>JASXTE010000007.1:27782500-28327195 GCA_030280995.1 Hemileia vastatrix | reverse complement strand
AGAAATTCCACTATAAATATTTTGCATTGTATCTTACTCATCATAATAAATATTTCAAATTATAATTCCCATTAAAAGCTAGCCCTTCGTTGAAGAGTATTCCATCTGTCAAAATATGACTGAAGACCTCTATTCTGTAAATAAAATTTCATACATACTAGCCTGGTTTAAATCTGAAAATAAGAAAAGTTGAAAATTAGATTTCAATCTGTTTTACACATCAAAAGGTTTAAAATTTTCATTATCTTTTTCAGTAACTCAGCTAATCATGTTAAAAATGTTTTAGTAGATTAAAATTTAGTTTAAAACTGAAAAATTACCTGAACATACCATATTATTTGAAAATCACTTATTGCTAATCAATTTAAGGTAGCATTTACAATATTTAATTTTCTCCTTTGAGTAGAATTGTGATTGTTGAAATAATTTTTTCCTTTAAAATTTGAAATAACCAATAATGTATAATTTAATTAATATTTTTTGAATGACTTTTCCATTTAGTTTAAGATTTTTTGATCTTAGCCTTTTTCATTTTATATTTTTCATTGAGAAACTTACCAAAAATTCTCTGCTAAATAGTCTATCTCCCTTCTAGAAAAATATTAGCAAAGTGATAATATAAATAATTAAGCCTCTAAAATTTTTATGACATGATTTTGTTAATTATTTATTAATAAACTTAATAAATTCCATAAATAAGATATAGGAAATCAAAATAAAGAGTAAAATGATATGAAAATCTGGTTCCACAAAAAATAAGAAAAAAAGAAAAAAAATAAGAGAATTAATACATTAAAATAACTAAAATGTTTTGAAATTGATTGGAGTTCAGTTTTTGATTTATTAGACATCAAGTTACCTTTTTTAAATTCAGTTCTTTTTAAGCCATGATAATTTCTAGACTAGTTTACTTAGCTTGTCCATAAATTAATTTTTGTGCATACTTAATGTCAGTGTAGGTATCCCAAGAACTGAGTAATACTTATGTTTAAAATCAGATAACCTTTATTAAATTAAGCTTATAGCTTAAAAATAAGGTTAAAATACTTAAATATATGGTTATAATACATATATATATAATTATTACACTATCATATGACTTATAGTAGTTTAAATAGCTTATACATAGCCCAATAATACTTATTAAGGTGTTAATGGAGTCGTCATATACCTATCTTAAGTGATATTTAATAATTATAGATATAAATAAGTTTATATGTATGCATAAACCTCATATTCAGAGAAATATGTAATTATAGTATGTATTTTTAGGCCTATAAGTGGGTTTTAACCTCTTAATAGACTATAACCTTTAACTTTCTGCTTATTTTAGGTCATATGGATGTATTCAGTGGACTCACAACACTTACACAAGCATATACACATTTTTCAGGCGCATATATCCAGCTTGGACAGCTTAATATGCTTTCTTTGATAGTTTTTTACCAATATATGGGTTAAAATATCATTACTGGGGTAATATGGATGCTTGGGGATGTTATTGGGGGCTTGGATATTTAATTTTGTTCATTTATAAGCTTTGATTTTCACTATATACTCTTTATGAGTTATTTTACCTGTTTCTTTATGGTATCCACTTTTATCTGTTTATTCTATTTATGGTTTGGGTCTGTGGTATCATTAATTGTGATGGGTGGTCCTTACTGGAGGTCTGGATGTTGAAACTGCTTGAATTGAAAGCCATGGGGAGGTGATTGGCCCTAACATTGCTTTAATTGCCGGGTATAGCAGTGACATCATCTGGATTGAAGGTCTGTGCACTCCAGTGGATTTTGGTATAATTAAGGGAGGAGTTTGGCGGTTATTAGACATCACTTACTTACTAAAATTCAATAAAAAATTTAAACACAATTATTATCATTTATAAATATATTATAAAGCCTTTATGAATTGATATTATCATTATATAAGCTATAACTATATTCTATTTATTTATATTCAACGACTAGCATACATTCAAATCCAAGTATTGTGAGTTTTATTTTAGTATGACTATTTTAATATATTATAAATCATTTATAAATTGATATTATCTTTATATAAGCTATAACTATATTTTATTTATCTATTTTTCACCACTAGCATGCATAAAAATCCAAATATTGTGAGTTTCAATTGAGAATAAATATTTTATAAGTCTTCCCCTGAGGTTAAATAACTAAATAATTTAAAAATAGGTAGTAAGACCATTAATATTTACTATTAAATCATACTTAGATACTAGCACACACTGACACTAGCTACTGAAATATTAGATGTTTTAACATGAAAGATATTAATATCATTTAAAGTTGGAATATTCAATTTTTTTTTAAGAAGATAATCATTTTGATTTTATGAAAGTTAATTGTTTTTATTTAGCTATAGTTTAATTGAGAATTTAATTAGTCTACTGATGAGCTAGCTGTTTGTATTAGTAATCTTTGAATCATTGAAGGTCTTAAACATAAAATTTTTGATATTAGTTTATAGTAGTTGAGAGTTCTATCATTTTAAAATCATATTAGCAATTAGATTTTTAGTTCACTTTTTTATATTTAGTCCTTTTTTTTGGATGTGTCATTATTGGTTCTTTAATTTAATTTTTGGGCAGATATTTCTTTTTTAGCTGGTTGAAACTTTATTAATTAGTTTAATATTTCTATTTTTTCCTTTTTTGGTTTTACTTACTTTTTTTGTTTCTTTAGGGCCTTTGTGGGTTAATAATCGGAAACTGTCTTCTGGGACAGAAAGCAAATGAATTAGGGAAGGGATGAGAGGGGAAGGGGAGGGTAAGGGGGCAGCCATAGGATGGGGAGGGGAGGAGAAGGAGAAGGGGAAGAGTAATGAGGAGGGAAATCAAGTGAAGCAGTGAGGAGGGGGAAGAAGGAGGAGAGAGGGAAATTTAAGGGGATAGAGAGAGAAAAAAATTATACACACCATCACTAAAAGATGTATAAAGGAGTGAGGGAAGAAAAATAATGTAAAAAAGTAAGTAATAAAATTAAATTCCTAAAGTAAAAAGCAAAAAGGCACATTCTACTGAAGTATTACAACTTGTGGATGAGTGTTCAGGAGAAAGATTACATGAGAGGGGTGAGGATGGGGTGAGATGACATTGTCTGCTGTGTAACGTCAGAAAAACAAAAAAAAAGGGCCCTTAAATGGCTACTCCTAGAGTCATGCCCTTTGTCAAAAAGGTGACATTCCATGTTTTGTCACAGAAATATTCCAATGAATTAAATTAGGTCAAAAAACTTAACTTGATCTCTAGTTCCCACTTTTTCCCCCCTGTGTCCCCTAAATTCTAACTTCACTATTTCCCACTCTATTTTTCCTATCTTTCAATCAAGGTAAGTTTCCTTTTTTTTAAGTATACATGATCTCTCTTTCTTTCCATTAAAATTTTATACTTAAATATATTAAGGACTCCTATCTGGGTAACAGTGGACTTATTCAGCCCCTCATGTTGTCATTTTCATTATCACTTTTTAAGTTTTTGTAAAATTTTGAAAATTAGAGTCAAATTTAGGGTTAGGTCTATTTGAGTCTAATTATGCTGTAACTGAAGATTAACCAGAAGGCTATCTTTAATTTCAAATAAGAGTATTTGAATTCAGTTCAATTTTTGCTGAGATATTGACTTTTAAAGTTGAGTTTTTTTTAAAAAATTTGACTTTATTGTATTTCAAACTTTTATACAACAAATTAGGGTAAGTTTTTTTCAAATCACATTTCCTTTTAAATGAAGATTCTCTGGAAGCCTATCTTTTATTTCACACAAGCTGGTTTAAATTCTGTCAGTGGTTGTTGAGATATTGTCCTTTAAATCTGAGCCTTTTTTCCAAATTTCACTTTGTTTATTTCATGTTTCTTTATTGCATAATTAGAAAATAAGTCTTTTGAAACTCTTATCTGATGATAAGCTAGGCTTTTATCTCCCTCTTGTTGGCATTTTAATGATCACTTATCAGATTTTTGTGCAATTTTAAAAATAAGAGGTGGAATTTAGGTTAGTTTTATTCAAATCTTATGTCTTTTTAACCGAAGATTCTCCTGTAGCCTATCTTTCATTTCCCACAAACAGATTTGAATTTGGCACAGTTTTTTCTGAGATATTGAACTTTGAAGTAAAACCTACTTTCTCCCAATTTTACTTTTATTTATTTCATAATGCATATCATAATCTTTACATCATGTATTAATTCTTCCAGATTCCTCCAACTAATTTTATCTTTACATATTATTCTGCCCTTTCACCAAGGTTCCTTTTTTTCTTTTTCATACCATTTTATTCACTCATTTTGGCTGCTCTTATCAGATCAGTCAAAATTTAATCCAAAAAATCAACAAGGTAAAAATAGAATGTGAAAGTAATAAACTTAATAAGACTTTAGGTAGATTAAAAAATTATGGGGATTTGTAAATCCATCAAACTTTTTTATTCTTTTACAAATTTTTTATAAATAAATCTGATATTTAAATTCACTAAATTAATTAATGAGTCAACCACCTTGTGTTTAATAAATGGTAATCATGAAAACATTATTTTTCTCATGGGTATTCTCTAGCTTATACCTTAGGAAAGTCCCAAACTTAGTTTCTAGACTTGATCTACATTTTGGCTTGAGGGATTTTCATTACTTTAAAACTAGTGAATTGGACTGATCTTATTTATTTATTTATTAATCTATGTAATTATCTTAAATTTTGGTGAGTATTGCAAAATTTTCAACTCTGAAATGTGAAATTTTCCATTCTGTTCATGCTCACTACCCCTTTTAATAATTCACAGACATTTAATAAAACTTTTAGTGCACCATTAAATTGACTATTGCGCTGTGCGTCACTTATTGAAGCAAAGACTGAGACACACTATTGAGATATTGACTAATTTAGATTTAGAGTTTTAGACTAGCGCAGTTGAATAGCGAGTACACAAAGGAAAGTTGCAGTTGCTATGGAGAATTTCTTTCTGCGCTTCGAGTATGGATTTAAAGCCTCTTATTATTGATTTAATGAGCTGCTTTTGCCTTGAGAGTCACGTGGCGCGTGACAGATGCCCGGGTATAAGAACACGAGCTCCGTTAAGCATAAGACATTCTTCCCACACTAGTTTCCCTTTACTTTTATTTTTTAATTACTCTATAATTTACTACGATGGACTGACCTACTCCAAATCGCACGCCTCCACACCCTAAAGCGGATGGGGGAATTGTCACACGGCAATATTCCAACGCTTGCACAGATTGCGAGTCAATGGAGTACTTTTCCATGGAAAGCACGGCAACATGAGGTCTTTGCCAGAAGTTGGAATTTTGCCGCTGGAGACGGGTGGCCTGTGACACCTTGTCAAAGAATGCCGACATCGAGAGTCGGTTCACGAAGAATAAATATTGGGTGATTCCCAAGACAAAAGAGGTAGTCAAAGATATTTGCGATGCTTCAATTGGGGACGATCAATCGGTGGGAGCAAATGAGGAGGAGGCTGAAGACAATGTAGCAACCTGGGTGACTCGGGCTGCAAGCAAGAAACGAGTGGTCGAAGAAGAAGTTGACAAGTTAGTTGAGGAGGAAGAGGAAGTCTCCATTTTGAGACGGACCCCGAAAAAGCGATGGGTGGTCATCGAGGATGACAAAGAGGAAAAGGAAGTGGCAGTGGAGGTCACTCCAAAATGGTTCTTAGAAGCAGACCCCATCATTGAAGTAAGTCCATTCTCCTGATATTTTATAAATTTAGTTACTGATGGTTTTGTTTTAGAATTCAGGCATAATCGCAGAAGTCCCTACGGAGGAAGCTTCAAATGTGGAAGCAACCATTGTTGAACCCGCTGCTGTGGAAGTGACAGTGTTGATCCTGGCCAAAGATAGATTACCAGTGGTTGCCTTGAGGGAGGAGAATGAAGAAACCCTTGATCAAGTATGGATGAAAAAGCCTTGTCAGGTTTGGCGAGTGAGGTTTATTGAAGACTTAAGCGGCGAAATCGATAAGATTGTTGATGCAGCCTCCTTCGACGTGGAAGAGGAGCTACTGGAAATTGGAGAAGTGATTCTGGTAGGAGAGGGGGAAGTCTTTGAGAAGTGTAGGAAGGAAATAAGGGAGATTTTGGAGAAGATGAAGGGACTGGTTGGGGGTAAAATAAAAGAGAGAATTTAAAATGGAAAGAGAAAAGAAAAGTAAAAAAACAATTTGTATTTAGTTATTTTATTTTGTTGTTTTATGAAAATTTTAATATTTTATTTTTTATAAGATTTCGAGAGAAAAAGGAAAAGACAGAAAAAAGATTTAAATAGAATTTTGTTTTAAAATTTTGAAAGAAGAAGTTTAAATGAGAGAGGAAAAGAAAGAATATTTGATTGAAGGAGTTTTAGTTTTAAAGTTCGAAAAGAAAAAGAATAAAGTACGAAGAAAGAAAGATAGAAGAAAGAAATAATTGATTGAAATAATTTTGTTATAAATAAAATGTAATGAAAAGAAACCATTTTTTATTTATGAAAGTTTTTTAATTGAAGATCTGAGGAATTTTGTTATTTGAAAAAAGAAAAGAAAGAAAATAAGTGAAGAAATTTTTTTTAAAAGAGTTTTGAAAGAAAAGAAGTAATTTGTTCAAAGGATTTAAAAGAGAGATTTAGAGGTTGAAGTGAAGTTCGAGAAGATGGTCGTGTTGTGTTTGTGAAAAATTTTGATAGTTCAAGGAAAAGAAATTTTTAAAGAAAGAATGTATATAGAAAATTGAGAAGGGAAAAAGAAAAATTTTAAAAAAAAAAGATTTTAATTTTATTTGTTTTTTTTTTTTAATTTTAATTTTATTTAAATTTATTTTAATTTGATTTTTTATTTATTTATTTTTTAATATGAATTTTTATTTTTATTTTATTTTATTTTTAATTTTATTTTGTTTATTTTAAAGAAGGTTGAAAAATTTTGAAAAGAAAAAGAATAAAGAAGAAAACAAAATTAAGGAATTTTTTAGAAGTAAAGATGTTTTAGATTTTAAAAATAAGAAAAGAAAAGAGAAGAAAGAAAAAATAAAAGAGAGTTTTAGGGTTTTAGTTTTAAAGGATACTTAAGATGAAAAGATTTTAGGAGTTCAGGGGCATTAGAAACATTGATGGCTGGTTCCCAGGATGTTTTGTCTGAGTCATCGAGGAAGCCTTCCCATTCCATGAGGTATTGAAGTTTCCCCTTGCGCATTCTTGAATCAAGGATGTGGCTTACTTCCCACTCTAGATGGTCTTTTACTTCAACCGGTTCCAGAGGAGGTTGGTTCTTGCCTGGGTATGTTTCTTGAGCCAGTTCCAGGAGAGATACGTGAAAAACAGGGTAAATAGCCTGCCATTTAGGAGGTAGCTTGAGTCGAAATGCAGTTTTAGAGACTTCAGAGTTGATTTTGAATGGTCCCAAGCGTTTTTCAGCCAGTTTCTTTGATGGTTGAGTTGTTCAAATGTTTGTGCATCGAGCCATACTTTGTCGCATGGTTTAAAAGAAGGAGCAGTTTGTCAATGTTTGTCGGCCTGTTCCTTGTACCTTCGAACCACTAATTCCAAATTTTATTTAAGTTCCTCTTGGAGTCGTGATATGGTTTGAAGATAATGTTCCGCAGGATGATTAGTTCCTACATGGATTGAGTTGAATCGAGGATGTCTTTCATGAACAGTTTCGAAAGGAGATTGTTGTGTCAAAGAATGAGTCAAGTTATTATAAGAAAATTGGGCCAATGGTTACCATGTGGTCCAATTGTCTTGTTGGTAACTGACATACATTTGAAGGTATTGTTTAAGGATTTGGTTGACCCTTTCTGTTTGACCATCAGTTTCAGGATGATAGGCTGTGGAGAGGTTCCTCATGATATTGAGTTGTTGACACAGTTGAGTCCAGAATGTGGATACAAACAATGAGCCTCTCTCTGAAATAATATCATTAGGTAAGCCATGTTTGGAAAATACATATTCTAGAAACAATTTTGACAAATCTTCTGCTGTAGCAGTAGTAGTGGTTTTAATAAAAATAGACATTTTTGAAAATCTATCTACTATTACTAATATAGCATCAAAATTATTAGAAAGAGGAAGTTGAGAAATGAAATCCATCGATAAAGATTTCCAAGGTTTAGAGGGAATAGGAAGTGGTTGAAGCAACCCATACTTCCGGTGACGGGGAGCCTTATTCCTATTACATTTGTAACAAGCTTTTATATAGGCCTTGATTTCCCTGGTAATACCTGGTCAGAAGAAATCCCTTGCTATTAACTGGTAGGTTTTATCAACCCCAAAATGACCAGCTAATGGAGAATCATGTCAACTATTGAAAATACATAATTTTATTTCATTGTTGTCGGGTATGACTAATCTTCCCTCGAAAACTATTAGACCTTATTCAATACTAAATCTTTTGGCCCCTTTCTTTGAGAGTATTTTGTCTTTTAACCCTAAACAATAATTGTCCTTCAACTGAGCTTTGAGGATGTTGGATAGTGGATTTTGAAAAGATTGAATTATCATTGAATTAAGTTGATGAGTTGTTAACAATGATTTGTTGAAGATTGATTTCACATTTGCTGGGTTCTTGTCAGCAAATGCGTCCCCCCGCTGTGGGTAAATGTTGTCCTGATGTGACAAGATATCTGGGACAATGCAGTTCTTACCTGGGCAATAGGAAACAGAAAAAGAAAATTCAGACAGAAATTCAGCCCACCTGTCTTCACGCCTGGTTAACACTTTGGAAGACATAAAGTATTTCAAAGCATTATGGTCTGTTAAAATTTGAAAAGGACTATCTAAGCTGAGAAGAAAAGAGCACTATTTTTTAAGACCATGAATAATAGCTAAAAGCTCTTTGTCATGAATTTAATAATTTAATTCTGCTGCAATGAGTTTGCGTGACTCAAAAGCAACAGGATGAAACAATTTTGTTTCAGGATTTAATTCAGAAATGACCCCTGCGATAGCATAATCTCTCGCATCTGTCTCAACTATTGTCAAAGCATAAGGATCAAAGTGTCAAAGAATTGGAGCTGTGGTGAACGCCGTCTTCAATTCTTCAAATTCATTTTTTGCTGTGGAAGTAAAAACAAAAGGAATATCTTTTCTAAGAAGAGAAGTAAGATTGGAAATATTTTTAGAGTAATCTTTAATAAATCTTCTATAGAAATTTGCAAAACCCAAAAATCCCTGGAGGGATTTAACGGATTTGGGCTCAGGCCATTCCAGGACCTTTTTGACTTTTTTGTTGTCAATGACTAATCCATCAGTGGATAACATAAAACCCAAAAAATCAATAGATTTAAGGTGGAATTCAAATTTATTAGGGGGTGTCAGTTCTGGCAAATCCGCACTTAACTTAAGTGCGGATTTCAAACCAAATCAGCACTTTTTTCCCGTTTTTTTTCACAACCACATTTTGGCCACAAAACATCCCTTCCTTTCTTACCCCATCCCTGTCACATGTGACACACTGACCTTCCTCGCTACCTACCCATCAATCCTCGGCACACACCCCTTCCTGACATTTTCAATATTTTGACCAGGCATGTTTACATTCTTTTTTACTTATTTCTTCTACTTCTTAATCTTTTTTCTATGGGTGTCAGTTCTGACCTCAAATCAGCACTTTTTTTGTGATTTTTTTTTTCAAAACCACATGTTGGCCACATCATCCCTTTCTTTCCTATACCATTTTGTACTCTCCAAATGTCCTCTTTGTGTACTTCATTCACTTGGGTTGGTATTTTGGTTTGTTGCATATTCATTTTTTTTGGAATTTACGGTGAAATTTTTTTTTTTGGATGGCTCATTGGTTTTCTTTCACCAGCTCAACATGAAATCACATATTTTCTGAAATTGCATATTTTGTCAGTGATTTTTTTTCATTCATCCCTCATATCCTTTTCCTATTCTCCTCCAACATCCCTCAAACAATTTGGTTTCATTCATTTTGTCATCTCATCTCTCCAGGTAAGTCACTTTATTCTTTTTTTTTGATTTTTTGATTACTAATTATAATTTTTTTTTGTTTTTTTCCATTTATTTTATTTTTTTTATCTAAATTTTTTTTGTAAGTGGTTATTTTGGATTTCAATGGTATAATTAACCTTTTTTTTCTCTCCCTCTTTACTTTCTTTTTTAGCTCCATCACCCTACTCTTCATCCCTCCTTGGCATGGTCATTATCCCCCCTTTCCCTTATTTCACTTTTTTTTTGGCTCCATTTCATTGAAACACATACATTGCACATTCTTTATGCATTTATTCAATTTCCCCACAATTCCAACATCAATCTTTCTCACTCTATTTTTCCTACTTTTCAATCAAGGTAAGTTTCATCTCCTTTTTTTCATGCCTATATGATATCTCATTCCATTTATGAAAAGTTCATACTTAAATATATGTATGACTCTTATCTGGATAACAGTGAACTTATAAAACTCCTTTTGATCTCATCTTCATTACCACTTTTCAAGTTTTTGTAAAATTTTGAAAATCAGACTCGTAATTAGGGTTAGGTTTATTCAAATCTAATGTTCTTTTAACTGAAGATTCTCCTGAAGGCTACCTTTCATTTCCTACAAACAGATTTGAATTTGATTCAGTGGTTGCTGAGATATTGACCATTAAAGTTGAGCCTTTTTTTTCCCAATTTAAATTTTTATTTCATTTTTTTATGTAACAAATTAGGGTTAGGTTTATTTAAATCACATGTCCTTTGACTGAAGATTCTAATAAAGCATATCTTTCATTTCCCACAAACAGGTTTGAATTAGGTTCAGTGGTTTCTGAGATTTTGACCTTTGAAGTTGAGCCTTTTTTCCAAATTTCACTTGTCTTATTTCACATTTTTATATTGCATATTTAGAGGATAAGGATTCTGAAACTCTTATATGATTATTATCTAGGAATTTCAATTATATAGCCATATATTCGTTGCTCACAAATATCACTAAAGCTCAAAAAGATGAAGATTTTTGCTTATGGGACACTCTACCTTCCTTTAACTCTTTTCTTGCTCTTTGACTCAAAAAGCACTGTAATAAAGCATTTGAAAAAAATCATGAACTTGCAACCAAAGTTGGAATACCAAATTGGTGTGACTCCGAATGGGAAGATATCAGCCACGAATATCTTTTATTTTCTAATGTTATTATCACTCATTCTGGATTTCACAATAAAATTCACACCGATACCAAGGACACCAATTTTCTTACTTTTGGTATATTCTCATATATCAAACCAATTACTGGCCAACCAATACCATCTCCAGCTAAAATCAAATGACATGGTTTATATTTTCCAGAACACCGGTGCATCATTGATTTTGGTTTGGGAAATGGTATCATCAAAACTATTTGGAATTCTTCTAAGGATAATCATCAAACAACCAAAGCTCCTCCTGGTTTGGAATCTTGTCAAGATTTAACACATTTTGGTTGCTCATTTCAAATCAGTCATAAGTTGATTCAAAGAATCAATAAGGTAATGAAAGAAGGTAAAGTTAATCGATTTAAAAAAACTTTATTTAGATCCAAAAAGTATGGGGATTAGAGTAAATTTTTAATAAATATTTTTTATGTATCAATTTCCTCAACTAAAGTAATGGGCCCACAACCTTGTGTTGTATAAATGGTAATCATGATAACATTTATTTGTTTCATGGGGTTCCTCTAGCCTATACTTGTGGAAAGTCCCAAACTTTTGTTTCTAGATTTGATCTGAATTTTGGCTGAGGGATTGTCATTACTTTAAACTAGTGAAATTGCTATATATCAGATATTTATTTAATAATTTATGTAATTATATTAAATTTAGATGACTTCCACCACTTACTTCAATAAAATGCAGGGGGGTGTATTGCCAAATTTTCAAATCTGACATGTGAAATTGATGACTTAGAAAAATTTTGGTGATATCCACCCCTTGCTTCAATAAAATGCAGGGGAGAGTATTTCAAATTTTTTAAAACAGATATGGAATTTTTTTGACTTGTAAATATTTTGGTGAAAATTTTTGACGAGAATGTGAAAGTAATTGTTTCAACCTTGAGGTGGTTTCTGGCTCAAAGGAATAGCAGTACCATCAACAAAACCAATACATCCTGGGAAGCCCTCTGCTTGCATAACCTGAGATGATTCAAGTCGCTCTTCTTTTGTTGGCCAGGTGAGAAGTTGAGATTACAAGGAGTTGATGGCAGTGATACATTGTTTGGTATAAGTGTTAACTGAACAATACCTTAAATCAAAGACATTTTCTAAACGTTTCAAAGCGGCTCCATTACCATTTGAACCCAAACGACATAGTGTGATGGCCAATTGAATTGAAGGATGTCGTTGTTCTTTTTGAGAATTATTGTGAAATATGGAATGATCCTGAATAAGCTCAAGAAATTTAAGGAAACATTCCTGAGAAGTCCTGAACAGCTGTCTAAAACTGGGTGTAGATAGTTTAAGAAGTGTTTGGATGGTGTACTTGGGGGTATGAAGTACTTGAGGCTTTCTGGGAAGAAGGTAACTTTTCGTGGCCATTTTTGATAAAAAGACAAAATCTTCTTCTAGATCAGAATCAGAATTGCAATCAGAGTCCAAGAGAAGTTCAAGAGCCATGAAAGTCATTGCTTTATGTAATTTATCACGATTTGAAAGTGAGGAAGGCATAACACTTATATGATATGATATGAAGATGTAAGTGATGTACGGTGTTTTGAGTTATGAAGTGTTATGCTGCGGAGTGCTGCGTATGAATGGGATGATGCTGACAAATCAGTGAAATGGGACTTGATGGTGAAATCAGCACTTTTGGTTGAGAAAGTGCGGATTTGAGTGAAATAAGTGACTTATTTCATTTTGAAATCCACCAGTATTGGGGCTAGTGAATTTTGGAAATCGGCACTTATTTAAGTGCGGATTTGCCAGAACTGACACCCCCTATTATGCTTGGCGTAGAGACCATGATCCTGAAGTCGATTTAGAACCTGTCGAACATGATTAATATGTTCATCTAGTGTCTTTGAGAAAATTAAAATATCATTTAAATAGACGACAAAAAATTGTTCGACAACATCTTGAAAGATGTCATTGACAAAAGTTTGAAAAGTAGATGGTGCGTTACACAATCCAAAAGGCATAACTAAATATTCAAAACTACCAAATCTAGTGCGCATTGCAGTCAGTGGTTCATGACCTTCTGCAATGCGAATAAGATTGCAAGTGCCTCTAAGATCAATTTTAGAAAAGAAATTAGCACCATTGAAAAGGGTAAGAAGCAATGACATAGGGGGAACAGGATATGCATTCTTCTTAGTGACTGTGTTGAGCTTTCTATAGTCAACACACAACCTAAGACTACCATCCTTCTTTTTTACAAAGAGAACAGGGGAGCCGGTTGGAGATTTACTTGCTCTGATGAAACCTTTGGCTACATTCTCTGCAATGTAGTCTCAAAGTGCTTGAGATTCATCCTTCGACAAAGAATAGACAGGACCTGCCGGAGGTATTGGACCTATTAACTCTATCTGATGGTCGTAGGGTCAATGAGGTGGTAACTTATTGGACTTGCGGATTGAAAAAACATCAAGGAAATCATGATAGATTTCTGGTAGAGTTCATTTAATGGCTTCAACGTCGATTTAATTGTCCTCATCATCTTTGAGGGAATCTGTCGAGGGAAGACCTGAATTGAGAGAGCATAATTCGATTGCTTCGAGGCAATTTAAATCCTCTTCAAGTGAAGTGATCGAGCTAGAAGGGTTAGCCGATTGCTCATTTAGAGAAAGATCAGATGCTTGCAAGTCATCTGGCAGAGATTTGTCCTCTAGCAGGACATTGTCAGGCGGGTTGTTTAACTCCCTATTGACCTGCATTGAAGAATCAGAAATATACTTAGTGCGTGGGGTGATCAATCCCCGTGTCCAATCAATTTCAGGATTCCAATGCATTAAAAAGTCATGGCCAAGAATGGTATCATCCATCCTTGGGGCGTCCAAGACTGATAATTCCCACTCAAAGGGGGGAAAGTTCGGAAAGTTGAAAACCCATAAAACTTTCTTACTGACCCAATATTTGGGCTCCTCTGATTCGACCAAGTAAATTGGAGTTCGATCGATATCTGTAAATCTCAGCTTTAACTTCTCGGCAAAAGATAAACTGACAAAAGAAACTGATGCTCCAGAGTCTATAAGACAACTGAAGGGGATATCCTCCTTAAAAAGAATGAATCTCAAGCGATTTAAGGCAACTCCAGTCCTTAAGACATGGAGGTTCTGTGCACTGGGAGAGATAAGATAGTTTGCTTTGCACACAATTAAACTATCTACTAGTTTTTTGACTTTGAACTAGTACCTTCTCTTTCCTTCAACTTTACACAATCTTCCAGCTTGTGCTTACCCCAACAATACATACATAACCCATTATCTGCTCGCCTCTTCCTCTCAGCTTCTATAAGTTCCCCTTTAGGATCCAGTACTTTACTGATACCGCCTGAGGTCATGCTTTTTGGTCGAGGTTTGTCCTTCCCCTTATTGGGTTTGGATTGAGTCGAGGAGGATTGAGTTGTCTGTGGGTGTGAAGAAGGTCCTGATTTAAAATTTAAGCCTTGAGATTTGTTGGCGTATCGACGATGTTGAATTTGTCCTTGTTAAACGCCATCGAGTTCGAGGTTTAGATCCATTAAATCCATAAAAGTATTCATCTTCTGACCGTGAAGATTTAATTGATCCAGAATCCTCAAAGGAATTCCTTTTTTGAAATGATACTTGAGGGCAGCATCATTCCAACCTACTCAAGTTTGAAGTGCTCTGAAATTTGAGATGTATTCAGAGGCTTTACCATTATCACTCATGCAAAGGAAGTCCAGTTCAATTTATGCATTGTCAGTTTTTTAGGGTGGCCAAACAACGTAAAAAGTTGGTCTTCGAATTTTTCCCAATTATTGATGAGTAAGTGGGTCTCTGTTGAAGAGAGCATGAGAAGATAAGGTTCGTACTACCTTGCTGCCTTTCTGGCTAGGAATGAGGAAGCATAAACAACCTTCGATAGGTCATTATGGAACAGCAGCTTGCATGTTTGCAAGAAGGGTCGCAATCTGTCTGGATGTTCTCCATCGAATTTATCAGGAGATTTCATGGAAGGAGTTTTGAATTTTGATCCCTCTGAAGACGTTGGATTTGAAAGGGTCTTCATGAAAAGTCTCATGAAGTCTTCCAGAGAATTAGAATTAGATGGTCCCGGTGTGGTAGCCTAAAGTTTAGTATGGCACCTAAGTACGTAAATGGAGTTATTACGGCGTGCAAGATTGGCGTTATTATTTTTTATAAAAGGGTTTTATTTAATTTATTTGAGTTTTAAATATGAAGAAATTGGTCACAAGCAAATGCCTACACAAAACAATTTATTTTACCGAGAAAACTTATTTTTACGGTCTGAAAAGTTTATAAGTATCAAGTAGAGTCACTCAAGAACCTTGGGAAATTTTTCCAGAATTTTTACTATTTTTCTTATATTTTTAAATGAATTTTAAAGTTTTATAGAAATATTTACGTTTTCAGAAATTACTTAACTTCGATGAATTTTCACGGGTTAATTAAAGCTGCGCAGACTACGAAAATTAGTTGGGAATATAAAAGGGAAGTAGCTCTATTATTTGTAATTTTTCTAGATTTTTTATTGTAGTTTTAAGGTTCTAATTGAGTCCGGAAGTCCAGACGGACTCCGTACGGACTCCAGATTGACTCTGGAAGAGCTCTGGAGGGTAAAACTTAGGCACGTGACTAGGAATACTTAAGCCCATCTCAAACTCGAAATTGAGGGGGGGGGATACATCATACAGCTTAATCTTTAACTACCACAGTCTCATTTTTTATTACTCAACAAATTAAATAAATTTGTAATGCCCTTATAACTTTTTATCTTATATATAACATTTTAGAAATACTACTCAACAATTTAAATCACACTTCATACAGGGTATCTTTAGAAAGGTCTTCATCACTGGGACTTGATTATTTCTGTCTCACAAAAATTCAAATTATAATAAAAACATAAAAGTCAATCTTTTCAGATCTTTCACTGATTGTTGTTATCAGTATTTCTTTTCTCAACAGCCACAATCATTAAATCTCAATAAGCGTTAAATATTTTAGAGTTTCAATATTTTTATCAATCAGATCCAAGTAGATTGGTTAGCTTAGTGATTTAGAATTCCCATTTTGTTTTTTTATTGGAAGGACGGGGTTTTCAGCTAAATCCACATATCTCCTCCGGATTCTGCTTACAGCAAGGCGACTGTAAGAGTTTACCTTACCATAGTTGGCGCCCAACGTGGGGTTTTGATTTCTCTAGCTTTCTTTAAAGACTTACTTGGATCAAGAACGTTCTTAGCCTGCAAGAGGCTTATTTTCTGGAACTCTAATTGGATTTTTGTTATTGGCCTGCAAGAGGCTTGTTATTTTATCGATTATTAACGCTTTTCATTACTTATTGGGATGTCTTCTTCTGCTGTTGCTTCTGGATCTTCTAAACCTCTTACTCCCTCAGTTAGAATTGTTTCTTGGGATGGCCCAAAGTTTGATGGGGAGGAGGTTAAATGGTTCATTAGCAGGTATGAAGCTGCTTCTGCTGTTGATGGTGCTTCTCATGTGGACATGGTGAAGCAAGTTAGATTTTTTATTGCTGATAGGGAGGTGGAAAAAGAGGTTATTGCTATGCAGGCATTCAAGGACAAGGATTGGGTTAAGCTTTCTAAAGCTATGGTTGATAGAAGGGGTGTTAGGTTTACTATGATGGACCTCAATAAAATTGTTGGAGACTGGCAAGCAAAACGTGGAGTTTCTTCTATGGCTGACTTCAAAAAGCTCTGTGTTCAGTTTGATGAAGTGGTGGAATATCTCATATTGGTGGATGAGTTAGTGCATGAGAACCAAGCAAAAGATTTTTTTTGGACAGCATGCAGCAGGGATATTTGTATGGACGTCTTGAAGGATCTTTCGAGAAAAGATTTGATGAAGGAACTGCCTAATGGTGAGCAGAAACTGCCGGCTCTGGAGGTTATCAAGGACAACATTCAAGCCCATTTAAAGTTATTGGCGTTGGACAAATATCAAGAGTCATGCACTCAATATGTTAGAAAGGTTAGCGAAGTTTTGGCCGAAAACAACGATATTATGGTCAAAGCCCAGGAGCCCAAGAAGGCTCAAATGGGATTACCTGCTGCTAAAGTTGAGGGCAATGTAGATAATAAGATGGTCGATCACTTGGCCGATTTAACAAAAAAATTAAAAATATTTGTTCAAGAAACCCAGAAGGCCAATAAGGCCCCAATCGCTTCTTCGTCGACGTCAACTTCTTATCAGTCCAGAGGTTATGAACGTCGAAATTATAATGGCAATAATAACGGTAACCGCTTCCCAGGCAATGGGAGAAATGGTGGTAATGGTGGTAATGGATATAGAGGTGGCTACGATGAGCCAAAGGTGTGCTCCTATTGTAATAGGAGGGGGCACAGAGCAACAGTTTGTTTTGCTCTTGATAAGGATATGGATGCTGGGCGAGTTTTATTTGATGGTAAATTTTATAAATTTCCTGATGGTTCGTTCATCAAGCCCAGTGATGGACAGTCTCCTTCTGATTTGGTCAGAAGAAGTTTAACGGCTGAAAGGAGAGCCAGATTTGAAGAGGTGACGGATGAAGATGTTAATGCCAAGGGTGGCAAAAATGGTAATGATAATGGTGGAAAAGCTGACAAAGGCAAAGAGAAAGAGGTCAGTAAAGCCACATTTTCTACTTCTTTTGGTGGTTTAGAGCTGGCGACAGTTGCCCAGGTGGAGGGTAGCTGTATGGCTGGCGAATACGATGTTAATGCTGCTAGAAGAGCAGCTGCTACTAAGGCAAAGAGTAGCATCCAGAGCCAATTGAGGGATAATCCTGGAAAGGCCAATAACAAAGTGAACCCTTACTCTAAGGACAAGAATTCTAGTGCTCAAACTGCCGCCAACAAATTGAACCCTTACTCTAAGGACAAATTATATGAAATGCAGAAGGGGATTGCTGATATGGGGCCCCCTAGTTATTGAAAGTTTGATTTAAATGGTGAGCCTATGCCAGAGGATGATTCGGATTCTGTGGAGGACGTACCGTTGGCTTCTCTACCCAGACCAAGTTTTAGCGGTCCCATCCCAATGGAGGGAGTAAGAAGGACTAGCAATGGATCAGGATTAGTGCAAGAAGCTGGTGACGGAGTTAGGGTTATAGAAAGTGAAGATGTTATTATGGGGGGTGAAGATGGCTCGGTTGGACCTCAAGAGGTACCCAGGGCCAAGGTTGTTAAATCAAAGGTCCAGTATGAGCGGCCAGTAGTTTCTGGTCAAGCTAATGCAATGGACGCAGTTTTGAATAGGGTGAATCAACTGCAGATTCCCTTATCTTTGGGGGATTTATTTACGATTAGTCCGGCGCTTGTTGAAAAGCAAAAGAAGCATTTGACAAGGCGTCGGGTTTCCACTGGAGAGGTGGAATATATTTGTGAAAATGCTGAAAAGTTTGGGGAAGATGTAGATACGCATTTTTCCGCTCCCCTGGGTTACCTGTTGGTAACTCTTAACGGTAAAGAAGTAAAGGCCTTGGTGATTCAGGGTCTCAAATTAATTTAATTTCATTGGAGCAAGCGACGAGTATAGGCTTGCCAATTAAAAGTGGAACTGGGGGAAACCTCAGAGGTATTGGAGGGCATGCAACAGAGCTGATGGGCACAGCTGAGCATGTCAGGTTAGGCATTGGTGGATCTGTTGGTAAGGTTCACTTTTATGTGGCCAGAGGAGCAGTCAAAACTGTTCTTGGTGGTCCTTTTTTGATGGATTTTGAGGCCAGGATAGGGTATCAAGCTGGCATGGGGATTAGTTTGGAAATCACTGGTGAAGATATGCGGAGGTTACATATGCGGTTAGCGCCTCCTAAAGATGAAGGTTGGGAAACACGGCCAGGGATTACTACTCTGTGCCAGTGTTGTGTTTGCACCAAGAAGCGACATATAAAACAGACAGCTTCTGGTGAATTATGTTTGTTGGAAAGGGATGGATGCCCTCATTTTTTGGGGTAGCAGGGGCTGATCACTCTAATGTTGTAATCTCTCCTCAGGATGAGATCCCGGATTGCAATAGGTCAGCTCACTTGGAGATAATTCAAGTGGATTCTCAATTATTTTCTGTTAATATTACTTTGGAGTGCAAATACGTTTTGGACTTTTCTATATGTTTATTGGATTTACCCGGTTTTTCTATTAAATTTAAAAACGGTGAAAAAGGCAAAATGGGCCAAATTAGGTTGGATAAAAATTGGAAGGGTATGTTTTATGACCTCCAGCAAGAGGTTAAACTGCAATTATCTCATCAAAACCCGATAAAAAATCTTGGTATAATTAAAACTCAAAAAAATAATTTTTGTGAAAATTCAATTCCGGACCTCCAGCAAGAGGTTAAACTGCAAGTATCTCCTTCTATTTTGGACCTTTAGCAAGAGGGTAAACTGCAAAAATATTATCAAAATCCAATAAAAAATCTCAGTATAATTAAAACACAAAAAAATAATTTTTGTGAAAATTCAATTCCGGTCCTCCAGCAAGAGGTTAAACTGCCAACTTTCTTTACGGGCGATTTACTGTTGGATAAGGGAAGCAAAGGTGTTGGAAAATCTGTTTATAAATTAGACGAGAGAAAGGAGAAAAGGTTAAAATTTAATAATTAAATAAAATATTTTTCTAATTTTTCTTATTCCGATTCTGACGATGAAGAAGATTTATTTGATGAAATTTTTAATGGAGAATCAAAAGTAAATGTTTTTTACCTCAAGTTTATTTAGATGTGGACGCAGACAAATATAAGAAGGTAGCAAATAAAGTTTGACCTATTAATGAACCACTACCTGCTGAAGTAAATCCACCTTTGAGAAGACCAAGGTTATCAAGAGATCCTTATGAAATTCCCTTGGTAAAGAATCCGCCTGAATTTTCTGAGACGTCAAGAATCACTTTTGAGAGACTGGGTGTTGTTAATTTTGGACCTGATGGTTGCTTGTCTGGAGAAGAGAAGAAGTTGTTGTTGGATGTGATGATCAAGAGAGAGAAGGCCATTGCTTTTGTAGAAGAGGAGAGGGGTGTGTTGAAGCATTCCTATGGGGAGCCTTACAAGATTCCTGTGGTATGTCATGAACCGTGGCAGCAGAAACTGATTCCTATTCCAGCTGCATTAAAAGAAGCCTATATTGAATTTGTTAGAGAACGGATACGCACTGGACTGTATGAGCAATCAACTTCAAGTTATTCAAGTCCGGTATTTTGTATCAAGAAACTGAATGGCAAGCTTAGAGTTGTTCATGATCTTAGGGAATTAAATAGGGTTACAATAAAGGATGCTGGGATACCACCTAGTGCTGAGGAGTTTGTTGAAGCGTTTGTAGGGAGAGTGTGTTATGGTTTGGGAGATATTATGGGTGGATATGATGAGAGAGAGTTACATCCGGACTCAAGGCCTCTCACTACATTCGATACGCCACATGGACGTTTACAGTTAACAAGATTACCTCAAGGAGCAACAAATTGGGTTGCAGTTTATCAAGCTCAGATGGCTTGGATCCTTCAAGACAAAATTCAACAATATGCTGGAATCTTTATAGATGATGGAGGAATTAGGGACCAACAACCGACCATGATAACCAGGTGTTGGAAGAGAATCCCGGGATACACAAATTCATTTGGGAGTTTGCAATTACTTTAGAAAGAATCTTGTTTTGAATTGAAGAGGCTGGTTTAACTATTTCAGGTTCAAAATTTTCATGTTGTGTGCCAGCCTTAGAAATATTAGGCCATGTGGTATGTAGAGAGGGTAGGATTATGTCCAAGAAGAAAGTTAACAAAATTCAGTCCTGGCCAAGACCCAAGAATACAACCAAAGTTAGAGGGTTTTTAGGCGTTTGCGTATATGTTAGAATGTTTATTAAGGACTTTTCTTCATTGGCAGCTCCATTGAGACGGTTAACGAGAAAGGATGCAGACTGGGAGTGGGATGAAGAGTGTGAGAAGGCGTTTGAGAAGTTGAAGGAGGTTGTGGGGAAGGATTTAGTCCTGCACAAGTTGGATTATGGAAAAGATTCTGGCAGAATTTATTTAGCAGTTGATTCAAGTCAGGTTGCAGCTGGGGCGGTTTTGTCTCAGATGGATAAAGCTGGTTACATCAGGCCAGTTAGGTATGAATCTGTAGTATTTACTGAGGTCAAATCAAGATATTCTCAACCAAAATTGGAATTATGTGGTGTGGCAAAAATACTGAAGAAACTTCAGCATATTTTGTGGGGGCAAAATTTTGAGTTGCAAGTGGATGCAAAATCGTTAATCCAGATGATTAATTCCCCAGGTTTACCGAACGCACCCATGACAAGATGGGTAGCTTTTATTCAACATTTTTTGTTCGATTTAGTTCATAAGCCTGGCAAAACTTTTACTATGCCAGATGGTTTATCAAGGAGACCACCCACTGAAGAAGATTCAGACTCAGAAGAGTTCGATGAAGATATACCTATTATCAAGGCCAGCACTAAAGGAGCTGAAGACTTTCCATACCTCCCCCATGAGGTTAAACTGGCAGGACTATTGTGTTTAGATTATGGTGATGGTGACCTCCACCAAGAGGATAAACTGGAAAATAGTTTTTATGTTAATAAAGGTGTTGGAAAAGGTGTAGATAAATTTGGTAAAAAGGAGGTAGAAGAAGATGTGGTGTATGTAGAGGAAGATGGATTGGTAGTGTGGGATAGCAGTAAATTAAGGAATGGTGTATATTTTGGAGAATTAGAGAATTTAAATAAAAAGGTGGATAAAGAGAAAGAGGTATTTTCGAATACGGTTTACAAAGGATCCAAAGGTTCAGAAGAAAAACGTCGACATAGCTCGATTAAAGATTTATTTAGGGGTCAACGATTATTGGCTCATTCATGTGCAGGTGATATTGGTGATAGAGAAGTCCCTATTGATGTTATATTATTCGATTTTCAAGATGAAGTCTGGGGTCAGACTGGTTTTTATTTTTTGTTAGTCAAAAATTTGTTGACTTTAGAGAGGCCAGAAGAGTGTGAAGACGATGAATGGGTGGCTATCAAGAGGAAGTCATCTACGTTTTACCTATCTGGTCGACGTTTAATGAGGAGAAGGTATCCAAATCCTCAAGTAGTTATAACTCAACAGAAGGGGCAAGAATTAGTTTTGAAATCACTGCATGAAGATCTCGGGCATAGAGGCGTTGGAGAAACGTTTAGAAGAATTTCTGATCGAGTTTGGTGGCCTGGCATGAAGATGGCTGTTAAACAGTGGGTTCAGTCATGCGAAGAATGTCAAAGACTAAGTTATTTAAGGCCAAAAGAACCTGGACGCGCGACCGGTGAATATACGCTCTTTGGGAGAGTTAGTTTAGATGCCATTCATATAAAGAGGGACGGTATAAATATTTAATTGTGGCCAGAGATGATTTATCTGGTTGGGTAGAGGCAGAGCCTCTTATTAATTTAACTGCCAAAAATGTGGCAGAATTTTTTTTGAATAATTGGGTATATAGGTATGGGGTGATGAAGTTGGTAACGGTAGATGGAGGTCCTGAATTTGGGACAGTGTTTAAAGAGGCCGTATTGAAAGTTGGATCAAAGGTTAGGGTAGCAACCCCATATTATCCTGAAGCTGAAGGCATGGTTGAAAGAGGGCATCAGGTTATTAAGGATGCTTTAGTTAAAATGTGTGGGACAAGTGCTGAAAAGTGGAGGCACTATTTACCTTTAGTTTTATTTGCTGATCAAATCACTGCCAAAAGGACGACCGTAATTTCACCTTATGAACTTGTTTTTGGACAGAAAGCAGTTTTACCGGTTGATTTAGAAGCTGAATCATATCTTGGAGTTGACTGGGACACGGTCAAAACTACTGATGAATTATTGTGTGCAAGAATGATGCAGCTAGAAAAGAAAGAAGAATATTTAGAAAAGACATATTCGCGGATGATGAAGATCCGAAATCAATCAGTCAGATATTGGTATGAGCGGTTGGCACATCGATTAAGGAAACCTTTGAACCCAGGTGATATGGTCT
The DNA here is from genome assembly GCA_030280995.1 of Hemileia vastatrix. Classification (NCBI taxonomy): domain Eukaryota; kingdom Fungi; phylum Basidiomycota; class Pucciniomycetes; order Pucciniales; family Zaghouaniaceae; genus Hemileia; species Hemileia vastatrix. The sequence goes on along the minus strand of JASXTE010000007.1, from coordinate 28,304,093 downwards.
TGGTGTATAATAGGAGTTTGGAAAGTCAGTGGGGAAAGATGTTTGCAGATAGGTGGAATGGACCCTATAAAATTAAGGAGCAAGTTTCTGGCGGTTCATATGTGTTAGAAGAGTTGGATGGAGTAGTATTGAAGAAGAGGGTAGCAGCCGATCAAGTGAAACGGTACTATCCTAGAGGCACCAGGAGTGCCAAAGTCAACCTCCGCAATGAGGATAAACTATGATATCTAGGAAATTTTATTAACCTCCGCAATGAGGATAAAGTATGACATTTATCAAATTTTATGGATTCCTCCGCAATGAGGATAAACTATGATATTGAAGAAATTTTATGGATCCCTCCGCAATGAGGATAAACTATAATACCAACAAAATTTTATGATGACCTCCGCAACGAGGATAAACTATCTTCTTTTTTTTATCAAAAATACTTTACTATCGTTACACTGTATATGGTCAACAAAACTATGATGAAACTTAACGAAATTCAAGAAGACCTTCTTTGAAATTTTCAAAAACTTAAAATTCTTAAAATATGGGTGAAGATAGTGTTGGAAATTTTTTTAAATTTATTGGAAGAAGTGTTCACAGGGGAAGCTTTTTAATTTAATATTGGAAAGTGTGGGGGTAATTGATGGGCTGGCTGCTTTATACACAGTTACCCCATAATGTTCGTTTCCAAAATTTTCCCTGTTTCTAGTTGAATCCTGGCTTTGTCTTTTAATTATAGGAAGTCCACTATGACTATAAACTGGAAAGAATCAAGAGACACCGCTCTCAACACCGGATTCAAGATTCTTTTTATTTTATTTTGTTTTTGATTTTTTTATGTTAGATTGAGATTTCTTTTCTTTAATATATATTATGAATTATTGTAAAGGTGATGCTCACTGGTGGTCTCTAATCATTTTTATAAATTGGAGGGAGCCCACCCAGTGATCATCATTATAAAAATTATCTTCTAAAAACTTTCATTTATTTTCTTTCTTTTCAATTTCTCAAAATTGTGTAACCACATCAAGTTGCACTTGGATGTGGGTATGATGTCAAGGGTACAGCTCATCAAATGGCCGGGGGGCATCTTTTAAAATTTTAATTTTGATAATTCTTTTTACCTTTTTTATCTTTCTTTAAAATTAAATTTTAACTTTTATTTCAAAACTATCTTTTCTAAAATCTTTTATTTTAAATTTAAAAAAAAAAATAAAATAAAATAAATTAAAAAAAAATAATAATGAAAATGAAAATAAAAATATATAAAAAAAAATAAATAAAAAATTAAATAAATAAAAATAATAAATAAAAATAAAAATAAAATAAAATAATAATAAAAAAATAAAATAAAAAAAATAATAATAATTAATTAAATCAAAATTATTATTATATTTCTTAGTTTTATTTTTAAGTCATCATTCTTTCTAGTTTATTCATATAGTTTAGACAGGAAACAGGGTCTAGGGAAACTCAATACCTATGGGATTTTACTTCAAGACATCTGTTAGTCCTCCAAGACTTTAAACTGGCTACTGTTCAAGACGTTCTTTAAGGTTTATTATACATATTTTGGATCTGTTAGTCCTCCAAGAATTTAAACTGGCTACTGTTCAAAACATTCTTTAAGGTTTTTTTATACGAATTTCGGAGCTGTTAGTCCTCCAAGACTTTAAACTGGCTAATTTTCAAGACTTTCATTTAAGATTTTATATTGGAGCTGTTAGTCCTTCAAGACTTTAAACTGAATTTTAAGGATGATTAAGATTTTATGGATATTTTTGGAGACAGATTTTTTTACATAAATCAAATGTTAGGTCCACCAAGACCTTAAACTGGAGTGTTATCAAATGTTAGGTCCACCAAGACCCTAAACTGGACTGTTATCAAGCTGTTGGGTCCCCCATGACTTTAAACTGGATTTCTTATCAATCAAATGTTTGGTCCACCATGACTTTAAACTGGTATTTCATTCATTGTTTAGTCCACTATGACTTTAAACTGGAAAATTAATATCTGCAGGATAATTCAACATTCATTGGTCCGCTATGACCTTATACTGGATTACTTGTCAATCAAATGTTTGGTCCACTATGACATTAAATTGGATTATCAAATTTATTCAATCTTTTGTCAAGCCTAGGCCTTACTTAGGAATTTATCAAGTTATTTATGCACCTAAACGATCTTTGGTCCACCAAGACCATAAACTGGCAATCGATTATATTTTTGGTCTACCAAGACTTTAAATTGGAATGTCAATCTTGTTTGGATAACTCAATTCAATATTTTAATTTATCACTGTCCACTAAGACTCTAAACTGGTTATTCAATTATTTCTGGAATTGGGTGCTGATAAGCTTTAGGAGGTTAAAATTTTAGGTGGTGATGATGCTAATGAAAGCATAATGGTTAATTAGGTGAAATTTGTGGCGCTTTAACATGGTCTAAAGTTAATATTATTATTGGAAGCCTGGCAAAAGTAATTTATGGGTTTGCTATATAGCAAAGTTTGAAAATTGTGATGAAGGAATCAGAAGTTAGGATGGTAGTTGGATTTTAGGGAATGATTTTTTTTAGTGCCTCAGTGTTAGGCCATTTTTGGTGTGAAGCTTGGAGGACCTTATGGCGAGATTGGAATCATAGAATTCGGCTCAGTGGGGGGCCCTATTAGGTTGGAATCAGGAGTATTCGGCTCATAGGAAGATCCACTCTCTCAATGCTGTGACAAGAAGGAAGACTGGTATATGGGAGTCTGAAGGGATTCAAACCTTGCTCTCAGTAGTGGAATCATCACAAGATTTATATTATTTTATTTTATGTTATATCAAGCCAGAGAAGAAGAAACAACGTTTTTATAAAGAATTAAAAGAAGACTAGCTAAAACAAATTTATCAAATTATTTTATTAGAAAGGATAATTCTTTTGGAATTGCTCAACCGCTTATGCAAAGTTTTACAAATGGGGACATTCTCAATTGGAGGGAGGATGTGGTAGCCTAATGTTTAGAATGGCACCTAAGTACGTAAATGTAGTTATTACCGCGTGCAAGATTGGCGTTATAATTTTTATAAAAGGGTTTTATTTAATTTATTTGAGTTTTAAATATGAAGAAATTGGTCACGAGCAAATGCCTACACAAAACAATTTATTTTACGGAGAAAACTTATTTTTACGGTCTGAAAAGTTTATAAGTATCAAGTCAAGTCACTCAAGAACCTTGGGAAATTTTTCCAGAATTTTTACTATTTTTCTTATATTTTTAAATGAATTTTAAAGTTTTATAGAAATATTTACGTTTTCAGAAATTACTTAACTTTGATGAATTTTCACGGGGTAATTAGAGCTGCGCAGACTACAAAAACTAGTTGGGAATATATAGGGGAAGTAGCTCTATTATGTGTAATTTTTCTAGATTTTTTATTGTAGTTTTAAGGTTCTAATTGAGTCAGGAAGTCCGGACAGACTCCGTTTCGACTCCATACGGACTCCGGATTGACTCTGGAAGAGCTCTGGAGGGGAAAATCAGGCACGTGACTAGGAATACTTAAGCGCATCTCAAACTCGAAATTGAGGGGGGGGGATACATCATACAGCTTAATCTTTAACTACCACAGTCACATTTTTTATTACTCAACAAATTAAATAAATTTGTAATACCCTTATAACTTCTTATCTTATATATAACATTTTAGAAATACTACTCAACAATTTAAATCACACTTCATACAGGGTATCTTTAGAAAGGTCTTCATCACTGGGACTTGATTATTGCTGTCTCAAAAAAATTCAAATTATAATAAAAACATAAAAGTCAATCTTTTCAGATCTTTCACTGATTGTTGTTATCAGTATTTCTTTTCTCAACAGCCACAATCATTAAATCTCAATAAGCGTTAAATATTTTAGAGTTTCAATATTTTTATCAATCAGATCCAAGTAGATTGGTTAGCTTAGTGATTTAGAATTCCCATTTTGTTATTTTATTGGAAGGACGGGGTTTTCAGCTAAATCCACATATCTCCTCCGGATTCTGCTTACAGCAAGGCGACTGTAAGAGTTTACCTTACCATACCGGTTCTGAATGTTGACCAGAAGGTTGAGTAGCAGGGGCAGATAGTGCTTCGTGCATTTTATCCTCACCTTATTCATCATCACTAGAATCATCAAAATCTTGTGGGATGTCTTCTACAGATTGGACTGAATGTTGCCGTTCCCTAAGTTCAAACGTTTGCAGGGAGTGAGTGTGGGAAACAGGCTGTGTGGCTGTTGGCCTGCCACTGGCGCAAGCTCTAGTAGTAGCGCCTGTAGGAAGAGTGCGTTGAACAGGTGCCATTTTAAGAATTTAAAAAACACCTGAAAAGGACGTAGTAGTGCAAAGAATGAGAACTACAGTGTAGACAATCTTATAGTACTAGCTATAGGCCTTGACCAAGTGAGTTGGAGAAAAACCAGAGAGAAAATCCCCTGTCCCTTTAGAAAAATAAGTGAGATTGACCTGTTGCAGCAAAGTAGAGATCTGTTTGCTAAACCCTCTAATTAAACACTCTTGACCTCTTTAAAAGTGAAGATAATAGTCCCAGACAGACTGCCAGAAAGAGTTGAAATGAAGAGTAATATATTCCAACAAAAAACCAGCCAATGAGACAGTGAGGAGCAGAGAGGCGATGAGCAAAGAGATAAGATTCTTCCCTAAAAATCTTCACACACACGCATCATACAGCCAGTGCACAGACCACCCTGACCGATTCCCCAGCCAAAATCCAGCTTTCCCAGACTTTTTCATGCATAAAGGTGCATTTTAGCGCCTCCCCAGTGCCCAGGCGGCCAGGCTGCTTGGAGGTGGCTCCCCTTAGGGGCAGGCATGCCGCTTGGGGGCGGGAGGGCCGCTTCTAGGCCCTAAAACACCCATACAACCAATAAAAACCCTAAAAACCCTAAAAACCCATAACTTCACTAATAAACAAGATAAACACACATAAGACATACCAAAATGAAAAGAAAAAGAAGGAAAATAAGCTGAGACATAATAAGTGACCCTATCTTAAGCCTAAATAAGCACCACTAAGCTATAAACATCCAATAAATACCGATAACAACACCATAACTACCCTATAAAGCAAGGTAACCACCCATAAGGGATACCAAAATGAAGAGAAAAGAAAGTACATTAAGCTGAGACAAAATAAGTGACCCTAGCTTAAGCCTCCATAAACACTACTAAATATCACCTAAAGATGAAAAAAACCACTAATAACCATATAACCCTAATAACACCCTACATACCAAATACACCCAAATATGCACTCCAAAGGCCTACCCAGGTTTGGATCACCACAACGGAGAATTAAATTATACTTTCACCCGACGACCTACGCACAAGGTTGAGGATGTTCCTGTAAGTTAGATGAGGAGTTTAGAGACTTCTTCGAAGCAAAGAGGAATGATTCGAGGAAGTGATTCGAAGATGACTCAAAGGAAGAACTACTGCTTCATGTTATGTTCGAGAAGGATTCTAATATAATTTAAAGGTAATATTAAAATTCTTAAGATCTCACAAAGGGGTGGAAACTAAATAATCAAAGGCTTTAGGATTTAGAAATGATTACTGAGAAAATAAGGAAAGGTACAATAATAATGATTTAACTGAAAGTTTTTACCACTATTAACTATAAATATGTTTTATAATTTAATTCTAAAGAATATCGAACCAAAATACCAATCCCTTTTATATCCTTTACTCTTCCTCGCATTGACCTCATACCCATCCACTATTTGGCACACCACAGACCATTAAAATACATCTTTTACACCTGGACCCTCCTCACTAACATCCGTTAACCCCTTAATCCTCCACTAACCATTCCGTCCATGCTCACTACCCCTTAATAATCCACAGACATTTCATAAACCTTTTAATGTACTATTACATTGACTATTGCGCTGTGCGTTGCTTATTGAGAAAAAGACTAAGGCACACTATTGAGATATTGACTAATTTAGATTTAGAGTTTTAGACTAGCGCGGTTGAATAGCAAGTACACAAAGGAAAGTCGCAGTTGCTATGGAGAATTGCTTTCTGCGCTTTTAGTATGCATTTAAAGCCTCTTATTATTGATTTAATGAGCTGCTTTTGCCTCAAGTGTCATGTGGCGTGTTGTAGACAATCCTATAGTACTATCTATAGTCCTTGACCAAGGGAGTTGGAGAAAAACCAGAAAGAAAATCCCCTGTCCCTTTAGAAAAATAGAGTGAGATTTACTTGCTAAAGTAAGTTAGTTCCCGTTTTGCTAAAGCTCCTTTTAACACAATTGACTGCTTGATGAGCCAAGAAAGTAGTCCCCAGATAGACTACCAGACCAAAGAACTGAAATGTAGAACAAAGTCCACAACAGAGACAGCAAAGATACTTGATGTAGGCTGCAAATCCACACCAGAGACAGCAATAATACTTGCTATAGCTTGCAAGACTATAACAGAGAAAACCTTTGCCAAAGTTAAGTTAAATGAAGAACTCACTTGCAACAAACACAGCTAATTGTGGCCAGAAAACAGTGAAAACTGAGTGAGGGAAAATGATATCACCTCAGGATGGTTGTATGATGATTAAGGTTGCCTCAAACTGTCTTATTCACTATGTACACACAGACCACTAACTAAGAGCCCATGTGCACCCGCCAATATGGCGCCTGTACCCGCCAAATTGCATACAAAACCCTCCTGAAGCGCTCCCCAACCTCCTAAAACAGAGGCCGGCGGGCTACCCAACCTCGGAGATGCTGCCTGAAGCGGCCCGGCCTCCCTGAAGCCAGAAAACCAATAAAAACCACTAATCTACTTAGAAAAATTAGCTACAACTACTAAAACCTTTAAAACACGGAATTTCACTATAACAACATTGAGACATGAAATATAGAGAAAAATTAGCTCTATCAAATTGTACTAAGAACTTAACCCTATTACCGCAGACCCAATATCCACGGAATAAAACCAGAAAAATACCCAATTCTTTAACAGATGTCAATTAAGACATGCACAAACTGCGCTAAATCACACAACAAAGGCCCCTGCCAATGTTGGAAGACCACATCCTCCATCCAATTAAGAATGTCCGCATTCTTTCTTCATCCAACCACCATGTTTAACTTTCTTCCCAAATCTGCCTCTGAAATGGGCCCCTGCCAATACTGCATTGACAATAATTTAATATGCACCATGACACCACCTGCCCATCCATACAGAACGTCCTGCGATGTCTTCCAAACCAGAAAGAAGACCTTCCACAGACCTGGTCCACTTTCTTCCACAACAGATTCACCTCCACCTCAACCTGGTCCTTCTTCTGCCAGCACCAAAAGATCTAGGCCATCCATCCTGATACCCAGATTAATCGAAAAGCTCCACCCTTCCCAGAAGAGTGCCACAACCCATAAAACAACTATTTCACCCATCCCTGGTCCATCTGATGGTAAAGAACATTCATTTCTTCCTTCAACTTTAAAACTGATAACTTCTCAGTTCCTCCCTCTTCTGATAGTGATGATAACAATGTAGGATCCGTTGCACCACCAGCACCAATGCACTTGTCCACTATCAAGGCCAAGTTCCAACAACACACATCTCAACAGAAACAACTTCTGCTTCACTACTTCCAATCCACTCCTGCTAGAGATCCACAGGACATTGAGAACAGAAGACACCTCATTCACCAGTTCAAGGCTAATTCTGAACACTTCATTTCATCTCTTGATTCCCTCTGTAATTCCACTAGTACTTGAGTTTGATTCAGAAAGAAAAATTGACCACACCCTCTATAAGATGTAACCACAAAACAACCCTCAGTTTTAAGTCTTGGGGGACCATCCACATTTTAAAGTCTTGGGGGACTCAAAAACCCTCAGTTTAAAGTGTTGGGGGACTCAAAACCTAAATCATAAACCCAGAACCAGAGATCAACCACATTATGACACAGAGAAAAAACTAAAATTCTGGGGTAATTGTAAATAGAGCAGCCAGCCCATCAATTACCCCCAAACTTGCCTTTGCTAAATTCAGAGGCTCCCCCTGTGGATACCCTCCACCAAATTTCAAAACAAACTCGAGCAACATAAACTTTTCCCTCAGTTTATAGTCTTGGGGAACTTACAACCCTCAGTTTAAATTCTTGGGGGACTAACACAGTGTTCAGTTTAAAGTCTTGATGGACTAGTCTTGATAAAATCTTGAAACCAGCCAGTTTAAAGTCTTGGAGGACTAACAGAAACCAGATTTCAGTTTAAAGTCTGGATGGACTGGTGGAATTTTGCATAAAATAGACGCAGCCAATTTCATACAGACCACCCCTACAGCAAACCTGCAAAACTTCCACCTTTACTTCATCATCTACCCATCGCTTACAAAAATCTCCTCCTATCCCTTTCCATCATCTTTTCTCACCACAAATCATGGCTGAATGTCCTGATGTTAACCCTTCTACTCTTCCTTGCTTCACTGCTCCCAAGGACTATGCCTGCAAACAGTGCATCCACATGTGCAGACCTTGCACATTCACTCTTCCAAATCCTGAAGCCAAATTCTACAACAGGGCTTGTGATTCTTGCTTTTCCAAAAAGAAAAGATGTGACAGAGATGCAAACTACCCTATTCCTCCTCCTTCACCTTCCCACAAATAAATCTCTAGATCCCCTACTAGATCCCCAGAGCTTGGTCCTTCCTCTTCCTCTTTATCTTTAGCACCTTCCAGAAGATCCAGAAGCTTAGCTTGCAGAACTCTTCCCAAAAGACCAGCTTTAGCTTCCCAAGAAACTGCTTTTATCTCCGCCAAATTAGCTCCAAAAGCTTCAAGATCAACTCCCAGGCTTCTAGACAGCGTCCAGGCGGCCCGCCCGCATCACTGGACAGTGAAAATCCAGCTCAAATTCAACAAAAACAACCGGAAAACAGTTAAATTCTGTCAATCAACGAAAACAACTCTACACAATCACCTCCCACTGCTCCCAGAGCAATGCAGCCAGCTTTTACAAGGTCCAAAAACTTCAAATTTTCACAAACTTCTAGAAGACCTGCCAGAGAACCCCAAGAAGAAACCAGAACACCACACACTGCACCCAAGCAACAACTTGGTCCCACACTAAGACAAAGAGACTGCACCTCTCCTCTGTCAGCCAACTATTCTTCTGACAGTTCCATCTCTTCAAAAGCTCCATCCAGAAGAGATCAATCTGCTTCTAAATCCCCCTCTCCTGATCCATCCTTTAACAACCCTGGTATTCCATCACCAGCACCTCCTCCAGCTGAATCCAACAGAAATAACAACCACAACAACAACAACAATCCCACTGCTCCAACTAGGCCCCAGGAACATCAGCCTCCTAGTTCACCTTCTCAAAATCTTTCAGAGAAAGACCATGAGAATCCATATCTTTCCCTAATTGATCTACCCACTATGACTATTACAAAATCGTCAGAGATCCGAATTCCAGCTGCTAACAAATTTGATGAGCTTCCAATCTGTAAGTACCAAATTAATTATCCCATTTCTTCAACAAAAATAATTACTGATCCAATTCTTCTTGTCTAGTTGGCACCCCTTCTCCTGAATCTATTATTGGAGTTGGCCAACCTCTTGAAACTTCTTTGACCCTGGATTATGGAGACATGAAGAAACACCTAAGCACCATGTGTTCCAACATGCTAAAAGCCTTTGCCCTCCATGGACCTTTAAATGACTTTGAAAAATCCCTGAGAATGCGCCTGTTGGACGAGCACTGGAAAATGTCTAGGATCATTAAGCACACCCTCCAGCACTCCATTCCTGCCTCTTCTTCTTCCTCCTCTGAACTTCCCTCTAATCAAATTCCTGACCATTACAATCCCTATAATCTATCTAGAAGGATGCACTTCAAAGAACACAGTGCTTCCCACAATCCCAACAAAAATCAAAAACTCCATCACAATCTGGACCAGCCTCCAGAAGCTTCATCATCCAGAAAAGGAGCTCCTGAAAAAAGATTAGAACATAATAATAATATAAAACAATTAATAAAAAATAATTTCAGAATTTTTTTTTTTTTATATATTGTATCTTCTAATATGCTAAAATCAAAAATTAATAAATAAAATGAAATAAAATAACATCAGTGAAATAAAATAAAATATAAAAATTAGTACAAATGGTATCCCCCAGCCAATTGATGAGCTGATCCCCTGATACCTTACCCACATCCAAGTGCACCTTGATGTGGATACACAATTAAATCTTTTAAATGATTAACAGAAAACAAAATTCAAAAAATTTAGAAATTCAGAAGATAATAAAAAAAATGAAGCACAGAAACACCTGAAATAAATAATAAATAAAAAAGAAAATAGAATTGCCCGGCCAATTGATGAGCCTTTCCCCACCAATGCTTGCCCACATCCAGGTGACCCTAATGTGGTAACACCCTATATTTTTGATTTTATAATTTTAAACAACCCCCATAAAAAATTAAAAGAAAAAAAGAGAAAAAAGAAAATAATCTAAAACTGCTATCTAGCAAAAACATAACTGCAAAATCAAAGACAGTCCAGCTCCATAGATGGTCCAATAAGGGAAAGTCCGATCCATAGAAATGATCACTGGGTGGGCTCCCTCAAATAAGTAAAAATGATGGGAGACCACCAGTGATCCACCACCAATCTGAAATAACCAAAGATAAAGAAGCCAGTCTCAAACCAGTTTAAAGTCATAGTGGACTTGAAACCTAAATAATAAACAACAGAACTAGAATTCAACTATGAAAATCAAAAGACTTGAGACAGACATTCTGGGGTAACTATTCTACAGAGCAGCCAGCTCATCAGTTACCCCCACACTTGCCAAAATAAAATCTAGAAGCCCCCCATGGGTACCTTCTAACAAAAACACAACATTCAACACAAAAAAAACCAAAACCAATAAGAGTGAATAGACCAGCACATGAAAACCAGAGGAAATTCCAGTTTAAAGTCATAGAGGACTAAAACCTGTGAAAAGAAACCATTACTAGGGTTCAACCAAATTAAGATAAAGGGTTGGAAACAGACAATATGGAGTAACTTTTCATAGAGAAGCCAGCCCATCAGTCATCCCTATACTTGCCAAGATCAAATCTAGAAGCCCTACCCATGGGTACCTTCTAACAAAAAGTTTCCAACACAAAAGTTGCTCTGCAACACCACAAAATTACAAAACAAAAAAGAACGTTCAATAGTTTATCCTCATTGTGGAGTTAATCTTTTTCATGCCTAGTGCCTCTGGGATAAAACCTCTTCACTTGGTCTGCAGCCACCCTCTTTTTCAAGACTGCACCATCCAACACTTCCAAAACATAAGAGCCTCCAGATGCCTGAGATCTGACTCTGTAAGGTCCATTCCATCTGTCAGCAAACATTTTCCCCACTGACTCTCCAAACTTCTATTATACACCAAAACCAAACAACCAGGTTTCAAAGGATTCCTGAGTATATGAGCCAACTTCTTGTCCCAGTACCTGACTGATTGATTCCTAATCTTCATCATTCTAGAGTATGCCTTCTCTTGACATTCCTCTCTACATTCCAACTGTTGCATCCTGGCACAGAGAAAATCTTATGTTGAGCGCACGTCATCCCAATCAATTCCAAGATAAGAGACAGCTTCCAAGTCCACTGGTAGAATGGCTTTCTGACCAAACATTAACTCATAAGGAGAATAGCCAGTTGTCCTCTTCACAGTGACCCTATCAGCAAATAACACCAAGGGTAAATAATGCCTCCACTTTTCAGCACTATCTCCACACATCTTCACCAAAGCATTCTTGATAACTTGATGGCCTCTTTCAACCATGCTTTCAGCTTCAGGATAATATGGTGTAGCCATTCTAACTTTAGAACCAACACTAGCCACAGCTTCTTTAAATATGGCACCAAACTCTGGCCTGCCATCAACAGTGACCAACTTCATCAACCCATACCTATAAATCTGCTCCTTCTTCAAAAACTCTGCCACATTCTTGGCAGTCAAATTAACCAGAGGCACTGCCTCAACCCAACCAGACAAATCATCCCTAGCAACAATCAAGTATTTATACCTGCCCTCTTTAATATGGACAGCATCCATACTGACCCTTTCAAAAACAGCTGATTTGCCAGTAGCATGGCCTACCTCTTTAGGTTTCAAGTGACTTCTTCTTTGAAATTCTTCAAAAGATTGAACCCAAACCTGCACAGCCAACTTCATACCTGGCCACCAAAATCTGTCTGCTACTCTTCTATAAGTCTCCCCAAAACCTCTATGACCAAGGTCTTCATGCAAAGACTTCAAAACCAATTCTTGACCCTTCTTCTGAGTCACCACCACTTGAGGATTTGGATGTCTCCTCCTCATCAACCGCCTTCCTGACACATAAAATCCAGGACTCTTTTTCTTGATTTTCAACCAAGTATCATCATCACAACTATATGGCCTCTCCAAGGTCAACTGATATTCCACCAAAAGAAAATAAAACCTAGACTGACCCCAGGTCTCATCTTCAAAATCCAACAAAACAACATCCAAGGGTACAATTCTGTCATCAAAATCACCAGTATGATCATAAGCCAATTGATCAGCCTAAACAGGACAACAATCCTTAAATTTTGGCATGTCCTTCTCTTTCAACTGAGCCTTTTGAGAATCCAGTTCACTAACAAAAACACCCTTTTCAAAATTTGAGCTGTCCCAAACAACAACTCCATCTTCATCAACAAAAACATCCTGATCACCAGAATCAAGATCAGATCCAGCCAGTTTAGCCTCTTGGGGAGGTCAGAAAAATCTTCAGCACCCTTTGTGCTGGCCCTAACCACTGGAACATCCTCATCAAACTTGTCAGTACATTTGTCACCATTCAATGGATTATACCTAGTCTTCTCATACAGTCTCTGCTGAGTAAGCCTGAATTTAGAACCTCCAAATTGTTTTTCAATAAGTTGTTTCCATTCAGCCCAAGAGTAGTCTCTATCCTCACTTAAGACAGCTTCAAACCATAATAAAGCAACATCCTTAAATAAAGAAATTAATTTTTATGTTATCTCTTCATCTGGTAACTTATATGAGAATTTCAAGTTGTCAATTCTTTGAATAAAATGTTGCCAATCAGAGCTGGCTTCCCCATCATAAGTTGGGTACTGATCTATCTTAGGCCAGTTCTTCTGATTGGATTTTATCTCACTAATCTTAGGTAAATTCAACAACTCATTTACTTTTGATAAATGGTCTTGTATTTCTTCCTGCACAGATTTGTGACTTACATTTTCAGATTTGACACTACCACCAGATGGTTTTAATTGTGGTGGTACAGGGAAGGAATGAGATTCACTTTTGCCAATGAAAGGATTATTATTATATTGATTATACTTATGATTATCCTGGTTCATTAGTAGATTGGCAGTTTCAATCTCAACTTTAGTTAATCTTTGTAGCAACTCAGAGACACTTTGATTTGTCTGTGCAAAAGATAACTTTGTTCTTGATTCAGTCTTTAATAAGTGTGTTTCATATAATTTTTCTAACTCACAAAATTTGTTTGAAAGGTCATTATATTTATTACTCAATGAATCATATTTAAGAGTTAGAGACAAATTTTCTTTCTCTAATTCTTTATTACGTGTTGCTAATTGAGAAATGTTCAATGTTAAGGATGAAATTGTATCACTAGTGAGCTTAACTGTCTTTTCCTCACAATCAGTCATTCTATTCCACAATGCTGAAACAATTCTATGGACAGTTGGATTATTGTTAAAATATTCCATGTCCTCCTTTTCAATTCTCTCACTCTCCTGTGAGCTTCTCATCTCACTAGTAGGTGGTTGCAACTGAGGATTAACTGTATTATCATTGTATATAGTACTGTTATTATGGACAAAAGACAAGTCAGGTGTATCTACTCTAAAACCTAAATTTCTTAAATCCTCCTCTATTTCTTGAACAGATTTAACATCAATAGAATTACCTACTCTAAAAACTAAATTTCTTAAATCCTCCTCTATTTGTTGTACAGATTTAACATCAATAGAATTACCTATATTGTAATTATCAGTATTATGTCTAATCTGAGAGGGTAAGTTACTTACCAAGGGATGGTTGCCAGTCCTGATTTTTGGCGCTTTTTTCCCTTGTAAGGGTGAGCTGAGGAAGTCAGATGAGGGGGCGGATCCCTGTTGCAACTGTGGCTTGTCCACTGTTGGTGAAACCAGTCCCATTTCCATTTGTCTACCAGGATTTTCTCCTGGGAGTGAGTGGACCCTCCTTGGGTAGGGGGTTGCTGATTTGATTGACTGGTCTGGCCTCCCTTTAATTCTGCCATTGCCTGATTCATCTGCTGAAATCCTACCTTGCAATTGTTTTGCAACTGCTCTACCTCTTTGAACATGAGAGATTTTGATTCCTCTAGCTTCAGAACCTGTTTGGCCAGGTGGGACAGTTGATCCTGAAGAGGAGGAGACATCTTTTTGATAGTTATCTTTTTTAAGAGGGTGTCCTTTTCCTCTATACTCATGCTTTCTGGCTGGGGGTACTGTTGTCCCTCCATGGTGATGTCCTGGAAAGTTTTTATTAGCTTTAGACCTGGTATTATAAGCAGGCTGTTCACTTACACTATCCTGGGGAGCACTCATATTGTTCAGAATAACAATATTTTACGTCTACAAAAGGAAAAACTCTGTGGAATTAGTAGACAAAAGATATTAGTAATTATATTACTAATAAAAAAGCAATGGAGCTTACCCTGAATTTATATCTTTATTTATTTAAATAAAATATAAGAAAAATTTGAAAAAATCTGTTAAAAATATAATAATAAGTTTAACTAGACCTCTATAAGGGTGAATAAATAGCTTACCAAGCTTTAGCCAAATACCAATTTAATTGGGTGTTATATTGGTGTCCAAATACCAAGTGAAATTGGGTTTATATTGGGTACAGTTACTACTGTAAATATCTAATTTTTATGATAAAAAATTAGTACAATTATTATAAGGGTTCTTTTCCGCAATCAATGAGTTATGATGACCCACTAATATGCAGCAGACCCAAATATTTGGTTAATTTTGAGTTGTACTAAGGTAAAAATCACGTCCCAAGGCTTATACTAAATAATAAGTAAAATATAAGGAAAGACCCCCAATTGTCAGTACAGTCTAGTATATAAGTATGATATAATAGTGTTATTTTATGTTCCTACTACTTATTAATAAATGATTTAGTGATTAAACCTCAGGGGAAGACTAATAGAATAGTTATACTCAAATAAAACTCACAATACTTGGATTTAAATGCGTGCTAGTGGTGGAAAATAGAGGAATAAAATATAGTTATAGCTTTTATAAAGATAATATCAATTTATAAGGGCTTTATAATATATTTCTGATTGCTAATAATTGTATTGTATTGTTTTTTTGAAGTGTAGTAATTGAATGATGATAATAAACCGTCAAAATCCCTCCTTACTTATACCCAAATCCACTGGAGTGCACAGACCTTCAATCCAGATGATGTCACTGCTATCCCCGGCAATTACAGCACTGTGAGGGCCCATCACCTCCCCATGGCGTCCACTTCAAGCAGTTTCAACACCCAGACCTCCAGTAAGGACCCTCCATCACTATTAATAATAACACAGAGTCATACCATAAATAGAAATCCCAGATAAAAGCGGATACCATAAAAAAACAGGTAAAATAAATGATCAAAAAGAGATTTAATGAAACTAAAAGCATATAAAGGAAACAAATAAAATTTCCAATCCCCCAATAACATCCCCAAGCATCCACATTAAACCAAAAACATCTTTCCAACCCATAAATCCGTGAATAACCATCCAAGGAAGTAATTTTAGTTGTCCAAACTGGGTGTATGCGCCTGATATAGGTGTCTATGCTTCTGTAGGCGTTGTGAATCCACTGATTTCGTCCATATGACCTAAAATAAGCAGAAAAACAAAGGTTATAGGCTATTAAGGGGCTAAAACCCACTTATATACCTAAATATACATAATATACTCCATATTTCACTGAATATGAGATTTATGTATACATATAAGCTTATGTATGTCAATAATTACTTCATATCACTTAAGATAAGTATATTATGACTCCATTAACACCTTAATAAGTATTATTAGGCCATGGATAAGCTATTTAAACTATTATAAATTATATAATAGAATAATAATTTTATATATATATAATAAAATAATATATATTATTATTTTAACCTTATTTTTAAGATATAAGCTTAATCTAGTTAAGGTTATCTTATTTTAAGCATAAGAAATACTCAGTCCTAAGGATATTTAGGCTGACAAAACTCTTCAGCCTCAGAATCTTCATCTGTAGGTGGCCTCCTTGATAATCCATCAGGCATAGTTAAAGGTTTACCTGGTTTGTGTACCAGGTCAAAAGAAAAATGTTGAATAAATGCCACCCACCTAGTCATTGGAACATTTGGAAGACTAGGTGTATTGATCATCTGAACCAAAGACTTTTCATCCACCTGCATCTCAAAATGCTGCCCCCACGAAACCGTCTGTAGCTTCTTTAAAATTTTAGCTACACCACACAATTCCAACTTAGGTTGAGAATACCTAGATTCCACCTCATTAAACACCACAGACTCATATCTTACTGGCCTGACCCTACCAGTCTTATCCTTCTGAGACAAAACAGCACCAGCAGCAATATATCTTGAGTCCACTGCCAGATAAATTTTTCCAGCACCAACACCATAATACAACTTGTGAAGAACAATATCTTCACCAACAACCTTTTTCAACTTCTGAAAAGCCTCTTCACACTCTTCAGTCGATTCCCAATCTGCATCTTTTTTGGTCAACTTCCTTAAAGGTGAATCCAACAAAGAAAAATCCTTAATAAAAATCCTGACATATACACATACACCCAAAAATCCCCTGACTTCATTAGTATTTTTAGGCCTTGGCCATGACTGGATTTTATTAATCTTCTTCTTTGCCATAATCCTTCCCTCTTTACATACCACATGACCCAGAATTTCCAAAGCAGGAACACAACAACAGAATTTTGACCCTGAAATGGTCAAACCAGACTCTTCAATCCTAAACAACACTCTCTCTAGAGTTATTGCATATTCCCACACAAACCTCCTTATGGAAGGGTTCTCCGCTAACTCCTCATTACCATAATCAGTGGATGGTCCTTTAATTCCACCATCATCAATAAAAATACCAGCATGAGTAGGAACCTCATCCTGAAAGATCCAAGCCATCTGTGCTTGATAAACTGCCACTGAATTAGTTGCTCCTTAAGGCAACCTAGTGAGCTGAAATCTTTCCAAAGTAGTCTCAAAAGTTGTGAGAGGCCTTGAATCCGTATGGAGTTCCCTCTCATCATAACCACCCATAATATCACCCAAACCATAACACACCCTTCCAGCAAAAGCTTCAACAAAATCCTCTGCACTTGGTTTGCATCCAGCCTCCTTGATAGTGACTCTATTCAAGGCTCTAAGATCATGAACCACCTGCAACTTTCCATTCTGCTTCTTTACACAGAGCACTGGACTTGAGTAACTGGATGTTGATTGTTCATATAACCCAGTCCTGACTCTTTCCCTAACAATCTCTACAATAACCTCTCTAATAGCGGCTGGAATCGGAATAGGTTTGATTTGCCAAGGTTCATGACAAACCACAGGAATCAAGTAAGGCTCCCCATAAGAGTGCTTCAATACACCCCTTTCCTCCTCAACAAACGCCACAGCCTTTTCTCTTAGCACAATAACATGCAACAACAACTTCTTTTCTTTTTCAGACAACCATCCATCAGGACCAAAATTAAAAACCTTAAACCTTTCCATGGTCACCCTAGCCGTCTCTAAAATTTCTGGAGGATTCTTCACCAAAGGAGTAAAGTACGGATCTCTTTACAAAGGAGGTCTCTTTAAGGGCCAATTCAAGCCCACAGGCATAGGCTCATTGACAGGCTTAATCTTCTGCGCTACCTTCTTATACTTTGCCGCTCCACCTTCAACTTGAGGGATCTTCATGAAATCTTCACCACCAGACTTGGAACAAAAACCAAGGGTTTCCCCATTTCTCACATGTGTGACCAAGGTAATGTTTTTAAAAGGTGTAGAAGAAACCCTAGCAGTGCACAATTGGGATGACTTACTTTTACACCCCAATCTCACCACTCCAAAACTTTTTCGCAAATTCACATCTTCATCCTCACTTCCAACTTCTAAATCTTCAAATCTTGATTCATCTTCTGAAACACATCTTCTAAAATTGTGCAGTTTATCCTCATTCTGGAGGCCCAAAAATCAATCTTGATGATCTTCTCTCTTCATAATTTTCTGCAGTTAACCTCATGCTGGAGGCCCTAAAATTGATCTTGACAATCTTCACAAAAATATTTTAAATCTTCTTTCTTCTTTATATCCAGATTTTTTTTTTGATTTTCTTGAATTATCTTGAAATTTTTTTCTTCTTTTCTTGAGTCTTCTTCTGACCTACAAAAATAACCAGGGGCTTTCCCAATGCTCACAGGTGTGGCCCAGCTAATGTTTTTGAAAGGTGTAGAAGAAGCCCTAGCAGTGCACAATTGGGAGGACTTACTTTTAGACCCCAATCTCACCACCCCAAAAACTTTTCTGGATATCTTTTAAAAAGATATATAACCAATCTTCTTCCTTGAACTTGAATTAAAAATAATTAAGAATCTTGAGAGAGAACAGAGACATGATAAAAAACTTGATGAATACTTGCAGAGAAGAGAAACATTAAAAAGAGAAAGTTGAAAATCCACTTGTTATATCTCCAAGGGAGCTGACCTACTACAACCTGGGATTTCATCATCTTGGGGAGA
This sequence comes from Hemileia vastatrix, assembly GCA_030280995.1. Taxonomy (NCBI): domain Eukaryota; kingdom Fungi; phylum Basidiomycota; class Pucciniomycetes; order Pucciniales; family Zaghouaniaceae; genus Hemileia; species Hemileia vastatrix. The sequence goes on along the minus strand of JASXTE010000007.1, from coordinate 28,285,217 downwards.
TGTTGTAGCACTAGGGTGATCAGCCCTCTTTACTCTAAAAAAGACAGACTCTCAATAGAGCCTGAGCCGCACTCCAAAAACCCAGAGGCAGCACCCACTTCCTTCCTTCTCCTGCAGCAGTCCATGCACTGGCACATTGAAAATAAACAAGGCCTGGTCTCCCAAACATCCTCCCCAGAGGATGACAACCACATGTGAAGTCTCCTTTCATCTTCACCAGTCAACTCCAAACTGATTCCCAAATCAAATTGATAACCAATTCTTGCATGAAAATCCATCAAGAATGGCCCACCCAAAACTGCTTTTACATTACCTTTAGCAATGTAAAAATGAACCTTCCCTGAGGCTCCGCCAACATCTAACTTCACAAACTCTGAAGTTCCAACCAATTCAGTAACATGGCCACCGATCCCTCTCAAATTACCACCAATACCGGTTTTGATGGGGAGGCCCATATGAGTTGCCTCAAACAAAGAAATCAGGTTTATCTGAGAACCTGAATCCACCAATGCACTTGCCTCCCTGCCATTCAGAGTGACATTGACATATCCCAGAGGAGCAGAAAAATGAGTTTCCAACCCCTCACCAAACTTTTCAGCAGAATAACAAATGTATTATACCTCACCAGAAGAAACTCTTCTCCTGGTCAACAACTTTTTCTGCCTATCAGCCAACCCTGGACTGATAGCATACAATTCCCCATAAGATAGGGAAACCTGACCCTGATTCATCCTTTCCAGGACAGAGTCCATAACATTAACTTGACCAGACACTACTGGCCTCTCAAAGTGAGCTCTTTGCTTCACCACCTTGGTCCTAGAAGATTCTTGAGGACCAGAACCACCAACAGATTTACCATTAACAGGAACCAAACCAGATCCCTCACCAGAACCTCTGACTCCAGCAGGCTTTGGCAATGAAGCCAAAGGGACATCCTCCTCAGAGTCAGAATCCACCTCCATTGGCATTGGCTCACCATTCATGTCCAATGCGCCAAAACTAGGGGGGCCCATGTCAGCCATAACCTTCTGCATCTTGTACAGCTCCTCTTTGCTGTACCTCTTCCTAGCTGCACTCAGCTTAGGATCCACCATTGAAGCATTTGGCTTTGGTTGGGCCTGAGAACTTCTCTTAGGCCTTCCCACCTTTCCTGCTTCCACATCATAAACACCAGCCAAGCATTCACCACTTGACTGTCCACCACAATAATACAACTCCAAACCACCAAAGGAAGTAGAAAAAGAGACCTTATTGACCTCCTTCCCCTTTTACTTGCAATCCTCATTCTCCTCACCTGAAGACTTCCCTAGATCAGGAATCTCCTCAAACCTTGGCCTCCTTTGATTTAGACCTCCCCTTCTCCTGACCAAATCAACAGGAGCCTGCCCCTCACTGGGATTAACAAAAGAACCATCAGGGAACTTGAAAACCCTGCCATCAAATTCCACCTTTTCTTCAGACACATCTCTGTTCAATGCCCAACAATCATTGGACTTGTGCCCCCACCTGCTGCATTAAGAGCAGATCCAAGGATCACTCCTACCAGCCCTCCTATCATAATCTCTAGGCTGAGAAGGTGCCTTATTGACCCTCTTAGCCTCCTGAACAAAAATATGCAGCTTCTTTGTAAGATCAGCAAACTGCTCCACCATTTGGTCCCTCTCCTGTTTGGGAACCTGCACCAAATCCTTCTCCTCCTTCTTCTCCCCAACTTCCTCTTCAGCCAAAGCCTCACTGACTTTGCTGACATATTTGGCACACCCCTCCTGATAGGTGTCCAAAGCCAATAACTTTAAATGGGCCTCAACAGCCTCCTTCATCTTATCCAAGGCAGGCAACTTCTGGTCCCCATTAGAAAGAGTCTTCATCAATTTCTTTCTTGACAACTTTTCAACACATCCATCCTGACATCTCTAGCCAGGGAAGACCAAAAAACATCCTTGGCAGCATTTTCATATGCCAGCTCCTCCACTTCCACCAAGTATTCCACCACAGGATCAAACTGTAGCAGAAACTTCCCGTAAATATATAAGTTACCAACACCACCATAAGATTGCCATTCACTGACAACCTTGTTCAGATCCACCATAGAAAACCAGACACCCCATCTATCTATCATCTCCCTACACAACAATTTCCAATCCCTCTACTTGTAGCCAGACATGGCCACAATCTCCTTCTCCACTGAAATATCACCAATGAAGAAGATAATCTGCTTCACCATGTCGAGGTAGGAAGCACCATCCACTCCAGCAGCAGTTTCATACTTCTCTAGAAACCACTTGACATCCTCCCCATTAAACTTGGTACCATCCCAAGTTTTAATCCTCACACACTCCCTAACCATCACAGAAGGAGGACCATCCCCCCACTGAAAGTCACCACAGGAATAGCAGAACCAGAAGCCATTCCTCCTGACCAAAACACCAAAAAGAGCCAACCAAAGAAAACAGAGTTTCGAAAGAACTAGCAAGTTCTACCTCACGTTGGGCGCCAGAAATGTAGACAATCCTATAGTACTAGCTATTGGCCTTGACCAAGGGAGTTGGAGAAAAACCAGAGAGAAAATACCCTGTCCCTTTAGAAAAATAGAGTGAGATTTACTTGCTAAAGTAAGTTGGTTCTTGTTTTTCTAAAGCTCCTTTTTAACACACTTGACTGCTTGATGAGCCAAGAAAGTAGTCCCAAGATAGACTACCAGACCAAAGAACTGAAATGTAGAACAAAGTCCACACCAGAGACAGCAAAGATACAGTATGTAGGCTGTAAATCCACACCAGAGACAGAAATAATACTTGCTATAGCTTACAAGACTATAACAGAGAAAACAGTTGCCAAAGTTAAGTTAAATGAAGAACTCACTTGCAACAAACACAGCCAATTGTGGCCAGAAAACAGTGAAAACTGAGTGAGGAACAATGATATCACATCCGGATGGTTGTATGATTATTAAGGTTGCCCCAAACTGTCTTATTCACTATGTACACACAGACCACTAACTAAGAGCCCATGCGCACCCACCAATCTGGCGCCTGTACCCGCCAAATTGCATACAAAACCCTCCTGAAGCGCTCCCCAACCTCCTAAAACAGAGGCGGGCGGGCCACCTGACGTTGGAGATGCCGCCTGAAGTGGCCCAGCCTCCCTGAAGCCATAAAACCAATAAAAACCACTAATCTTCTTAGAAAAATTAGCTACAACTACTAAAACCTTTAAAACACGGAATTTCACTATAACAACATTGTGACATGAAATATAGAGAAACATTAGCTCTATCCAATGGTACTAAGTACTTAAACCTAAGACTTAAGGTTAGCCCGCACAACACAAAAAACAAAATTAAAAAGCTATCTTTTATAGATGAAAAATGAGGAAATGACCCCTTAAAACTCAGAATATGAAAAATGTCCTCAAGACACAAAATATAGAGAAAAACCAGGGCTATCCAATGATAGTACCCACATATCGGCAGACCCAATATCCACAGAATAAAACTAGAAAAATACCCAATTCCTTAACAGATGTCAATTAAGACATGCACAAACAGTGCCAAATCACACAACAAAGGCCCCTGAAAACGTTGGAAGACCACAGCGTGACACTAACTTATCTTGAACCACTTCTTCAAGTATTCCTCTGTGCTTCAAAGTAGTCCTCAATTAACTTTTCCAATCTCAAATACTCAGGAACACTGTCATACTTGTGTGTAGGCCATCTTTTGAAAGTGGGGTGGAAAAAAAATGTTGGTGATGTTTAATTTCGTACTGGTTTCAGTATTCTTTCACCATCTGAAATTCCAAAAGTGCAATATTTTATATTCCAATATAGACAAATATTTTTATCAGATTCTCATGATATAGCTATTTTTATAACATTAAAAGTAATTATTAAATTAATTCCCAAACAATTAACCAAAAAAACAATTAATCAATTATAAAAGAAAAGTAATTATTAAATGTCCCTATAAGATTGGGTATTTTTCACAAATTCCATAACAAATTCTTTTTTTTAAATTTTCTTTTTTTTCCAAATCATGAATTTCCATTTCTTAATGAAAAATCCCAGTCATTTGTTTTCTCTGAGAAAAGATTAACTCTTTCTATCTCCTCCGCATCAAATCTGGCCTTTTCAAAATTTGGTCAAAGCAAAAAAAAAAAAAAAGTTCTCCAAATCATAGGTATGTTGATCTTTAATCAGCATATGATAAAGTTTATCTTCTCAAACTCCAGGAGATTTTCACAATAGAGGATTTCGCTAAGAAAAATGAATAGAAAAAATTTTGCTATTGAAGAAGATATATAGTGACCAAATCATAATTATTTATTTTTTCTCAAAAAAATTTTCAAGGGAGGAAAAAGAGCTGGTTTAACTATTACCACATTTTAAAAATATGTTTCAAGTTTATTGAAGTTGAGGATGATGCTTTAGTTTGTAGTTTGAGCTAGAGGGTTCAGGAATTTCATCTAAAGTATATTCCAAAGCATGATTGTCATTTCCGGAATATTTAATATTTTTAGAAATCTAAGTTTTAGTAGGAGGAGACTAGAAAAGATTTAATTAGGGGGTGTCAGTTCTGGCAAATCCGCACTTAAATTAAGTGCGGATTTCAAACCAAATCAGAACTTACAAATCAGCACTTAAATTTTGCAAAAAAGTCACTTATTTCAAAAAAGGGTGTCAGTTATGACCTCAAATCAGCACTTTTTTCCCGTTTTTTTTCACAACCACATTTTGGCCACAAAACATCCCTTCCTTTCTTACCCCATCCCTGTCACATGTGACACACTGACCTTCCTCGCTACCTACCCATCAATCCTCGGCACACACCCCTTCCTGACATTTTCAATATTTTGACCAGGCATGTTTACATTCTTTTTTACTTATTTCTTCTACTTTTTAATCTTTTTTCTTGTTATGTGCCAGTTTCATAATGCCTCCCAGACATTCCAAATCTCAAAAGGTAACTCAAAAATCTGCTTCGTCACAAAAGTCTCCTTGTAAAGCAAGCCCTACACCTGAAAAATCAAAGGCAGGTTCAGGTCAGCTTAAAAAGGATGATTATCTCATCATAATCAACTTCCTTAAAATAAAATCAAATTTTGAAGCATGTTTTGGATGTGAAAAGTCCACTCGTATTGGACGTCCACCTTCTTCAAAGGTTAATGGCTACTTGTTGATGGCCAATGAAGTAAGGAAGAAAACAAGGGGTAGAATTGATATCAATCCTAAACAAATGAAGGAGAGATTTAAGAGTTACCATTCAAAATATAAAAAGACTCATCATGCTGTAAATGAAACTGGCTTTGGTATTGACGATGATGATTTGGAGATTGGAATTACTACTGTTTCCGAAAAGCTCAATGTCATGTGTCCTTTCTATGAGGAAATGGATAATCTTTTTGGCACCCGAGTTGATGTAAACCCTTGGTTTCTACACGATACTACTAAGCATATACCTTCTGGATCCAAACCTTCCTATAATCCTCCCAACACACCTTTACTTGAAGAAGATCAATCCCCTCCACCTTCTAACCATAGTTCAGCTGAAGATGATCCCAACTATCAAGCAGAACAATTATATCGCAGAAGATCTGAATCCTCAGAGGCCCAAAATTTAAATGTATGTTTACTTTTTGTTTTTTCTTCAATTCTTCTCTGAATTTCTCTTTCTTTCTAGTCTCCTCCTACTCAAACTCAATCTCCATTAAATTATCTCAATTCTGGAAATGTGAATACCTCTTTAGAAGCTGCTTTAGAAGAACTTCCTGAAGCCTCTTGTTCAAACTCCAAACTAAAGCGTCGAGCCTCAACTTCAATGAACTTGAACCATCTATTAAATTGTGGTAATACTTCAACAAGCTCATTTGGCTCCCTTGAGGATTATTTTGAAAAAAAAGATATAAGTAAGTTTTGTTTACTATATATCTTAATCATTAACTCATTTATTTATTTACTTCAATTTAATTTTCTCAGCGAAATCAACTATTGCAAATAATGCCCTTGACTTTGAGAAGATGAAGTTTGATCATATGCTAAGGAAAGATCAGCAAGCCTTAGATTTGGAAGAAAAAAAATTTGAGGTAGAGCAGATGGAAAGAGTAAATGACCGTCAATTTCAAAGAGAAATGGCTACTTGTGAATTGGAAAAACAAGAGAGTTTTAAAAAAAAAAGATTTCATTATGGAATGTGTTAAAAATTGCCAATCTTATGAGGACATTAAAAAATTACTTGACCTTTTCAATTGATAATTTGTTTTTCTAGTTAATTTAATTTTGTTTGATTTCTTTTTGGTAATATTTTCTTATATGCTGACTTATAAAAGGAAAAGAATATAGTACGTTATTTTTGACAAAAATTTGAATGTATAATAAAAATTTTCTATCTTTACTTTCTAGTCAATAAGTTTGCTTATCTAAATTTTTCTAAGTCATCAATTTCACATGTCAGATTTAAAAAATTGGCAATGCCCTCCCCTGCATTTTATTGAAACAAGGGGTGGGTACCACCAAATTTTTCTAAGTCATCAATTTCACATGTCAGATTTAAAAAATTGGCAATACCCTCCCCTGCATTTTATTGAAACAAGGGGTTGGTACCACCAAATTTTTCTAAGTCATCAATTTCACATGTCAGATTTAAAAAATTGGCAATACCCTCCCCTGCATTTTATTGAAGTAAGTGGTGAAAGTCATCAAAATTTAATATAATTACATAAATTAATTAATATATAAATAAGATATGTCAAGTATACTACTTTTAAAGTAATGACAATTCCTTAAGCCAAAATGCAGATCAAGTCTAGAAACTAGGTTTGGGACTAAGGCTGGAGAGAGGGGTGAGGAAGGGTGTATGGGGTAGCAAAAAGGTTGGGAAAGAGTTGGAAGGGAAGATTAAGGGTTCCGAGGCATTTTAAATGAAGAAAAGGGTCTGGGAGAGGTTGAGAGGGGTGAAATGGGAATCAAAAGAAGATGGCATACAATGGGGCTGGGAGGATAGCGAAAGGCATGGGAAGGGAAGACAAGCATGTGTTGATAGAATTGAAAGGGATGGAGATTGGTGCAAACAGAGTTTGAAAATAGGAGGATGAACTCTGTTCTTCGGGCGAAGAACAGAGTTCACTTCCATAAAATATTAGCTGAAACATAGTTTTCAATTCTGTAAAAACAGTTGTAAGTAATAGAAAAAGTCACTGATTTTTTTTATATGTAATCTGAAATTTTTTAATAAAATTATTGTATTTAAGAATTGCAATATTGTCAATCAATTTTTATTGATCAAATTAAATTAATAAAGTATTATTTTAATAAGCTGTTTCAAAAAATACTTTGCATTGAGTAGACTCATGGAATGATTTTTTCTGGCTTCCATTCAGTTATCCACACACTTTCACTATGTTTTCAATATAGATCCATTGTTATTTGTGTGATACTTCAAGTGAAAGTTCAGTATTACTTCAGTCTGAGTTCCATCTGATTTCCATCTGACTTCAAGTTGTGGACTTGCTAGCAAGTCCTCCCCCTATATTGCGTGGTGTTTGCTGAAAATATGCGATTTCATGTTGAGTTGATGAAAGAAAACACAGAGAGAAAAAAAATAAGACTTTAACAGCAAATTCAAAAACCAAAAAAATATGCAAAAAAATTTACCATTCTCAGTGAATAATACATGCAAATTGATAATTTGAAGAGAAAGAGAAAAAAATTAAAATTGCGTTGAAAAATGTTGGAGTGTTATTGGAAGGATTTTCGCCCTTATACTAGTTGATTGAGAAATAGAAGTGTTGGATATAGTCGGAGGTGAATCAACTTGTTCATCTTCATACAGCTCTAACCATTGATCTTTGAGGTCAGCAAGTAGGTTATGAAGTATAGTGCAACACAGAATCCAGTTGATCACCGCCTCCATTTCAGATTTATTTCTAAGAGGACTTCTTAATTCCCTTAAACTAGAAAAACGGCCTTTCAAGATTCCAATAGAATGTTCAATACGGACTCTTGACTTTGCCAAATGATTGTTGAATTTGGCATTTTGACTGTCTTCTGAAGCTGCTCCCCAAAAAGCAGGAAGTACATACTTTCCATTCACATAAGCAGAATCTGCAAGAAGATACTGATTTTCATCAAAGAATTTTTCAGGTTCATTTGAAATATGCATTCTTTGGAAGACGTAGGAGTCATGACATGAGCCAGGATAGCCAGCGAAGAATGATATAAATTTTTTGTTTATGTCAAATATAAGCTGAACGTTAATTGAATATCTATAAAGAAGATATATTTGTTTGTGTTAGTTTCAAGGAGGATGAAAGGAGTTAAAAATAATCTACCTCTTTTTATGGTCAAAGTAATTGTTTCCACCTTGAGCAGGTTTCTGGCTCAAAGGAATAGTAGTACCATCAACAAAACCAATACATCCTGGAAAGCCCTCTGCTTGCATAACCTGAGATGATTCAAGTCGCTCTTCTTTTGTTGGCCAGGTGAGAAGTTGAGATTCCAAGGAGTTGATGGCAGTGATACATCGTTTGGTATAAGTGTTAACTGAACCATACCCTAAATCAAAGACATTTTCTAAACGTTTCAAAGCGGCTCCATTACCATTTGAACCCAAACGACATAGTGTGATGGCCAATTGAATTGAAGGATGTCGTTGTTCTTTTTGAGAATTATTGTGAAATATGGGATGATCCTGAATAAGCTCAAGCAATTTAAGGAAACATTCCTGAGAAGTCCTGAACAGCTGTCTAAAACTGGGTGTAGATAGGTTAAGAAGTGTTTGGATGGTGTACTTGGGGGTATGAAGTACTTGAGGCTTTCTGGGAAGAAGGTAACGTTTCCTGGCCATTTTTGATAAAACGACAAAATCTTCTTCTAGATCAGAATCGGAATCAGAGTCCAAGAGCAGTTCTAGCGCCATGAAAGTCATTGCTTTATGTAATTTATCATGATTTGAAAGTGAGGAAGGCATGACTCTTATATGATATGATATTAAGATGTAAGTGATGTACGATGTTTTGAGTTATGAAGTGTTATGCTGCGGAGAGCTGCGTATGAATGGGATGATGCTGAAAAATCAGTGAAATGGGACTTGATGGTGAAATCAGCACTTTTGGTTGAGAAAGTGCGGATTTGAGTGAAATAAGTGACTTATTTCATTTTGAAATCCACCAGTATTGGGGCTAGTGTGTTTTGGAAATCCGCACTTATTTAAGTGCGGATTTGGTCAAATTTAAGTGCGGATTTGCCAGAACTGACACCCCCTATTAGAAATTTTGTGAAGAATTTTAGAAAAAAGAAAAAGTAAACATACATTAAAATATTGGGGATATGAGGACTCAGATCTTCTTCAATATCATATCTGTCAGCCTAAATATCCTTAGGACTGAGTATTACTTATGCTTAAAATAAGATAACCTTAACTAGATTAAGCTTATATCTTAAAAATAAGGTTAAAATAATAATATATATTATTTTATTATATATATATATAATTATTATTCTATTATATAATTTATAATAGTTTAAATAGCTTATCCATGGCCTAATAATACTTATTAAGGTGTTAATGGAGTCATAATATACTTATCTTAAGTGATATGAAGTAATTATTGACAAACATAAGCTTATCTGTATACATAAATCTCATATTCAGTGAAATATGGAGTATATTATGTATATTTAGGTATATAAGTGGGTTTTAGCCCCTTAATAGCCTATAACCTTTGTTTTTCTGCTTATTTTAGGTCATATGGACGAAATCAGTGGACTCATAACGCCTACAGAAGCATAGACACCTATATCAGGCGCATACACCCAGTTTGGACAACTAAAATTACTTCCTTGGATGGTTATTCACGGATTTATGGGTTGGAAATATGTTTTTGGGTTAATGTGGATGCTTGGGGATGTTATTGGGGGCTTGGAAATTTTATTTGTTTCCTTTATATGCTTTTAGTTTCATTAAATCTCTTTTTGATCTTTTATTTTACCTGTTTCTTTATGGTATCCGCTTTTATCTGGGATTTCTATTTATGGTATGACTCTGTGTTATTATTAATAGGGATGGAGGGTCCTTACTGGAGGTCTGGGTGTTGAAACTGCTTGAAGTGGACGCCATGGGGAGGTGATGGGCCCTCACAGTGCTGTAATTGCCGGGGATAGCAGTGACATCATCTGGATTGAAGGTCTGTGCACTCCAGTGGATTTGGGTATAAGTAAGAAGGGATTTTGACGGTTTATTATAATCATTCAATTACTACACTTCAAATAAACACTACACTACAATTATTAACATTCAGAAATATATTATAAAGCCCTTATAAATTGATATTATCTTTATAAAAGCTATAACTATATTTTATTCTTCTATTTTCCACCACTAGCACGCATTTAAATCCAAGTATTGTGAGTTTAATTTGAGTATAACTATTTTATTAGTCTTCCCCTGAGGTTTAATCACTAAATCATTTATTAATAAGTAGTAGGACCATAAAATAACACTATTATATCATACTTATATACTAGACTGTACTGACAATTGGGGGTCTTTCCTTATATTTTACTTATTATTTAGTATAAGCCTTGGGACGTGATTTTTACCTTAGTACAACTCAAAATTAACCAAATATTTGGGTCTGCGGCATATTAGTGGGTCATCATAGCTCATTGATTGCGGAAAAGAACCCTTATAATAATTGTACTAATTTTTTATTATAAAAATTAGATATTTACAGTAGTAACTGTACCCAATATAAACCCAATTTCACTTGGTATTTGGACACCAATATAACACCCAATTAAATTGGTATTTGGCTAAAGCTTGGTAAGCTAATTATTCACCCTTATAGAGGTCTAGTTAAACTTATTATTATATTTTTAACAGATTTTTTCGAATTTTTCTTATATTTTATTTAAATAAATAAAGATATAAATTCAGGGTAAGCTCCATTGCTTTTTTATTAGTAATATAATTGCTAATATTATTTGTCTACTAATTCCACAGAGTTTTTTCCTTTTGTAGACGTAAAATATTGTTATTCTGAACAATATGAGTGCTCCCCAGGATAGTGTAAGTGAACAGCCTGCTTATAATACCAGGTCTAAAGCTAATAAAAACTTTCCAGGACATCACCATGGAGGGACAACAGTACCCCCAACCAGAAAGCATGAGTGTAGAGGAAAAGGACGCCCTCTTAAAAAAGATAACTATCAAAAAGACGTCTCCTCCTCTTCAGGATCAACTGTCCCATCTGGCCAAACAGGTTCTGAAACTAGAGGAATCAAAATCTCTCATGTTCAAAGAAGTAGAGCAGTTGCAAAACAATTGCAAGGTAGGATTTCAGCAGATGAATCAGGCAATGGCAGAATTAAAGGGAGGCCAGCCCAGTCAATCAAATCAGCAACCCCCTACCCAAGGAGGGTCCACTCACTCCCAGGAGAAAATCCTGGTAGACAAATGGAAATGGGACTGGTTTCACCAACAGTGGACAAGCCACAGTTGCAACAGGGATCCACCCCCTCATCTGACTTCCTCAGCTCACCCTTACAAGGGAAAAAAGCGCCAAAAATCAGGACTGGCAACCATCCCTTGGTAAGTAACTTACCCTCTCAGATTAGACATAATACTGATAATTACAATATAGGTAATTCTATTGATGTTAAATCTGTACAAAAAATAGAGGAGGATTTAAGAAATTTGGGTTTTAGAGTAGATACACCTGACTTGTCTTTTATCCATAATAACAGTACTATATACAATGATAATACAGTTAATCCTCAGTTGCAACCACCTACTAGTGAGATGAGAAGTTCACAGGAGAGTGAGAGAATTGAAAAGGAGGACATGGAATATTTTAACAATAATCCAACTGTCCATAGAATTGTTTCAGCATTGTGGAATAGAATGACTGATTGTGAGGAACAGACAGTTAAGCTCACTAGTGATACAATTTCATCCTTAACATTGAACATTTCTCAATTAGCAACACGTAATAAAGAATTAGAGAAAGAACATTTGTCTCTAACTCTTAAATATGATTCATTGAGTAATAAATATAATGACCTTTCAAACAAATTTTGTGAGTTAGAAAAATTATATGAAACACACTTATTAAAAACTGAATCAAGAACAAAGTTATCTTTTGCACAGACAAATCAAAGTGTCTCTGAGCTGCTACAAAGATTAACTAAAGTTGAGATTGAAACTGCCAATCTACTAATGAACCAGGATAATCATAAGTATAATCAATATAATAATAATCCTTTCATTGGCAAAAGTGAATCTCATTCCTTCCCTGTACCACCACAATTAAAACCATCTGGTGGTAGTGTCAAATCTGAAAATGTAAGTCACAAATCCGTGCAGGAAGAAATACAAGACCATTTATCAAAAGTAAATGAGTTGTTGAATTTACCTAAGATTAGTGAGATAAAATCCAATCAGAAGAACTGGCCTAAGATAGATCAGTACCCAACTTATGATGGGGAAGCCAGCTCTGATTGGCAACATTTTATTCAAAGAATTGACAACTTGAAATTCTCATATAAGTTACCAGATGAAGAGATAACATCAAAATTAATTTCTTTATTTAAGGATGTTGCTTTATTATGGTTTGAAGCTGTCTTAGGTGAGGGTAGAGACTACTCTTGGGCTGAATGGAAACAACTTATTGAAAAACAATTTGGAGGTTCTAAATTCAGGCTTACTAAGCAGAGACTGTATGAGAAGACTAGGTATAATCCGTTGAATGGTGACAAACCTATGGTATTTTTAATGAATTTAAACAAAATATTAAAAGCCATTGAGCCTCATATGGATTTTAACTTATGGAAAGATAAGATAATATACAAATTACCTATATCTGTCAGAGACATTGTTGTAGCTAGAACATTAAATGTTACTGAATATTCTGACTTTATTAATATTTGCAATGAAATATTATTGAACCATAAGTATGAATCAAGGTATTCCACTTATAAGCAAAATGTTGAACCTGTAAAAACTCAGAATTCAAAAACACTTCAGGAGAAGCAGAAAAAACCTACTGCACCTGTAGTACCTAAAAAGTATGAAACAAATACTTGTTATAAGTGTAACAAACCTTGGGTAAAAGGTCACAAATGTGAGAAAAACATAAATATTGTTGAAAATCAACGTGAATCTGAAACTGAAACTGAAAAAAGTAAAGAATCAAGTGATTATGACAGCAATATCTCATATAGTGATGAAAATGAAGTCTGTATGTTGGAAGATGATTTGTCCATCTTTGAAAATCCAATATTAAATATGGACTCAAATGAATCTTTAATGAATTTTGAGGATGCTGAAATCATTAAGGATATACAAGCTGATAACTTTAGAATGACACCTATCACGGTTCCAGCTATCATTTCTGGTGAAAATGTTAATATAGTATTGGACACAGGAGCTGCTGGTTCAGTTGTTTCCACTAATACATTACAGAAAATTGATAGTGAATATAAGTTTAAGCTTGAACCACTTCAGAATAAAAATTGGAGAGGTTTTGGATCAGTACTACACCCCATTGGTAAATACAAAGCTGCTGTTTTCTTTAAACACCAACATGGTTATGTAAGGGTAACTTGTGACTTTGTAGTAATGGATAATACAAATTGTAGTAACTGTTTTATCATTGGAAATGATATTCTGACTAAATTTGGTGTAAAATTAGACCCTGCTAATAACAATTTTACAATTGGCATGAATGGTAAAAGGAAATTTAAAATAAATTCTTTTAACACAGTCTTACACATTGAGTCAGTAACAAATTCCCCGTCTAAAGGAAGAGAATCCAATGAGTTGGAACTTCTGGAAACAGAAATTTCAAAAGCATCATTTGGCACTCAGATAAGTGAAACTGAGAAAAATAATATTTTGGAATTAATTAAAGCTTTTCCAATGGCTTTTGCACATGGTACAAATGAACTTGGCCTTGTAAAAGATCATGAAATGAAAATTAGTTTAACCTGTGACATGGATAATATTCCGGCTAGTCTTAAAAAGAAACCATATCCTGCTTCACCAATGAAGAGGAAAGACATAGAGGATAATATTAAAATGTTATTAAAGATGAACATTCTTGAGAAGGTTGAAACTACACCAAAATATTGTGTAATATCACCAGTGCTGATTTCTTATGAACAAGATAAAGCAAGACTGTGCGGTGATTATAGAGCATTAAATACATTTACAGTAGATGATATTTATCCCTTGCCAAGGATTGCCTCTATACATGCTACCCTTAAAGGTGCTAAATATATAAGTTGCCTAGATGGAAATAAAGGGTACCATCAAATTCCTGTTGAAAAGAATTCACAGAACTTTTTGTTGATAACAACACACATGGGAATTTATAAATATGTCAGAATGCCATTTGGACCAAAGAATGCTCCATCAGTATTTCAAAAGTTAATGGATATAACATTCCATAATGAAATGATTGAGGGATGGTTAATGGTATACATTGATGACATCATAGTGTTCTCTAAAACTTTTGATGAACACTTAATCCATTTAAGGAAAGTATTTCAGAAAATGGATGAAATAAAAATGACCCTTGCATTGAAAAAATGTAAATTTGGGTTTGAATCTTTAAAAGTGCTTGGTCATATTGTATCTGGCTTACAAATATGTGTAGACCAAAATAAAGTGGCTGCAATAAAGAATATTGGCATTCCTCAAAATGTGAAGGATGTACAATCTTTTCTTGGAATGTGTGGTTATTATAGACAATATATAAAAAACTACCAATCAATTGCTGCACCACTGACCACACTGATAAAGAAATCAGAAGCTTTCATTTGGAATAATGAAAGACAACAAGCTTTTAATAAGTTGAAAGAATGTTTAATGACAGCTCCTATCTTGGGATTACCAGATTTCCAATTACCTTTTGTATTATATACAGATGCAAGTTTTATTGGACTGGGTGCTGCTTTGCATCAAAAACAACTTATTGAAGGTAAAATGTCAGAAGTAGTAATCTGCTATATTTCACGTACTCTGAGAAGTAGTGAATTAAAATATGGTGCTACTCAACTTGAATGTTTGGCAGTAGTATGGGCTCTAGAAAAGCTACATTATTACCTTGAAGACCAAAAATTTGAGTTAATAACTGACTGTAGTGCAGTTAAGTCACTATTAAACATGAAAACTCCTAATAGACACATGTTTAGATGGCAATTAGCTGTACAAGAATACAGAGGACGGATGAATATTACACATAGAGCAGGAACCTTGCACTCTAATGTAGACCTGTTATCTAGAGTACCTCTGCCTAATAATGATGATAATCCTGCTTATGTTCCTGAATCAGAGATTATTAACATTTATGGCATTTATATTGTAGATCTTGAGGATGAATTTATGCAATCAATTCTTGATAATTATAATTCAGATCCTGACTTAAGTAAATTAACTACAATATTAAATGATCCATCTAATGCTTCAATGAATGTTTTAATAAAAACATTACCAGATAAGTATAAAGAGGCATTAGAGAAAGGAAAATTTTCCATTGAGGATGGTTTTATATATTACAGGAAAAAATTAAGTAATGTGATTGTAATTCCCCCTTCAATGAAGGAGTTAATGTTAAGTATATGTCATGATGATATATTAGCAGGTCATTTTGACTACCATAAAACATTAACCAGAGTAAAAAACACAGCTTGGTGGATTAACATGTCTGAGGATGTTCAGAAATATGTTGAAACATGTGATTCTTGTCAAAAATCTAAAAGATTAACAGGAAAAAGAGCTGGTATATTACAACAAATTGAGCAACCAAAAGCTCCATGGGAAATCATTAACATGGACTTTGTAACAGGTTTGCCAATAGCAGGGCATAAGAGTTATAACTCCTGCTGGGTAATTGTAGATAGATTTACAAAGATGTGTAAATTTATTCCTACCCACAAAGAGGTTTCTGCAAAGGACTTAGCTTTTTTATGGTGGACACAAATGTTAAATACAGCAGGTTTCCCCAAAGCAATAGTTTCTGACAGAGATCCTAAATTTACTTCTGAGTTCTGGACGTCACTTATGGATGTTTCAGGGTGTCAATTAAAACTTTCTACAGCACACCATCCACAAACTGATGGGCTAGCAGAAAGAATGATACAAACCTTAGAAGATATGATAAGAAGATACTGTGATTTTGGTCTTAATTTTAAAGACAATGACAAATTCACGCATGATTGGGTAACCCTTATCCCAGGTTTAGAATTTGCATATAATAGTACAGTACATTCTGTCACTGGCAAAAAGCCATTTGAGTTATGGTTGGGTTATGTACCTAATACCCCTGCTAAAACTCTTAATAAGTTACCTAGATTGGATATTCATCCAGGTACTAAATCTTTTCTTCAGATGCAGGAATTATGCAGAAAACATGCTCAAGAATGTATAAATAAGGCTTTTGAGTATGAAAAGAAAAGATGGGATAAAGCCCATAAAGAACAAATGTTCAAAGAGGGTGATGAAGTCCTTATTTCAACGCTACATTTCAATTTAAATGGTAATGTTAAATTGAAGGATCCATTCATTGGACCATTTGTAGTTAAAAAGATGGTTGGTAATAATGCTGTTGAGGTTATTCTATATGCACCTTATGATAGAAAACATCCAGTATTTCCTATTTCTCTTATAAAACCATACCATTCTAATGATACTGCTCTCTTTCCAAGAAGATCAGGAAGGCATAAACAGCAACCTGAAGAAATAGTGGAAAAGGCAGAAATTGAAAAGATACTCAAAAAGAGACACCTTACAAAAGAAAAGGGAGTTGAGTATCTACTAAGATTTAAAAATAAATCAAGTGAATATGACCAGTGGATTCCAGAAAATGAAATCTCTGATCTTAAAAATCTCTTGAAAAAATTTAAATCTAAATAATACTGTTCATTCAGTATATGTATTATAAAAATTATTTTTTATTTTATTATTTCATTCCTTAAGATTAATTAAAATGTCTTAACATTTTTTTTATTGTTTTTTTTGGGGTGAGGGAGTGTCAGCCTAAATATCCTTAGGACTGAGTATTTCTTATGCTTAAAATAAGATAACCTTAACTAGATTAAGCTTATATCTTAAAAATAAGGTTAAAATAATAATATATATTATTTTATTATATATATATATAATTATTATTCTATTATATAATTTATAATAGTTTAAATAGCTTATCCATGGCCTAATAATACTTATTAAGGTGTTAATGGAGTCATAATATACTTATCTTAAGTTATATGAAGTAATTATTGACATACATAAGCTTATATGTATACATAAATCTCATATTCAGTGAAATATGCAGTATATTATGTATATTTAGGTATATAAGTGGGTTTTAGCCCCTTAATAGCCTATAACCTTTGTTTTTCTGCTTATTTTAGGTCATATGGACGAAATCAGTGGACTCATAACGCCTACAGAAGCATAGACACCTATATCAGGCGCATACACCCAGTTTGGACAACTAAAATTACTTCCTTGGATGGTTATTCACGGATTTATGGGTTGGAAATATGTTTTTGGGTTAATGTGGATGCTTGGGGATGTTATTGGGGGCTTGGAAATTTTATTTGTTTCCTTTATATGCTTTTAGTTTCATTAAATCTCTTTTTGATCATTTATTTTACCTGTTTCTTTATGGTATCCGCTTTTATCTGGGATTTCTATTTATGGTATGACTCTGTGTTATTATTAATAGGGATGGAGGGTCCTTACTGGAGGTCTGGGTGTTGAAACTTCTTGAAGTGGACGCCATGGGGAGGTGATGGGCCCTCACAGTGCTGTAATTGCCGGGGATAGCAGTGACATCATCTGGATTGAAGGTCTGTGCACTCCAGTGGATTTGGGTATAAGTAAGAAGGGATTTTGACGGTTTATTATAATCATTCAATTACTACACTTCAAATAAACACTACACTACAATTATTAACATTCAGAAATATATTATAAAGCCCTTATAAATTGATATTATCTTTATAAAAGCTATAACTATATTTTATTCTTCTATTTTCCACCACTAGCACGCATTTAAATCCAAGTATTGTGAGTTTAATTTGAGTATAACTATTTTATTAGTCTTCCCCTGAGGTTTAATCACTAAATCATTTATTAATAAGTAGTAGGACCATAAAATAACACTATTATATCATACTTATATACTAGACTGTACTGACAATATCTCTGCTTGATAGTAAGGATCATCATCTGCTGAACTATAGTTAGTAGCTCAAAGGTATTGATGTTGTTGAAAAATAGGTGTGTTAAGAGGATTATTAGATGGTTTAGAGCAAGAAAGTATATCCATAGTATTATCATCTAGAAACCTAGGGTTGAAATCAACTTGGGAACCAAAAATAATTTACATATCCTTATAGAAAGGACACATGGCATTGAGCTTTTTAGAAACAGTAGTAATTCAATTCTCCATATAATAATCATCAATACCAAAGCCAGTGGAAGTGGAATCAAAATGAGCCTTTTTATATTTTGATTGATATTTTTTTTGAACCTCTACTTCATTTTCTTAGGAATGATATTGATTCTCCCATATTGTTTTCTTCTTTAATTTATTTGATATCAACAAGAAGCCATTGAACTTTGATGAAGGAGGACCTCTCACATCTAAAACATGAATCATAATTTGATTAAATTTTGAGTAAGTTGATTATGATGAGATAATTTTCATTTTTACAATGTCCAAACTTTAGTTTCTCAAGTGAGGGGCTTGTATTAAAGAAAGACCTATGTGATGAAGCATTTTTTGAGCTGCCTTTTGATTGTTAGATTTTCTGGGAGGAATTATGAAACTGGTATTTTACTAGAAGAGAGATTAAGATGTTTAAAACACAAAAGAAAATAAGGGAAAAAAATTCCTGGTTTAAATATTGCAACAGAATGTTTCAACTCTCAGTGAGGGGTGTGTGGAAAGGATTGATGAGGGGATGGAGGTCTTGTTGTCACATGTTACAGGGACAGGGTGAGCAAGGAAGGGATGATGTGGTAAACATGTGGTTGGGAAAAAAATCATGAAAATTTTTTTTATTTGAGGTCATAACTGACACCCATTTTTGAAATAAGTGACTTTTTTGCAGAATTAAAGTGCTGATTTTTCCATAACTTAAACTTTCTTATAACTTGGCTGAAATTAAGAGGAAAAAAAAAGAGTTTGAAGCTACATGAGAAACATCAGTTTTCACTGGGATTCACTTGGCACTTCTTCAAATTGCGCCAGGAAGAATACACATCCATATATTTATATCTTGTCTTTCTTCTTAAATCTGAAACAAAAGAAAGAACAGCTATATTAAAAAGTCTTGATGCAGCTGGAGAAATTTCTCAAGTATTGTCACCCAGAGACTATAAGGTGAATCCTCTCAAGGCTGCCATTAGGCACCATGTTGCTCAAGATTTTATGATTCAGCCCCTAAATTTTTGCCACTAATTTCAATCATATATCCCCTAATTCCTTTTCCCCCACCATCCACCTGTTAGATCTTGACTATGCTGCAGTATAATCATGTATATTTGTTAAAATTTGATTTGAGAGGCAAAGAGGAGGAGCACTTAAGGTAATATGCATTGTCATAGACAGGTCAGAGGTAAATTGCATAAGGGTGTCTTATGGGGCATTCCTCATTGGACAAATTATCTAGTAATCCAGTTACTTCTTAATTTCCCATATTTGTAACTCTCACTGTTGGAAGCCCCAATATAGTTAGTCTATTTAGTCTCATTGCTCTATCTGAAAAGTCAGCCCATTATTAGGCTAGTGTTAAACCTAGTAGTAGTCTTCCTTCTTAGGTCTTAAAATTTTTTCTGATCTATAACTAGTGCACTACAAAAGGTTTCTGTTTATGGTGTTTTTCTGGATTCAGGGGCTAAATATTTTAACTAAGAGGATGAAGCTATTATCATTGGATAGCCCTGGTTTCTCTATATATTTTATGATTTTATGATTTTTTTATATTTAAAGTTATAAGGTCTCTTTTGGTCACTTTTCATTTTTTACTATAACTGATTAGTTTTGATTTTTGCACTTTTTGTGCTAACCTTAAGTATTATGTTAAGTGCTTAGTAAAATTAGATAGCCCTGGTTTTTCTCTACACTTTATGTCAGTATTATTGTTTAGCATATTTTAATGTTTAAGGTGTTTTCGGTTGTTTTCTGGTTTTTTATTGTTTTTAGTGGTTTTCTAGCTTCAGGGGGCCCACCCACCTTGGTCATAGCATCCTGGGGAGCGCTTCTAGAGGGTTTTTTATGCTATTAGGCTGGAAGAAGCACCAAAAAAGTTTCTGTAGCATAGATTTTTAGAAGACTGGTCTGTGTGTAAATACTAAATAAGACAGTTTGGGGAAACTTTTTATCATACAACCATCCGGTGAATAGATCACTGTTTCTCACTCAATTTTCACTGTTTTTTGGACACAATACGATGTTTTTTTTGAAAGTTTATTTCTTCATTTGACTTAAACTTGGAAACTGGATTCTCTGGTATAGCTTTGCGACCTTCATCAAGTATTATTTCTGTTTTCTGTGCAACAGGTGCACAGTGTTTTGGTTTTCTGGTGTGAATCTTTCTGCATTTCAGGTTTTCTATAGTCTGTGGTCTATCTAGGCTACTTTATTGAAATTTTAAGAAGTCAAGAAGTGTGTTAAAAGAAGTATTGTAACAGTCTTTAATTTTATGTAGCAAATAAATATCACCTGGTATTTCTCAAAGTGGCAGGGGTTTTTCAATCTAGTTTTTCTCCAACTCCCTTGCTCAAGGCCTATAGCTAGTACTATAGGATTATCTCAATTTCTCGGGACCAATTTGGGGTGTGGATTTTCTAGCACTTTAGATTTTCTGTTACTGTTGGTATCTCTTCTTTGGTTGGAAATTGGTTGTCTGGAATCTCTTGGACTGTAGCTTCTGGACCCTCTTTCTCTAGTAGTGGTAGTGGCACTGTTGGTGCTGATGAGGATATTAATTCTCTTGTTTCTGTTAGCCCTCTTTCAGGATAAACTCCTGGAAGGTTTCTATGTTTATGTGGGAAGATGTGAAGTTATTTTTGGAGCTCTTTGAGGCTCCTGGGAATGTGGATGGTGCTTCTCATTTGGACATGTTGAAAAAAGTTATCTTCTAAATTCATGAAAGGGCTCTGGTGAAGGAGGTTTCTGATATGGAGGGTTAAAGGAGAAAGGATTTGAAAATTTTTTGTTTGCAGTTGACAGAAAAGTGGGGATCCAGGTACTTTATGGTGGATGTCAATATGTTTGCAAGTGAATGGAAATCTTGTGGTTGGGTGGATAATCTTCACTCCTATAGGAAGTTTGTGGCTCATTTAGAGCCAGTGGTGGATTACTTGGTTTTTATTCAGGAGATAGAAATTAGTGATTCTGAAAGGGATATTTTCTAGTCTGCTCTGGAAAGAGAGGTCAGAATTGATGTGTTGAAGTAGTTAGCAAGGAAGGAAAAAATGAAGGCTCTTCCAACTGTGAACCAGAATTTGCCTTCTCTTTCTGAGGTGAAGAGTTTTTGGAGGAACAGCTCAAACTATTGGCACTGGATTCTTGTCAAGAAGCTATCACCAAGTATGTTAGCAAGGTCAGTGAAGCCTTTGCTGAAGATGTGGAGGATTTAAGGAGGAAAAAGGAGAGTATGAACAAGGGGAAGGCTTCGGAGAAGCCTAAAGAGGTTGATCCAGTAGAGGAGCAGCTGGATGATCTGAAAAAACAGCTACATAATTTAGTTAAGAAGGCTCAGAATGCCAATAAGACTCCTTCTTGGCCTAAGGATTTTGAAAGGAGGGCTGGTAGAAGTTATCCTTGGGTCTGCTCATACTGTAGCAGGAAGGGACACAACTCCAATAAGTTTTAAGCACTGAATAGAGATGTTTCTGAAGGGAATGTAGAATTAGATGGGAAAATGATCAATTTCCCAGATGGATCTATTGTTAAGCCTAGTGATGGTCAGGCTCCAGTGGACTAGGTGAGGAGGAGACATGATGTCAACTCAAGAAGGCCAAGGTTTGAAGAGTTTTCAAATGAAGCTTCCTATTCTAATACAGCTGGAGATGATGGAAAGGGAAAAGGTAAGGAGGTAAATAGAGTCTCTTTCAAATTTTTTTATTTTTGATGTTTAGAGCTTTATTCTTGTGGTGGACAGTCAAGTTGGGAATGCTTGTCTGGTGTGTATGATGTGGAAGCAGGAAAGGTGCAAAAGCCTAAGATCAGTTCTCAGGCCCAACCAAAGCCTAAGGCTTCAAAGGTGGTCCTAAGCTGAGAGAAGCTACAAATTAGTACAGAAAAGAGGAGCTGTATAAAATTCAGAAGGGTATGGCTGATATGGGCCCCCCTAGTTTTGGAGCATTAGACATGAATGATGAGCAAATGTCTATGGAGGTTGATTCTGACTCTGAGGAGGATTTCCCTTTGGTTTAATTACCAAAGCCTTCTGGAGCTAGAGACTCTAATAAGTTATATGGTTTGATTCCTGTTGAAGGTAAATCTTTTTGTGGTTCTGATCCTTAATAATATTCTAGGACCAAGGTGGCAAAGCCAATGGCTCACTTTGAGAGGACATTTGTTTCTGGTCAAGTTAATGTTATGGACTCTGTATTGGATAGCATGAATCAGGGTCATGTTTCTCTTACTTGTGGTATGTTATATGCTATCAGTCCTTGGTTGGCTGATAGAAAAAATAATTTTTTGACCAGAAGATTTTTTTCTCTTGGGAGATGGAATGCATATGTGATTCTGCTGAAAAGTTTGGTGAAGGGCTGGAAACTCATTTTTCTGACCTTCTGGGCCATTTCAATGTCACCCTGAATAGTAGGCAGGCTAAGGCTTTGTTGGTTTCAGGTTCTCAGATTAACCTGATCTCTTTGCATGAGGCTACTTATTTTGGCCTCCTCATCAAGACTGGTATTGGTGTAAATTTAAGAGGGATTGGTTTCCATGTCACTTAATTGGTGGGAAAATCTTAATTTGTTAAATAAAATGTTGGTGTAGCCTCAGGGAAGGTTCATTTTTACATTTCCAAGAGGGCAGTGTAAGCAGTTTTGGGTGGGCCATTCTTGATGGCTTTTCAAGCCAGAATTGGTTATCAGTTTGATGTTAGAATCAGTTTGGAGTTGATTGGTGAAGATGAAAAAAGGCTTTACATCAGGTAAGCATCCCCAGAAGAAGATATCTGGGAGACCAGGCCTGACTTTTCATCAATTTGCCAGTGTATGAATTGTTGCAGAAAAAGTAGAGAAGTTGTTTCTTCCTATGTTTTTATGGAGTATGGCTCAGGCTCTAGTGGAAATCTGTCTTTTTTTGGGTAATGAGTGCTGATAACCCTAGTGATACAACCTCTCCCCAAAATGAGTAAATCCTAGTTTGTAGTAGGTCAGCTCCCTTAGAGATATACCAAGTGGATTTTCAACTTTTTTTATTAATGTTTCTCTTATCTGAAAGTATTCTTTAAGTTTTTTATCAAGTCTCTTTCTTCCCTCAAGATTCTCAATAATTTTTATTCATATTAAAGAAAGAAGATCTGTTACATATCTTTATTGAAAGATATGAAGAAAAGCTTTAGATTGGTGAGATTGGGGTCTAAAAGTAAGTCCTCAAAATTGTGCAGCCCTAGGGCTTCTTCTAAACCTTTCAAAAACAATACCTTGGCCACGCCTGTGAGCATTCGGGAAACCCCTGGCTATTTTTGTAGGTCAGAAGAAAACTCAAGAAAAGAAGAAAAAAAATTCAAGATTATTAAAGACAATCAACAAAAAAATATGAATATAATGAATAAATAAATAAAATAAATTTTTGTGAAGATCAGCAAGATCAAGGTTTGTGCCCCCAGCATGAGGTTAAACTGCACCATTTTATTGGGCTTGATTTTGAAGATGGTGTTTGCCTCTAGCATGAGGTTAAAATGCACAATTTTAGAATATGTCATTCTGTGGATGAATTAAGATTTGAAGATTTGGAAGATTTGAGTGAAGATGATGATGCGGATGTAAGGAAAAGCTTTGGAGTGGTTAGATTGGGGTCTAAAAGTGTGTCCTCCCAATTTTACATCACTAGGGTTTCTTCTAAACCTTTCAAAAACATTAACTTAGCCACACATGTGAGAGACTGGAAAACTCTTGGTTTTTGTTCTAGGTCTGGTAAAAAATACTTCCTGATGACTCCTCAAGTTCAAGGTGGAGCATTAAAATATAAGATGGCAGCTCAGAAGATTAGGCCTATAAATGAGCCTATGCCTGTGGCTTTGTATCCTCCATTGAAGAGACCTCTGTTGTCAAGAGATGTGTACTGTACTCTTCTGGTGAAGAATCCTACTGATTATGTGGATACTGCTAGAGTGATTATATAAAGGTTAAAAGTTGTAAATTTTGGTCCAGATAGATGGTTGTCTGAAGAGGAAAAGAAGTTGTTGATGCACATTATTGTGCTGAGAGAGTATTCTGTGTAATTTGTAGAGGAGAAAAGGGGGATGTTGAAACATTATTATGGGGAGCCTTACTTTATTCCTTTGGTTTGTCTTAAACCTTTATAAATCAAACCTATTCCAACTCTGGCTGCTATCAGAGATGATGTTTTAGAGACTTTCAGGAAAGTGTCAGGACTGACTTACATGAACAGTCAGCATCCAGTTATTTAAGTCCTGTTTTCTGTGTGAAGAAGTAAAATGGGAAGTTAAGAGTGGTTCATGATCTTAGAGCTTTGAATAGAGTCACTATTAAAGATGCTGGTGTGTCACCAAGTGCAGAGGATTTTGTTGAAGATTTTTCTGGAAGAGTGTGTCATGGTTTGAGTGATATTGTAGGTGGTTATGATGAGAGGGAACTTCATATAATCTCAAGGCATCTTACAACTTTGGAGACTTCTTTGAGGAGATTTTAGCTCAAAAGGTTGCCTCAAGGAGAAACAAATTCAATGGCATTTTATCAAGCACAAATGGCTTGGATTTTTCAGGATGAGTTTCCTACTCATGGTGGAATGTTTATTGATGACACTACGCAATATAGGGGGTGGACTTGCTAGCAAGTCCTCAACCTGAACTCAGATGGAACTCAGATGGAACTCAGACTGAACTCAGACTGAACCCATACTGAACTCTACTTGAACACCCACCTAAAACTGTTCTGCTGAGTGGTGTTCATCCATGATTGTATGGTTCCTTTATCAATAGCTCAATGTGTGTTCAATCTATGGTGAGTTTGGGTCCAAGGTTGCGGACTTGCTAGCAAGTCCGCCCCCCATATTGTGTGGTGTGATGATGGAATTAAAAGAGCATCCACCAATTATAGTAATGAGGTTTTAAAACAAAATCCTGGTATAAGTATGTTTTTTTGGGAATATTTATTAACTATAGAGAGAGTTTTGTTTAGGATTGAAGAGGCTGGTTTGAACATATCTTGGTCAAAATTTTGTTTTTGTGTTTCTGCTTTGTAGATTCTGGGTCTTGTGGCATGTAAAGAGAGAAGGATTATGGTAAATAAGAAGATTAATAAAATCCAATTATGGTCAAGATCTAAAAATACTACTGAAGTCAGGGAATTTTTGGAAGTGTGAGTGTATGTCAGGATTTTTATTATGGATTTTTCTTTTTTGGCTTCACCTTTAAGGTAGCTGACCAGAAAAGATGGGGACTGGGAATGAACTGAAGAGTGTGAAGAGGCTTTTCAGAAGTTAAAAAAGGTGGTAGGAGAAGATATTATTCTTCACAAGTTTGATTATGGTTTTGGTGCTGGAAAAATTTATCTGTTATTGGACTCAAGTTATATTGCTGCTAGTGTTAATTTGTCTCAGGAAGATAAAAATGGGAGGGTAAGGCCAGTAAGGTCTGAGTCACTGGTGTTTAAAGTGGTGGAATCTAGGTATTCTCAGCCTAAGTTTTAATTGTGTGGGGTAGCTAAAATCTTTAAAAAAGCTACAGGTTGTTTTGTGGGGTCAGAATTTTGAGCTGAAGGTGGATTCAAAATCCTTGGTTCTGATGGTCAACACACCTAGTCTTCCAAAAACTACGATGACTATGTGGGTACATTTTATTTAAAATTTTTCTTTTGACCTGGTTCACAAGTCAGGTGAAACTTTTACTATGCCTGATGGGTTTTCAAGGAGACCACCTATAGATGAAGATTCATATTCTGAAGAGTTTGATGATGATATTCCAGTGGTTAAGGCCAGTACAAAAGTTACTGAAGATTTTTCTACCCTCTCCCATTAGCTTAAACTGGCTGGTGATAATTGTGTTTCTGATGAAGGTTTAGATCTCCACCATAAAGTTAAACTTGCTGGATCTGATCTTTATTCTAGTGATCAGGAAGTTTTTATTGATGAAGAAAGGGCTGTTTTTTTGTATTGCTCAAATTTATAAAATGTTGTTTTTGTTGGTGCACTGGATTCTTTAAAAACTCATTGGAAAGAGAAGGATGTACCAAAATTTAAAGATTGATGTCCTGGATGGGCTTTTCAGTTGACCCATGTGAATAATATTTATTTTGATGACAGGTTTGTACCTTTGGATGTTATTTTGTTGGATTTTGAAGATGAGACCTGGGGTCAGTCTGGGTTTTATTTTAATATTGTTGAATATCTGTTAACATTTCAGAGGCCAGATAGTTGTGATGATAATACTTGGCTAGAAATCAAGAAGAAGAGTCCTGCCTTTTATGTGTCAGGCAGAAGGTTGATGAGTAGGAGGAATCCAAATCCCCAAGCTGTGGTGACTCAGAATATGGGTAAAGAGGTGGTGTTGAAGTCTCTGAATAAAAATTTTGTCATAAAGGCTTTGGGGAGACTTATAGAAGTGTAGCAGACAGACTTTTGTGGCCTGGTATGAAGTTGGCTGTGCAGGGTTGAGTACAATCTTGTGAAGAGTGTCAAAGAAGAAGTCATTCAAAGCCAAAATAAATTGGTCATGAAAATGGTGAATCAACTGTGTTCAGAAGAGTTAGTCTGGATGCTGTCCATATTGAAGAGGGAAGGTATTAATATTTGATTGTTGCCTTGGATAATTTTTCTGGTTGAGTTTAGGCTGTGTCTCTAGTTAATTTAACTGCTTAAAATATGGCAGAGTTTTTAAAAAAGGAATGGGTTTATAGATATGGATAATGAAGTTGGTGATTGTTGGTTGTGGGCCAGAGCTTTGAGGTAAATTCAATAAAGATATGGCTAGCTTTTGTTCTAAAGTTGAGGTGGCTAGGTGTTATTATTCTGAAACTGAAAGCATGGTAGAAAGGGGACATCAAGTTATCAAGAACTCTTTTTTGAAAATGTGTGGAGATATTTCTGAAAAGTGGAGGAATTATTTACCTTAGGTGTTGTTTGCTGATAGAGTCACTGTGTAAATGAAAAACAGCTATTCTCATTATGAGTTCATGTTTAGACAGAATGCAGTTTTACCAGTGAACATGGAAGCTGTTTCTTATCTTGAAATTGATTGGGATGAGGTAAATTGAACAAAAGATTTGTTTTGTTCTATGATGAAACATTTAGAATGTAAAGAAGAATTCCAGGAGAAGGCATAATCTATCATTATAAAGATTAAAGATCAATCAGTCATATACTGGTACAAAGAGTTGGCTCATAAACTCAGGAATCCCTTAAAGCCTAGCTGTTTGGTGTTGGTTTATAATAGAAGTTTAGAGAGTCAGTGGGGAAAAATGTTTTCTGATAGATGTAATTAAATTTACAGAATTAGATCTCAGGTATCTGGAGATTCTTATGTTTTTGAAGAGTTGGATGCTTCAGTCTTAAAGAAAAGAGTGGCTTCATATAAATTGAAGAGGTTTTATCCTAGAGACAAAAGATTTGAAAAAGACTGACTCTGAAATGAAAATAAACTAAGGGCCATTCTTTTAATGTTGGATTTTTTTTTCTGCAGAGCAGCTTTTGTGCTGTAAACGTTTTTTTAAAGTACTCATGGGTGGGGCTCTAGATTTGATCTTGACAAGTGTGGGGGTAACTGATGGCTGTCTGATTTATCAAAAGTTATCCCAGATTGTCTTTTTTCAACCCCTTCTCTAAATTTGGTTGAACCCTAGTATTGGTTTCTTTTCCCATGTTTTTTAGTCCTCCATGACTTTAAAGTGGTTTATCTTTGGTCTTCAAGTGCTGGATTCTTCATTATTATTGTTATTTTTATTTATTGTGTTGGATGTTTTTTATGTTAGAAGGTACCATGGGGGGACTTCTAGATTTTTTTTTTGGAAAGTGTTGGGGTAACTGATGAGCTGGCTTCTCTGTAGAACAGTTAACCCAGAATTTCAGTTCCGCATCTTTTTTTTGTTCTAGTTAAAGTCTTGTTCTGTTTTTGTCATTCATGTTTTAGTCCTCTATTACTTTTAACTGGACTGGACTGGTTCCTTAATCTTTAGTTTCTTTGGAAAGGCTGTGGATTACTGGTGGTCTCCCATCATTTTTACTTATTAAAGGGAGCTCACCAAGTGATCTTTTCTTTGGACTGGACTTGAACTGGTTTTTTATTTTGTGTTATGCATTTATGGATGTGGTTTAAGATCATTTTCTTACTCTCTATTTTTCTTTTAATTCTTTATGGGAGTTTATTAGATAAAATGAGAAAAAATACAAAAATTAAAATTATTTGGTGTCACCACATCAGCGTCACCTGGATGTGGGAAAACATTGGTGGCCAAAGGCTCATTAATTTGCTGGGAAATGCTATTTTTTAATAAAAATTTTTCTATTATTATTATTTATCTGTTTCTTTTATTTATTTTTTATTTTTCATAATCAGTATTATTTATATTTTATTTCAGTTCAAAATTATTCAAAAAATATTTAAAGGTTTATCCACATGAACGCGCACTTGGATGTGGGTAAGGTATCAGGGGATCAGCTCATTAATTGTCTGGGGGAAACAATTTGTATTTATTATTTATTTTATTTTGTTATTATTCATTTTATTTTCACTGCTCTCATATTTTTTTAGGCATTTTTTTGGGCATTATTGTTTTAATTCTTTTCAATTTTTTTTTAGTATGTTAGCAGTTGTAGGTAGTAATTTGTAAAAATAAAAAAATAAAAACAAAAAGATTAAATTTTTTTTTTTTGAATTTATAATTATTAATTTCTTTCTTTCTTTATTAATTTACTTTATTTTCTGTTTTCAATAATTTAATTTTGGATGAAGAAGCTTCTGGAGGTTGGTTTGGATCATGTTGACACTATTGTCTTTTTTTGGGGTTGGTGGATGCACTGTGCTCTTTAAAGTGCATTCTACTGGAGAGATTTTAGGGGTTGTAATGGTTTGGAACAGTTTTGGAAGGTGTTATTTTTGAGGAAGAAGAAGAGGCTGGAATAGAATATTTTAATGTGTGCTTGATGATTATTGACATTTTCCAGTGATGATGCAGAAGTTTCCTTCTTGTGGTCTTTTCAAATTCATTGAATGGTCCATGAAGATAAAATTACTTTAGCATGTTTGAACACATGAGTATTAGGTTTTTCTTTGTATCCTGATAATCCAGGGTTAAAGAAGTTTCAAGATGTTGGCCAACTTCAATAGTAGTTTCAGGAGGAGGGGTGCCATCTAAAAAAGAATAAATTTGATCAGAAGTTGGCTTTTTGTTTATGAAATTGGATAAAATAATATGGTACTTACAGATGGAAAGTTCTTCAAAATTGTAAGGCATTGGGATTTGGACTTTTGAAGGAGTGGAAAGTTGTGTAGTTGGAGGATCAGCCAGAGATAAATATGGGTTGTCTTGATCTTCTTCTATTGGGTGATGAGAAGGTTAACTGTGATTGAACTTTTTCTGGTGCCTAGCTGGAGAAGGATATTTTCTGTTTGTGTTGTTTTTTTATTGATATCCTGCTCAGTTGGATTGGTTGCTGGTTCTGGAAAACCAAAGTTGTGGAATGATGGGGCAGGAGAAGGTGATCTAGGGACTGACTTTTGTCTTCTGGATGATATTCTTGAAGAAAATTAAATTTCAGTAGAATATTTGGCAAGCAGAGGAGAGGTTTTGTTTCTTCTTCTGGATGGTAAATATAATTTTGTGTTTGGAGCATTTTTGGAAGTTCTGATTATTCCTTGGGAAGCTCTAGCAATTCATCTGGAAGTTTGGGAATTTTTGGCATTATTGAACTTTTTAGTTGTAGTTTTCATTTCTCTGGGAGCACTAGAAGGTTGTTGTGTATGAGTTTTGTTATTTCACCACGGGAAATCTAGGGGTGAATTGCTAGCAATCCCCTCTCTTGAAATTTAGAGTGTCCCTTAATTATGCCAGGATTATGAATACTTTATAAAAATAAGTAAATTAGAGTAAGATTTACATTTATTCTCAGATTGATTATAGACAGAATATCAACTGATTCCAAATTATGCACAAGTTGATCATCCAGAACTTGATTTTGGTCCTCTGTTGAGCACAAATTGAGTACAAATTGATCTAACCTAAGCTTATGCATATATAATAATTCAGGATACTTGCTCTATTAAATTTTATAATAAAATAAAATATTGATGAATTTATATAAAAAAAACTATTATGTAAGATATTAAATTATAAATTTAGGCATCATAGGAGGGTACTTATTAGAACTTAATTATACTATGTGACACCTTAATACTGTATCATGCAGTTTTAAACATTTAAAACAAAATGTGTCATGATGGGCAATGAAATTGCTTGTACAGACACTTTCAAAATCAATACTGACCATAATACGCAAGTATGAAACCTTGGCATCTATCCAATAAATGATTTTACTTCTGATAAATGGATTTTTCTCAGTTACTCCCTGCTAAAAAGTGTCCTTGTGAGGTTTGTCTGACCTTCAGGGGGTAATTTGGCCACATCAAACTACTTCTATTTCCATGATTGACCAAAACATCATCCTTATTTCCATCTAAAGAGTTGATCTCATCTGACTGTGGCTGATCAAAGGGGTCCACCACAAGTTTAGTCAAAATTTTAGTGAACACTTTTTTGATGGATAGTGACTAACTGGTGCTTTCCGAAATTGTCTACCTGAAGTTAGGCTAAACTTCAGGAGGATAAATTTATTATGAATACCAAATTAACTGAAGAATACTTTTGCCCTAGCTACTCTGCATCATAAAAGTGTCCAACTGAGGTTTAGCCATAATTCAGGTAGACACGTTTGGAAAGGCACAGTCTGATGGGTTTAATATCTATATATGGCAATAAGTATCAGTTTTTTATCAACATGGAACTAGAATTAATTTAATATGGCCAAAGTGTCCACCTGAAGTTTGGCCAAAATACAGGGGGAAATTTTTATGAGGATTACTTGATGAAATGAAGAAGACTTGCAATTACTTTCCATCATAAAATTTTCAAACTTAAGTTTATCAAAAATTGTGGTGACACTTTTTCTAGATCCAGTCATAGGGGATCAACTCTCCATATGGCAATGAGAATCAATTTTTAGTAAATCATGACATTAGAAGTAATTTGATATGGACAGACTTTCCACCTGATTTTTGGCCAAAAAAAAGTTGGAAATTGTTATGAGGAATACTAGATTAACTAAAGAAGACTTGCACCCTACTACTGTCCATCATAAAAGTGTCAACCAGAAGAATTCTCAAACTTGTGGTTGAAACCTTTGGCCTGGTCCAGCCATATGGGATCAATTCTGCATATGGAAATGAGGATTTAATTTGGTCAATCATGGTACTAGAAGTAATTTGATATAGACAAAGTTTCCAACTTAATATTGGAAAAAAATCAGTTAAAAACTTCATTTAGTTTTTCAAAAAATCAAATTAAGTACAATTTTATTCCTGATGATGCCCATTTTATCCAACACCTCTTCTGAGCCTTGAAAGTAGGCATTTAGCTTGAATTTTTAATTTCATATAAAATACCTTTTATTCAACCTATTTCTTTTTATTCTTTTTTTTCTTTTAGATATCAATTAATTTTATGTAAAACAAATAATTTTCATAATTTTTTACCTGTATTTAATAAAATTATTAAAGGTTTAACATCACCCTGTAAGCATTTGGCACATGTTTTTTTGCTATACTAATAAAAATAATAATATACTGGTGACAAAAAATTGATCAATTGATAAAATATTAATAAAACAGAAAGATCAAATACCAGTGGATATTTTTTTAAAAAATACCAGTTGCACTGAAGAAGAGCTGCACCCTAGATACTCACCATCAAAAAAGTGTCCAGCACAAGTTCGGCCAAACTTGTGCTGGACACCTTTGGTCAGGTGTAGTCATATGAGATCAATCTCGCTATGGCAATAAGAAAAATTATTTGATAAAAAACTTCACTAGAAGTGGTTTTACATAGCCAAATTTTCTACCGAGAGTTCATCGAAACCACAGGTGCACAATTTTTATCTTTAAAAAATAGTCAATTTAGTACAATTTATCACTGATGGCTCTCATTTGCTTCAACACCTCTACTGGCCTTTGATAGTAGGAATATTACTTGGATTTCTTTTTTCATATTTGATCCCTTTAAATTAATTTTTTATTCTTAATATTGCTTTTGGATATCAATTATTAATTTTTAAAATAAACTATTTTCATATTTTTATACATTTATTTAATAATATTATAAATTGCATAAAATCACCTGGTATGCATTTGGCACATGAGTTATTTCTATACTTAAAAATTAATAATATAATGGCGACCAAAAATTAATCAAATGATATTTATGAGTGAGGAACAAAGATAAAATACCAGTAGACATGTTTGTAAGAAATACTAGATGAACTGAAGAAAAATTCTAACCTAGCTACTCTCCATCATAAAAGTGTCCAGAACAAATTCGGCCGAACTTGTGCTGGACACTTTTGGTCATGTGCAGTCAGATGGGATCAATTCTCTGTATGGCGACAAAAAATTTTTTTTATCAAATTTCACTAGAAGTAGTTTGGTTTAGCTGAATCATCCACCTGTTGTTCTTCCCAATATCATGTTTATATTTTTTTATCTTTAAAGAAAAGGTCACTTATTACAATTAGGCCCTGATGGCTCCCATTTGCTTTAACACCTTTACTGGCTCTTGATAGCAGGAATTTTACTAGTATTTTTTTTCATATTTGAACTCTTTGACTTTTATTTTACTCTTGTATTCCTCTTTTTACTTTTAAATTTCTATTTAATTTTTGTAAAACTAATCCTTTCCATATTTATTTACGTCTATTTTAAAAAATTATTAAAGGTATAACTTCACATGGTATGCATTTGGCACACAAGTTTTTGCTATACCAATAACATTAATAATATAATGGTGATAAAATATTAATCGGATGATAAATATGAAAGATACAGACTGATAAAATACCAGTAGACATGTTTATGAGAAGTACAAGATGAAGGAACTGAAGAAAATTTTCACCCAAGCTACTCTCCATCATAAAAGTGTCCAGCACAAGTTTGGCTGAACTTGTGCTGGACACTTTTTGTCACGTGCAGTCAGATGGGATCAATTCTCTCTATGGCAACAAAAAATCATTTTTTTATTAAACTTAACTACAAGTAGTTTTGTTTAGCTGAATCATCCACCTGTCGTTCTTCCAAAACTCAGGTGTATAATTTTTTATCTTTATAAAAAAAGGTCACTTATTAAAATTTAGCCCTGATGGCTCCTATTTGTTTCAACAATTCTACTGGCTCTTGAGAGCAAGAATTTTACTAGTATTTTGATTTTCATAAATGATCTCTTTGAGATTAATTTTACTTTTTTATTTCTCATTTTTTTAATATCTATTTAAATTATTGTAAAGCTAATCATTTTGATATTTCTTTACTTTTATTTCATAATATTATAAAAGGTGTAACATCACCTGGTATGTATTTGGCACATGAGTTTTTTCTATACTTATAATATTAATAATATAATGGTGACAATAAATTAATCAAATGATATATATGAGTGAAGCACAAAGATCAAGTACTAATGGACATGTTTATAAGAAATACCAGATTAACTGAAGAAAATTTCTACCCTAGCTACTCTCCATCATAAATGTGTCCAGCACAAGTTCCACTGAACTTGTGCTGGACACTTTTGGTCACATGCAGTCTGGTGTGATTGATTCTCTCTAAATCATTTCACTAGAAGTTGTTTGATATGGTTAAATGGTTCTGCTGAAGTTTTGTTAAACCTCAGATTGGCACTTTGATGTTTTTCAAAAAAGCAATTATAGTCGAATTTTAGTGCCAGTGGTGAGCATTCACCCCAACATGTCTACTTGCTCTTGATGGCAGTAATTTTATTTTATTTTTTATTTCATATTTGCTTCCTTTAACTTTACCTTTTTATCCCTCATATTGCTTTTGTATATCAATTTATTTTTCGTAAAACAAATCATTTTCATATTTTTTTACCTTTATTTAATAATATTATAATAGGTGTAACATCACCCAGTATGCGTTGGGCACACGAGTTTTTGCTAAACTTATAATATTAATAACATAATGGTTACAAAAAATCAATCAAATGATGAATATGAGTGAGGCACAAAGATCAAATACCAGTGGACATGTTTATAAGAAATATGAGATAAACTGAAAAAAAATTCCACCCTAGCTACTCTCCATCATAAAAGTGTCCAGCACAAGTTTGGCCAAACTTGTGCTGGACACTTTTTGTCACATGCAGTCTGATTTGATCAATTCTCTCTATTGTAATGAAAATGAATTTTTCTTCAATAATTGCACTAGAAGTTGTTTGATATGGCAAAATTGTCATCCTGAAGTTTTGGTAAAGCTCAACTGGATTTTTTTTTATTTTTACAAAAAAGAAATTAGAGTCCAAGTTTAGTGCCACTGGTGGGTGTTCACCCCATCATGTCTACTTGCTCTTGATGGCAGGAATTTTACTTTAATCATATATTTCATATTTGATCCCTTTAATTTTACCTTTTTATGCCTCATATTGCTTTTGGATATCAATTTATTTTTTGTAAAAAAAATCATTTTCATATTTTTTTACCTTTATTTAATAATATTATAAAAGGTGTAACATCACCCGGTATGCCTTGGCACACGAGTTTTTGCTATACTTATAATGTTAATAACATAATGGTGACAAAAAGTCAATCAAATGATAAATATGAGTGAAGCACAAAGGTCAAATACCAATTAATCAATAGTTCTTTTAAATATTATAAATTTTTTGATTAAATAAAATGGTAATAATGAATTATATTTTTTATCCACAATTCTGCTCTAATGATTCCCACTGCACAAAAAGGGCTCATTCAGTCCTTTCTTTACTGCTTGTGTATATATTTTATTGCCCATAGTACTACAATTTTTTGTAGTGATTATTTCACATCTGATTCAGGAATATTTTTGAACAATATAAGTTTTTTTTACAAAAGACCTTATCATATCAAATATCCCACCAAAAATAAAACCTGTTTTTGTATTAAAACTCATTAATTATTAAGAAATTGTTTAAATAATTAGATTAGACCCTGGCACAGCTAGATTCTTACCAACCGACCTAAAGTCTTTTCAATATTGAAAACAATTAAATAAAATTATGATATCATACTAAATTATGGGCACCAACCATAATTAAGCACTTCTCATTTGCTCTGCTACAAATTGAGCACCTTTCAAAAACATTAGCTGGGCCACACCTGTGAGCATTGGGGAAACCCCTGGTTATTTTTGTAGGTCAGAAGAAAACTCAAGAAAAGAAGATAAAGATTTCAAGATAATTCAAGAAAATCAAGAAAAAATTCTGAAGATAATGAAGATAGAAGATACAAAATATTTTTGTGAAGATCATCAAGATCAATTTTTGGGCCCCCAGAATGAGGTTAAACTGCAGAAAATTATGAAGAAAGAAGATCATCAAGATCAACTTTTGGGCCTCCAGCATGAGGTTAAACTGCAGAAGATTAGGAAGAATGTAGATCATAAAGATCAATTCTTGGGCCTCCAGCATGAGAATAAACTGCATAATTTTAGAAGAGTTGATTCTGAAGATGAATCAAGATTTGAAGATTTGGAAGACAGAAGTGAGGATGAAGATTTGGTATTGCGGAAAAGTTTTGGAGTGGTGAGATTGGTGTGTAAAAGTAAGTCCTCCTAATTGTGCACTGCTAGGGTTTCTTCTACACCTTTTAAAACCATTACCTTGGCCACACATGTGAGCAATGGGGAAACCCTTGGTTTTTGTTCCAGGTCTTGTGGTGAAGAGTTAATGAAGATCCCTCAAGTTGAAGGGGGAGCAGCAAAGTATAAGAAGGTAGCGCAGAAGATTAGGCCTGTCAATGAGCCTATGCCGGTGGGTTTGAATCCGCCCTAGAAGAGCCCTCCTTTGTCAAGAGATCCGTACTGTAATCCTTTGGTGATGAATCCTCCAGAATTTGTAGAGACGGCTAGGGTGACTGTGGAAAGGTTGAAGGTTTTTAATTTTGGTCCTGATGGGTGGTTGTCTGAAGAAGAAAAGAAGTTGTTGTTGCACATTATTGTGCTAAGGGAAAAGGCTGTGTCATTTTTTGAGGATGAAAGGGGTGTGTTGAAGCACTCTTATGGGGAACCTTACTTGATTCCTGTGGTTTGTCATGAACCTTGGCAAATCAAACCTATTCCGATTCCAGCCGCTATTAGAGAGGATTTTGTGGAGATTTTTAGGGAAAGAGTCAGGACTGGGTTATACAAACAATCGACATCCAGCTACTCAAGTCCGGTTTCTGTGTAAAGAAGCAGAATAGGAAGTTGAGGGTGGTTCATGATCTTAGAGCCTTGAATAGAGTCACTATCAAGGACGCCGGTATGGTAAGGTAAACTCTTACAGTAGCCTTGCTGTAAGCAGAATCCGGAGGAGATATGTGGATTTAGCCGAAAACCCCGTCCTTCCAATAAAAAATAACAAAATGGGAATTCTAAATCACTAAGCTAACCAATCTACTTGGATCTGATTGATAAAAATAATGAAACTCTAAAATATTTAACGCTTATTGAGATTAAAGAAAGTGGCTGTTGAGAAATAAATACTGATAACAACAATTAAGGTGTACCAGTGAAAGATCTGTAAAGATTGACTTTTATGTTTTTATAATAATTTGAATTTTTATGAGACAGCAATAATCAAGTCCCAGTGATGAAGACCTTTCTAAAGATACCCTGTATGAAGTGTTATTTAAACTGTTGAATTGTATTTCTAAAATGTTATGTAAAAATAATAATGTTATAAGGGTATTACAAGTTATTTTAATTTGTTGAGTAATAAAAAATGAGACTGTGGTGGTTAAAGATTAAGCTGTATGATGTGTCCCCCCCTCTCAATTTCGAGTTTGAGAAGCGCTTAAGTATTCCTAGTCACGTGCCTAAGTTTTCCCCTCCAGAGCTCTTCCAGAGTCAATCCGGAGCCCGTACGGAGTCCGTACGGAGTCCGTACGGAGTCGAAACGGAGTCCGTCCGGACTTCCGGACTCAATTTAGAACCTTAAAACTATAATAAAAAATCTAGAAAAATTACACATAATAGAGCTACTTCCCCTTTACATACCAAACTAATTTTCGTAGTCTGCGCAGCTCTAACTACCCTATGAAAATTCATCAAAGTTAAGTAATTTTTGAAAATGTAAATATTTCTATAAAACTTTAAAATTCATTTAAAAATATAAGAAAAATAGTAAAAATTCTGGGAAAATTTCCCAAGGTTCTTGAGTGACTCGACTTGATACTTATAAATTTTTCAGACCGTAAAAATAAGTTTTCTCCGTAAAATAAATTGTTTTCGTGTAGGCATTTGCTCGTGACCAATTTCTTCATACTTAAAACTCAAATAAATTAAATAAAACCCTTTTATAAAAAATAATAACGCCAATCTTGCATGCCGTGATAACTCCATTTACATACTTAGGTGCCGTACTAAACTTTAGGCTACCACATCCTCCCTCCAATCGAGAATGTCCCCATTCTTAAAACTTTGCATAAGTGGTCAAACACAATATTCATCTTTAACCTTCAACCACCATCTTCTTTAATCAACTATAAAATTCATCTTCATCAATATGTCTTCCAAAGAACTTGTCGCTCCATGTGAACTCTGCGCTCGATACCAGGTACCTTGTTTAATGTCCAACCCTAATCTTCCTGGCAGAACAGCTTGCGACTTATGCCGTGTGAAAAAAGTCAAATGCAACCGGCCAATAGTTCCTTCTAAAACAAACGTATATTTAGGACCAGCAGCTCTCCCTGATCCCTCAACTTCTAAAAAGCGATCCAAAATTCCTGTCTTCTTAAAACGAATAAGATCAAAAACAGCTTCAAAAGTTCAATCTTCATCAACGGATCCCGGCCTAATTTTGCCTTCACAAGATCCTAATCCTATAACGCCAGTACCCCCAACTAACTTTGCTGAGACTATGTTTCCTGGCTCTAAATGTAAGACCCTATTTATCTTACTAAAAAAAACTTTTAATCAAAATTGACTAAACCTATGACTTAATAACATATTTGAACTTCTAGCTGTCGAAATAACCAACACTGATGATGTTGGTAGAGTGAAGACGGACTATATCAATCATTACCCAAATTTTCATCGCTATCTTTTTCTTGACTTTACTAATGAGTTGAAACGAAAAATGCTGGCCTATTTTCAAGAAACTCCAGCTAATAACCATGAAGACCTCATGAAAAGAAGAATTTTAATGCAAAGCTTTGATAATGATGTTGAACAATTTCAAAGAAATTATCTTTTCTAACAGTATAACTTGATAAAATTTTGTTTTTGCTTAGTCTTCTTAAACTTTCAACATAAATGATGTTTTCTTTCTTCTCTGGCTTGATATAACATAAAATAAAATAAAATAAATCTTGTGATGATTCCACTACTGAGAGCAAGGTTTGAATCCCTTCAGACTCCCATATACCAGTCTTCCTTCTTGTCACAGCATTGAGAGAGTGGATCTTCCTATGAGCCGAATACTCCTGATTCCAACCTCATAGGGCCCCCCACTGAGCCGAATTCTATGATTCCAATCTCGCCATAAGGTCCTCCAAGCTTCACACCAAAAAAAAATGGCCTAACTATGAGGCACTAAAAAAAATCATTCCCTAAAATCCAACTACCATCCTAACTTCTGATTCCTTCATCACAATTTTCAAACTTTGCTATACAGCAAACCCATAAAATACTTTTGCCAGGCTTCCAATAATAATATTAACTTTAGACCATGTTAAAGCGCCACAAATTTTACCTAATTAACCATTATGCTTTCTTTAGCATCATCAACACCTAAAGTTTTAACCTCCTAAAGCTATCAGCACCCAATTCCAGAAATAATTGAATAACCAGTTTAGAGTCTTAGTGGACAGTGATAAATTAAAAGATTGAATTGAGTTATCCAAACAAGATTGACATTCCAGTTTAAAGTCTTGGTGGACCAAACATATAATCGATTGCCAGTTTATGGTCTTGGTGGACCAAAGATTGTTTAAGTGCATAAATATCTTGATATATTCCTAAGTAAGGCCTAGGCTTGACCAAAGATTGAATAAATTTGACAATCCAGTTTAATGTCATAGTGGACCAAACATTTGATCGACAAGTAATCCAGTATAAGGCCATAGTGGTCCAATGAATGTTGAATTATCCTGCAGATATTAATTTTCCAGATTAAAGTCATAGTGGACTAAACAATGAATGAACTACCAGTTTAAAGTCATGGTGGACCAAACATTTAATCGATAAGAAATCCAGTTTAAGGTCATGGTGGACCCAACACTTGATAATAGTCCAGTTTAAGGTCTTGGTGGACCTAACATTTGATAAAACTCCAGTTTAAGGTCATGGTGGACCTAACATTTGATTTATATAAAAAAAATCCGTCTCCAAAAATATCCATAAAATCTTGAAAATCCTTAAAATTCAGTTTAAAGTCTTGAAGGACTAACAGCTCCATTATAAAATCTTTAATGATAGTCTTGAAAATTAGCCAGTTTTAAGTCTTGGAGGACTAACAGATCCAAAATACGTGTAAAAAAACCTTAAAGAACGTCTTGAACAGTAGCCAGTTTAAAGTCTTGGAGGACTAACAGCTCCAAAATTCGTATATAAAAAAAACCTTAAAGAACGTTATGAACAGTAGCCAGTTTAAAGTCTTGGAGGACTAACAGATCCAAAATACGTGTAAAAAAAAACCTTAAAGAACGTCTTGAACAATAGCCAGTTTAAAGTCTTGGAGGACTAACAGCTCCGAAATTCGTATAAAACCCTTAAGGAAAGTCTTGAACAGTAGCCAGTTTAAAGTCTTGGAGGACTAACAGATGTCTTGAAGTAAAATCCCATTGGTATTGAGTTCTCCTAGACCCTGTTTCCTGTCTAAACTATATGAATAAACTAAAAAGAATGATGACTGAAAAATAATACTAAGAAATATAATAATAATTTTAATTTAATTAATTAATTTTAATTTTAATTTTTTTTTTTTTTTTATTATTATTTTTTTTTATTTTATTATTTTATTTTATTATTTTATTTTTATTATATTTTTATTATTTATTTTATTTTTAGTTTATTATTATTATTATTATTTTTTTTTTTAATTTAAAATAAAAGATTCTAGAAAAGATAGTTTTGAAATAAAAGTTAAAATTTAATTTTAAAGAAAGATAAATGAATGTGAAAAGAAAGATAAAAAAAGTACTAAAAAAAATTTTTAAAAGATGCCCCCCGGCCATTTGATGAGCCGTACCCTCAACATCATACCCACATCCAAGTGCAACTTGATGTGGTTACACAATTTTGAGAAATTAAAAAGAAAAGAAATTAAATGAAAGTTTTTAGAAGATAATTTTTATAATGATGATCACTGGGTGGGCTCCCTCCAATTTATAAAAATGATTAGAGACCACCAGTGAGCATCACCTTTACAATAATTCATAATATATATTAAAGAAAAGAAATCACAATCTAACATAAAAAATCAAAAACAAAATAAAACAAAAAAAAAAAAAATCTTGAATCCGGCGTTGAGAGCGGTGTCTCTTGATTCGTTCCAGTTTATAGTCTTAGTGGACTTCCTATAATTAAAAGACAAAGCCAGGATTCAACTAGAAACAGGGAAAATTTTGGAAACGAACATTATGGGGTAATTGTGTATAGAGCAGCCAGCCCATCAATTACCCCCACACTTGCCAATATTTAATTAAGAAGGTTCCCCTGTGAACACTTCTTCCAATAAATTTTAAAATTTTTCCAACACTATCTTCACCCATATTTTAAGAATTTTTAATTTTGAAAATTTTAAAGAAGGTCTTCTTGAATTTCGTTAAGTTTCATCATAGTTTCGTCGCCCATAGGAAGTGTAACGATAGTAAAGTATTTTTGATAAAAATAAGATGATAGTTTATACTCGTTGCGGAGGTATAAAATTTGATAAATGTCATTTAAAATTGTAGTTTATCCTCATTTTGGAGTTCGTCCATATAATTTCATAAATGTCATAGTTTATCCTCATTGCGGAGGAATCCATTAAGTTTCATTGATATCATAGTTTATCCTCATTGCGGAGGATCCATAAATTTTTATTGATATCATAGTTTATCCTCATTGCGGAGGATCCATAAATTTAAGAAGTTTCATAGTTTTTCCTCATTGCGGAGGAAGACTTCGGCACTCCTGGTGCCTCTAGGATAGAACCGTTTCACTTGATCGGCCGCTACCCTCTTCTTTAATACTACTCCATCCAACTCTTCTAGCACATATGAACCGCCGGAAACTTGCTCCTTGATTTTATACGGTCCATTCCACCTATCTGCAAACATCTTTCCCCACTGACTTTCCAAACTCCTATTATACACCAGGACCATATCTCCTGGGTTCAAAGGTTTCCTTAATCGATGTGCCAACCGCTCATACCAATATCTGACTGATTGATTTCGGATCTTCATCATCCGCGAATATGCCTTTTCTAAATATTCTTCTTTCTTTTCTAGCTGCATCATTCTTGCACACAATAATTCTTCAGTAGTTTTGACCGTGTCCCAGTCAACTCCAAGATATGATTCAGCTTCTAAATCAACCGGTAAAACTGCTTTCTGTCCAAAAACAAGTTCATAAGGTGAAAATCCGGTCGTCCTTTTGGCAGTGATTCGATCAGCAAATAAAACTAAAGGTAAATAGTGCCTCCACTTTTCGGCACTTGTCCCACACATTTTAACTAAAGCATCCTTAATAACTTGATGCCCTCTTTCAACCATGCCTTCAGCTTCAGGATAATATGGGGTTGCTACCCTAACCTTTGATCCAACTTTCAATATGGCCTCTTTAAACTCTGTCCCAAATTCAGGACCTCCATCTACCGTCACCAACTTCATCACCCCATACCTATATACCCAATTATTCAAAAAAAATTCTGCCACATTTTTGGCAGTTAAATTGATAAGAGGCGCTGCCTCTACCCAACCAGATAAATCATCTCTGGCCACAATTAAATATTTATACCGTCCCTCTTTTATATGAAGGGCATCTAAACTAACTCTTCCAAAGAGCGTATATTCACCGGTCGCGCGTCCAGGTTCTTTTGGCCTTAAATAACTTCGTCTTTGACATTCTTCGCATGACTGAACCCACTGTTTAACAGCCATCTTCATGACAGGCCACCAAAATCGATCAGAAATTCTTCTAAACGTTTCTCCAACGCCTCTATGCCCGAGATCTTCATGCAGTGATTTCAAAACTAATTCTTGCCCCTTCTGTTGAGTTATAACTACTTGAGGATTTGGATACCTCCTCCTCATTAAACGTCGACCAGATAGGTAAAACGTAGATGACTTCCTCTTGATAGCCACCCATTCATTGTCTTCACAATCTTCTGGCCTCTCTAAAGTCAACAAATATTTGACTAACAAAAAATAAAAACCAGTCTGACCCCAGACTTCATCTTTAAAATCGATTAATATAACATCAATAGGGACTTCTCTATCACCAATATCACCTGCACATGAATGAGCCAATAATCGTTGACCCCTAAATAAATTTTTAATCGAGCTATGTCGACGTTTTTCTTCTGAACCTTTGGATCCTTCGAAAACCGTATTCAAAAATACCTCTTTCTCTTTATCCACCTTTTTATTTAAATTCTCTAATTCTCCAACATATACACCATTCCTTAAATTACTACTATCCCACACTACCAATCCATCTTCCTCTACATACACCACATCTTCTTCTACCTCCTCTCTGCCGAATTTATCTACACCTTTTCCAACACCTTTATTAACATAAAAACTATTTTCCAGTTTATCCTCTTGGTGGAGGTCATCATCATCATAATCTAAACACAATAGTCCTGCCAGTTTAACCTCATGGGGGAGGTATGGAAAGTCTTCAGCTCCTTTAGTGCTGGCTTTGATAATAGGTATATCTTCATCGAACTCTTCTGAGTCTGAATCTTCTTCAGTGGGTGGTCTCCTTGATAAACCATCTGGCATAGTAAAAGTTATGCCAGGCTTATGAACTAAATCAAACGAAAAATGTTGAATAAAAGCTACCCATCTCGTCATGGGTGCGTTCGGTAAACTTGGGGAATTAATCATCTGGATTAACGATTTCGCATCCACTTGCAACTCAAAATGTTGCCCCCACAAAATATGCTGAAGTTTCTTCAGTATTTTCGCCACACCACATAATTCCAATTTCGGTTGAGAATATCTTGATTCGACCTCAGTAAATACTACAGATTCATACCTAACTGGCCTGATGTAACCAGCTTTATCCATCTGAGACAAAACCGCCCCAGCTGCAATCTGACTTGAATCCACTGCTAAATAAATTCTGCCAGCATTTTTTCCATAATCTAACTTGTGCAGGACTAAATCCTTCCCTACAACCTCCTTCAACTTCACAAACGCCTTCTCACACTCTTCATCCCACTCCCAGTCTGCATCCTTTCTCGTTAACCGTCTCAATGGAGCTGCCAATGAAGAAAAGTCCTTAATAAACATTCTAACATATACGCAAACGCCTAAAAACCCTCTAACTTTGGTCGTATTCTTGGGTCTTGGCCAGGACTGAATTTTGTTAACTTTCTTCTTGGACATAATCCTACCCTCTCTACATACCACATGGCCTAATATTTCTAAGGCTGGCACACAACATGAAAATTTTGAACCTGAAATAGTTAAACCAGCCTCTTCAATTCAAAACAAGATTCTTTCTAAAGTAATTGCAAACTCCCAAATGAATTTGCGTATCCCGGGATTCTCTTCCAACACCTGGTTATCATAGTCGGTTGTTGGTCCCTTAATTCCTCCATCATCTATAAAGATTCCAGCATATTGTGGAATTTCATCTTGAAGGATCCAAGCCATCTGAGCTTGATAAACTGCAACTGAATTTGTTGCTCCTTGAGGTAATCTTGTTAACTGTAAACGTCCAAGTGGCATATCGAATGTAGTGAGAGGCCTTGAGTCCAGATGTAACTCTCTCTCATCATATCCACCCATAATATCTCCCAAACCATAACACACTCTCCCTGCAAACGCTTCAACAAACTCCTCAGCACTAGGCGGTATCCCAGCATCCTTTATTGTAACCCTATTTAATTCCCTAAGATCATGAACAACTCTAAGCTTGCCATTCGGTTTCTTGATACAAAATACCGGACTAGAATAACTTGATGTTGATTGCTCATACAGTCCAGTGCGTATCCGTTCTCTGACAACTTCAATATAGGCTTCTTTCAATGCAGCCGGAATAGGAATCGGTTTCTGCTGCCACAGTTCATGACATACCACAGGAATCTTGTAAGGCTCCCCATAGGAATGCTTCAACACACCCCTCTCCTCTTCTACAAAAGCAATGGCCTTCTCTCGCTTGACCATCACA
This sequence comes from Hemileia vastatrix, assembly GCA_030280995.1. Taxonomy (NCBI): domain Eukaryota; kingdom Fungi; phylum Basidiomycota; class Pucciniomycetes; order Pucciniales; family Zaghouaniaceae; genus Hemileia; species Hemileia vastatrix. Next base: position 28,240,388 of record JASXTE010000007.1, on the reverse strand, counting down.
TCCAACAACAACTTCTTCTCTTCTCCAGACAACCAACCATCAGGTCCAAAATTAACAACACCCAGTCTCTCAAAAGTGATTCTTGACGTCTCAGAAAATTCAGGCGGATTCTTTACCAAGGGACTTTCATAAGGATCTCTTGATAACCTTGGTCTTCTCAAAGGTGGATTTAATTCAGCAGGTAGCGGTTCATTAATAGGTCGAACTTTATTTGCTACTTTCTTATATTTGGCTGCGTCCACATCTAAATAAGCTTGAGGTAAATCATTTACTTTTGTATCGCCATTAAAACTTTCATCAAATGAATCTTCTTCATCGCCAGAATCAGAATAAGAAAAATTAGAAAAATATTTTATTTCATTTTTAAATTTTACCCTTTTCTCCTTTCCCTCGTCTAATTTATAAACAGATTTTCCAACACCTTTGCTTCCCTTATCCAACAGTAAATCACCCGTAAAGAAAGTTGGAAGTTTAACCTCTTGCTGGAGGACCGGAATTGAATTTTCACAAAAATTATTTTTTTGGGTTTTAATTATACTGAGATTTTTTATCGGATTTTGATGTGATTTTTGCAGTTTACCCTCTTGCTGGAGGTCCAAAATAGAAGGTGATACTTGCAGTTTAACCTCTTGCTGGAGGTCCGGAAATGAATTTTCACAAAAATTATTTTTTTGTGTTTTACTTATACTGAGATTTTTTATTGAGTTTTGACAAGTTAATTGCAGTTTACCCTCTTGCTGGAGGTCCAAAATAGAAGGAGATACTTGCAGTTTAACCTCTTGCTGGAGGTCATAAAACATACCCTTCCAATTTTTATCCAACCTAATTTGGCCCATTTTGCCTTTTTCACCGTTTTTAAAATTAATAGAAAAACCGGGTAAATCCAATAAACATATAGAAAAGTCCAAAACGTATTTGCACTCCAAAGTATTATTAACAGAAAATAATTGAGAATCCACTTGAATTATCTCCAAGTGAGCTGACCTATTGCAATCCGGGATCTCATCCTGAGGAGAGATTACAACATTAGAGCGATCAGCCCCTGCTACCCCAAAAAATGAGGGCATCCATAATAATTTGAATCCTGAATAAATTGAAGACATAACGATAAAAAAAAAATTTCAGCCGAGTTTAGGTAGTTTATCCTCATTTCGGAGGAATTAAATTCTTGATATCCCCTGGAGATAATCCATAATTTTGCCCCAAGGACTTATCCACCGATTCCATAAAACCCAAAAATAAATTCCCAGAATTTGTCCTATAAAAGGACATAAAAAATAAACTACCTTTTTCCAAAATATGAGTGCATCCACTTTATGCACCCTATTGTCCAATGGCACTACACTCTTTTTTAGTGCAGGAAAAACCATATCCTCCATAAAAATCTCTTCCTGAGATTGAAGCAAATCCACCATACATATACCAGATTCATAAACCATATCCACATCTGAATTGCAGACAGTCTCCGCTTTTGAAGACAAAACCTGAGGTAAATATTCCTCTAAATCAAATTCCAAATTATCCAAAACAAAATTATCCCCAACATCCAAATTTTCTTCATCAGTGACAATAATATCTTCATCTTCAGAAACCTCTTCTTTCCTAACAGAAGAGTCAACAAAAATAATATCTTCAGGCTGGACAAAATCTTCAGGAATGGCTGAATCCGAAATTTCATCAGTAACTAGTTCTTTTACACCATCCTCTTCTATCTCTTGAGCGACCTCAGTGTCTTCTCCAGAGTCCAAATCAACAGAATTATGAGTATCCAGATGTTCTAAAATAGCCTTCTTTAGCACCTCCATACCAGGAATCCTAGTTTCTCCATCTGGGCAATCCTTCATTAAATTCGCATTAATAAGCACCATCAAAACATCTTTCTTAACCTTTTCCCCCATAGCATCCCAAAAAATATACTTTGATGCATTATCATGAAATAAAATTTCATACTCCAACAAATAATCCAGAACCACCTGAAATTCAACCATAAACTGATGATACTGATGCAGAGATGTTACACCACCTTTTAATTCCCATTTCGTAGATATATCCTTTAGATCCTCCAATGAATAAACTTTTGGCCACCTTTTTTCCATTTCCATCTTGAGCTTTCTCCAATCTTGATCTTTATAACCATCCATAGAAATAACCTCCTTTTCCACCTCTCTGTCCAAAATAAAGAACCTAATCTGCTTCACCATATCCAAAGGTAAAGCACCATCGATCGCAGCTGCAGTTTCATACCTATGTAAAAATCCTTCTAAATCATCTCCAGAAAACTTGGGCCCAACCCAAGATACAATCCTTACTGATGCCCTAACAGGTACACCAGCAGCCAACATAGCAGTTCCACTAGTAGAAGACATCCCAAAACATAAGAAAAGTGTTAACAACCGTTAAAATAACAAGCCTCTTGCAGGCCAATAACAAAAATCCAATTAGAGTTCCAGAAAATAAGCCTCTTGCAGGCTAATAACGTTCTTGATCCAAGTAAGTCTTTAAAGAAAGCTAGAGAATTCGTACCCCACGTTGGGCGCCAACTATGGTAAGGTAAACTCTTACAGTAGCCTTGCTGTAAGCAGAATCCAGAGGAGATATGTGGATTTAGCCGAAAACCCCGTCCTTCCAATAAAAAATAACAAAATGGGAATTCTAAATCACTAAGCTAACCAATCTACTTGGATCTGATTGATAAAAATAATGAAACTCTAAAATATTTAACGCTTATTGAGATTAAAGAAAGTGGCTGTTGAGAAATAAATACTGATAACAACAATTAAGGTGTACCAGTGAAAGATCTGTAAAGATTGACTTTTATGTTTTTATAATAATTTGAATTTTTATGAGACAGCAATAATCAAGTCCCAGTGATGAAGACCTTTCTAAAGATACCCTGTATGAAGTGTTATTTAAACTGTTGAATTGTATTTCTAAAATGTTATGTAAAAATAATAATGTTATAAGGGTATTACAAGTTATTTTAATTTGTTGAGTAATAAAAAATGAGACTGTGGTGGTTAAAGATTAAGCTGTATGATGTGTCCCCCCCTCTCAATTTCGAGTTTGAGAAGCGCTTAAGTATTCCTAGTCACGTGCCTAAGTTTTCCCCTCCAGAGCTCTTCCAGAGTCAATCCGGAGCCCGTACGGAGTCCGTACGGAGTCAAAGCGGAGTCCGTACGGAGTCCGTACGGAGTCGAAACGGAGTCCGTCCGGACTTCCGGACTCAATTTAGAACCTTAAAACTATAATAAAAAATCTAGAAAAATTACACATAATAGAGCTACTTCCCCTTTACATACCAAACTAATTTTCGTAGTCTGCGCAGCTCTAATTACCCTGTGAAAATTCATCAAAGTTAAGTAATTTTTGAAAACGTAAATATTTCTATAAAACTTTAAAATTCATTTAAAAATATAAGAAAAATAGTAAAAATTCTGGGAAAATTTCCCAAGGTTCTTGAGTGACTCGACTTGATACTTATAAATTTTTCAGACCGTAAAAATAAGTTTTCTCCGTAAAATAAATTGTTTTCGTGTAGGCATTCGCTCGTGACCAATTTCTTCATACTTAAAACTCAAATAAATTAAATAAAACCCTTTTATAAAAAATAATAACGCCAATCTTGCATGCCGTGATAACTCCATTTACATACTTAGGTGCCGTACTAAACTTTAGGCTACCACACCGGTATGCCACCAAGTGAAGAGGATTTTGTTTAAGCTTTTGCTGGAAGGGTGTGTTATGGTTTGGGTGTTATTATTGGTGGTTATGATGAGAGGGAACTTCATACGGATTCAAGGCCTCTCACAACTTTTGAGACTCCTTTGGGAAGATTTCAGCTCACTAGGTTGTCTCAGGGAGCAACTAATTCAGTGGTGGTATATCAAGCACAGATGGCTTGGATCTTTCAGGATGAGGTTCCTACTCATGCTTGTATTTTTATTGATGATTGTGGCATTAAAGGACCATCCACTGATTATGGTAATGAGGTGTTAGAGGAGAACCCTGCCATAAGGAGGTTTGTGTGGGAATATGCAATAACTCTAGAGAGAGTGTTGTTTAGGATTGAAGAGTCTGGTTTGACCATTTCAGGGTCAAAATTCTGTTGTTGTGTTCCTGCTTTGGAAATTCTGGGCCATGTGGTATGTAAAGAGGGAAGGATTATGGTGAAGAAGAAGATTAATAAAATTCAGTCATGGCCAAGGCCTAAAAATACTACTGAAGTCAGGGGATTTTTGGGTGTATGTGTATATGTCAGGATTTTTATTAAGTATATTTCTTTATTGGTCTCACCTTTAAGGAAGTTGACCAGAAAAGATGCAGATTTGGAATGGACTGAAGAGTGTGAAGAGGCTTTTCAGAAGTTGAAAAAGGTTGTTGGTGAAGAATTTTTTCTTCACAAGTTGGATTATGGTGTTGGATCTGGAAAAAATTATCTGGCAGTGGACTCAAGTTATATTGCTGCTGGTGCTTTTTTGTCTCAGGAAGATAAAACTGGGAGGGTCAGGCCAGTAAGATATGAGTCTGTGGTGTATAATGAGGTGTAATCTAGGTATTCTCAACCTAAGTTTAATTGTGTGGTGTAGCAAAAATTTTAAAGAAGCTACAGACGGTTTTGTGGGGGCAGCATTTTGAGCTGCAGGTGGATGCGAAATCTTTGGTTCAGATGATCAATACGCCTAGTCTTCAAAATGCTCCAATAACTAGGTGGGTGGCACTTATTCAACATTTTTCTTTTGACCTGGTACACAAACCAGGTAAAACTTTTACTATGCCTGATGGATTATCAAGGAGGCCACCTACAGATGAAGATTCTGAGGCTGATGAGTTAGATGAAGATGTTTCAGTGGCTAGGTCCAGCACAAAGGGTGCTGAAGATTTTTCTGATCTCCCCCAAGAGGCTAAACTGGCTGGATCTGATCTTGATTCTGGTGATCAGGATGTTTTTTTGATGAAGATGGAGTTGTTGTTTGGGACAGCTCAAATTTTGAAAAGGGTGTTTTTGTTAGTGAACTGGATTCTCACAAGGTTCAGTGGAAAGAGAAGGATGTGCCAAAATTTAAGGATTGGTGTCATGGTTGGGCTGCTCAATTGGCTCATGTTCATACTGGTGATTTTGATGACAGAATTGTACCCTTGGATGTTGTTTTGTTGGATTTTGAAGATGAGACCTGGGGTCAGTCTGGGTTTTATTTTATTTTGGTGGAATATCTGTTGACCTTGGAGAGGCCATATAGTTGTGATGATGATACTTAGCTGGCAATCAAGAAGAAGAGTCCTGGATTTTATGTGTCAGGAAGGCGGTTGATGAGGAGGAGACATCCAAATCCTCAAGTGGTGGTAACTCAGAAGAAGGGTCAAGAATTGGTTTTGAAGTCTTTGCATGAAGACCTTGGTCATAGAGGCTTTGGGGGGACTTATAGAAGAGTAACAGACAGATTTTGATGGCCAGGTATGAAGTTGGCTGTGCAGGGTTGGGTTCAATCTTGTGAAGAATGTCAAAGAAGAAGTCATTTGAAACCTAAAGAGGTAGGCCGTGCTACTGGCAAATCAACTGTTTTTGGAAGGGTCATTCTGGATGCTGTCCATATTAAAGAGGGAATGTATAAATACTTGATTGTTGCTAGGGATGATTTGTCTGGTTGGGTTGAGGCAGTGCCTCTGGTTAATTTGACTGCCAAGAATGTGGCAGAGTTTTTGAAGAAGGAGTGGATTTTTAGGTATGGGTTGATGAAGTTGGTGACTGTTGATGGCGGGCCAGAGTTTGGTGCCAAATTTAAAGAAGCTGTGGCTAGTGTTGGCTCTAAAGTTAGAGTGGCTACACCTTATTATCCTGAAGCTGAAGGCATGGCTGAAAGAGGCCATCAAGTTATCAAGAATGCTTTGGTGAAGATGTGCGGAGATAGTGCTGAAAAGTGGAGGCATTATTTACCCTTGGTGTTATTTTCTTATAGGGTCACTGTGAAGAGGACAACTGGCTATTCTCCTTATGAGTTAATGTTTGGTCAGAAAGCCGTTCTACAAGTGGACTTGGAAGCTGTCTCTTATCTTGGAATTGATTGGGATGAGGTGCACTCAACAGAAGAATTGCTCTGTGCCATGATGCAACAGTTGGAATGTAGAGAGGAATGTCAAGAGAAGGCATACTCTAGAATGATGAAGATTAGGAATCAATCAGTCATGTACTGGGACAAGAAGTTGGCTCATAGACTTAGTAATCCCTTGAAACCTAGTTGTTTGGTTTTGGTTTATAATAGAAGTTTGGAGAGTCAGTGGGGAAAATTTTTGCTGACAGATGGAATGGACCTTACAGAGTCAGATCTTAGGTGTCTGGAGGTTCTTATGTTTTGGAAGAGTTGGATGGTGCAGTCTTGAAAAAGAGAGTGGCTGCAGACCAGGTGAAGAGTTTTTATACCAGAGGCACTAGGCATGAAGAAGATTGACTCCGCAATGAGGATAAACTATGGAATGTTATTTTTGTTTCGGAATTTTTTTTTGGTGTTGCAGAGCAACTTTTGTGTTGGAAACTTTTTGTTAGAAGGTACCCATGGGTGGGGCTTCTAGATTTGATCTTGGAAAGTGTAGGGGTGACTGATGGGCTGGCTGCTCTGTAGAACAGTTACCCCAGATTGTCTGTTTCCAACTCTTTCTCTTAATTAGTTTGAACCATAGTATTGGTTTCTTTTCACAGGTTTTAGTTCTCTATGACTTTAAACTGGAATTTCCTTTGATTTTCAAGTGCTGGACTCTTAACTCTTATTGGTTTGGGTTTATTGTGTTGGATGTTGTGTTTTTGTTAGAAGGTACCCAGGGGGCGCTTCTAGATTTTATTTTGGCAAGTGTGAGGGTAACTGATGAGCTGGCTGCTCTTTAGAACAGTTACCCCAGAATGTCTGTCTCAAGTCTTTTGTTTTTCCTAGTTGAATTCTAGTTCTATTGTTTATTATTCAGGTTTCAAGTCCACTATGACTTTAAAATGATTTAGGACTGGCTTCTTTATCTTTGGTTCTTTCAGATTGGTGGTGGATCACTGGTGGTCTCCCATCATTTTTACTTATTGGAGGGAGCTCACCCAGTGATCAGTTCTATGGACCAGAATTTCTCTTATTGGACCATCTATGGAGCTGGACTGTCATTGATTTTGTAGTTATCTTTTTGCTAGATAGTATTTTAAGATTTTTTTATTTTTTTTCTTTTTTTTTAATTTTTTTATGGGGGTTGTTTAAAATTATAAAATTAAAAATTTGGGGTGTTACCGCATCAGGGTCACCTGGATGTGGTCTAGCATTGGTGGGGAAAGGCTCATCAATTGGCCCGGCAATGCTATTTTCTTTTTTTATTTATTTATTTTTTATTTCATTAATTTTATTATCTTCTTAATTTCTAAATTTTTTGTTTTTTGTTTTCTGTTAATCATTTAAAATATTTAATTGTGTATCCACATCAAGATTCACTTGGATGTGGGTAAGGTATCAGGGGATCAGCTCATCAATTGGCTGGGGGATAGCATTTGTATTATTTTTTTATATATTATATTATATTTATTTTATTTTCATTTCATTTTATTTATCAATTTTTAATTTTAGTATATTAGTAGATTAAAAAAAATAAACTAAAAAATAAAATAAAAAAATAAAAAATAAAAATAAAAATTCTGAAATTATTTTTATTAATTAATTTATATTATTATTATGTCTCTAATCTTTTTGCAGGAGCACATTGTCCGGATGATGAAGCTTCTGGAGGCTGGTCCGGATTGTGATGTCGTTTTTGTTTTTTGTTAGGATTGTGGGAAGCACTGTGTTCTTTGAAGTAAATCTGGCTGGAGAGATTATATGGATTGTAATGGGAAGGAATTGGATTAGAGGGAAGTTCAGAGGAGGAAGAAGAAGAAGCAGGAATGGAGTGCTGGAAGGTGTGCTTAATGATCTTAGACATCTTCCAATGGTTGTCCAACAGGTGCTTTCTCAGGGATTTTTCAAAGTCATTCAAAGGTCCATGGAAGGCAAAGGCTTTTAGCATGTTGGAACACATGGTGCTTAGGTGTTTTTTCATGTCTCCTTAATCCAGGGTCAAAGAAGTTTCAAGAGGTTGCCCGACTCCAATAGTAGATTCAGGAGTAGGGGTGCCAACTAGACAAGAAGAATTGGATCAGTAATTATTTTTGTTGAAGAAATGTGATAATTAATTTGGTACTTACAGATTGGAAGCTCATCAAATTTGTAAGCAGCCTGAATTTGGATCTCTGAAGATTTTGGAATGGTCATAGTGGGTGGATCAACCAGGGAAAGATATGGATTCTCTTGGTCTTCCTCTGAAAGATTTTAAGAAGGTGAAGTAGGAGGCTGATGTTCCTGGGGCCTAGTTGGAGCAGCGGGATTGTTTTTGTTGTTGTGGTTGTTATCTCTGTTGGATTCAGCTGGAGGAGGTGCTGGTGATGGAGTACCAGGGCTGTTAAAAGATGGAGCAGGAGAGGGTGATTCGGAAGCAGATTGATCTCTTCTGGATGGAGATTTTGAAGGGATGGAACTGTCAGAATAATAGTTGGCCGACAGAGGAGAGGTGTAGTGTTGTTGTCTTAGCTGGGGACAAAGTTGTTGCTTGGGTGCAGTGTTGGGTGCTCTGGTTTCTTTTTGGGGCTCTCTGGCAGGTATCCTAGAAGTTTGGGAAAATTTGGTGTTTTTGGACCTTGGAAGGGTTGGCTGCATTGCTCTGGGAGCAGTGGGAGGTGATTGCAAAGAGTTGTTATCTTTGATTGATTGAATTTGGCTGTTTTCCGGTTGTTTTTGGTGATTTTGAGCCGGATTTTCACTGTCTAGTAAGGCGGGTGGGCAGCCCGACGCTGGCCAGGCTGCCTGGACGCAGTCTAGAAGCCTGGGAACTTATCTTGAAGCTTTTGGAGCTAATTTGGCAGGAATAAAAGCAGTTTCTTGGCAAGCTAAGGCTGTTCTTTTGGGAAGCATTCTGGAAGCTGAGCTTCTAGATCTTCTGGAAGGTGCTAAAGATAAAGAGGAAGAGGAAGGACCAAGCTCTGGGGATCTGGTAGGGGATCTGTAGATGTATTTATGAGAAGGTGAAGGAGGAGTAATAGGATAGTTGGCATCTCTGTCACATTTTTTCTTTTTGGAATAGCAAGAATCACAAGCCCTGTTGTAGAATTTGGCTTCAGAAGTTGGAAGAGTGAAGGTGCAAGGTCTGCACATGTGGATGCACTGTTTGCAGGCATAGTCTTTGGGAGCAGTGAAGCAAGGAAGAGTAGAAGGGTTAACATCAGAAGATCCAGCCATGATCTGTGGTGAAAAAAGATGATGGAAAGGGATAGGAGGAGATTTTTTGTCAGTGATGGGTTGATGATGAAGTGAAGGTGGAAGTTCAGCAGGTTGGTTGTAGAGGTGTTCTGTATGAAATTGGCTGCGTCTATTTTATGCAAAATTCCCTCAGTCCATCAAGACTTTAAACTGAAATATGGTTTCTGTTAGTCCTCCAAGACTTTAAACTGGCTGGTTTCAATATTTTATCAAGACTACTCCGTCAAGACTTTAAACTGAAAACTATGTTAGTCCCCCAGACTTTAAACTGGGGATTGTTGTTGGTTTTTGAGTCCCCCAAGACCATAAAATGAGGAATGGGTTTGTTGTTGGAGTTGGTTTTGAAAGATTGGTAAAGGGTATCCACAGGGGGAGCCTCAAAATTTAGCTAAGGCAAGTTTGGGGGTAATTGATGGGCTGGCAGCTCTATTTAGAATTACCCCAGAATGTTAGTTTTTTCTCTGCGTCTTAATGTGGTTGATCTCTGGTTCTGGGTTTATGATTTAGGTTTTTGAGTCTTCCAAGACTTTAAACTGAGGGTTTTTGAGTCCCCCAAGACTATAAAATGAGGGTGGTCCCCCAAGACTTAAAACTGAGGGTTGTTTTTGGTTACATCCTATAGAGGGTGTGGTCAATTTTTCTTTTCTGAATCAAACTTAAGTACTAGTGGAATTTCAGAGGGAATCAAGAGATGAAATGAAGTGTTCAGAATTAGCCTTGAACTGCTGAATGAGGTGTCTTCTGTTCTCAATGTCCTGTGGATCTCTAGAAGGAGTGGATTGGAAGTAGTGAAGCAAAAGTTGTTTCTGTTGAGATGTGTGTTGTTGGAACTTGGCCTTGATAGTGGGCAAGTGGTTTGGTGTTGATGGTGCAATGGATCCTACATTTTTATCATCACTATCAGAAGATGGAGGAACTGAGAAGTCATCAGTTTGAAGTTGAAGGAAGAAAAGAAAGTTCTTTACCATCAGATGGACCAGGGATGGTGGAACTAGTTGTTTTATGGGTTGTGGCACTCTTCTGGGAAGGGTGAAGCTTTTTTATTAATCTGAGTATAAGGATGGATGGCCTAGATCTTTTGGTGCTGGCAGAAGATGGACCAGGTTGAGGGGGAGGTGAATCTGTTGCAGAAGATAATGGACCAGGTCTGTAGCAGGTCTTCTTTCTGGATTGGCAGACATCACAGGAAGTTCTGTATGGATGGACAGGAGGTGTGATGGTGCAGATAAGATTATTGTCAATGCAGTATTGGCAAGGACCTATTTCAGAGGCAGATTTGGGAAGAAGGTTGAACATGGTGGATTAATGAAGAAAGAATGTGGACATTCTTAATTGGAGGGAGGATGTGGTCTTCAAACATTGGCAGGGGCCTTTGTTGTGTGATTTGGTGCTGTTTGTGCATGTCTTAATTGACATCTGTTAAGGAATTGGGTATTTTTCTGGTTTTATTCCATGGATATTGGGTCTGCAGGTATGTGGGTACTATCATTAGATATCCCTAGTTTTTCTCTATATTTTATGTCTTGGAGAAATTTTTTATATTCTAAGTTTTAAGGGGTCATTTCCTCATTTTTTCATTTATAAAAGATAGCTTTTTAATTTTGTTTTTTGTGTTTTACGGGCTAACCTTAAGTCTTAGGGTTAAGTGCTTAGTACCATTAGATAGAGCTAATGTTTCTCTATATTTCATGTCACAATGTTGTTATAGTGAAATTCCGTGTTTTAAATGATTTAGTAGTTGTAGCTCATTTTTCTAAGTAGATTAGTTGTTTTATTGGTTTTCTGGCTTCTGGGAGGCCGGGCCGCTTCAGGCGGCACCTCCGATGTTGGGAGGCCTGCTGTAGAGTAGACTCCTACATTTGCCTTGCTGAAGGCAGAATCCAAGGGAGTTGGAAAAACAAAAAGAAATCCCTGTCCCTCTAAGTAAACGTAAGATTCAATTAACTAAGCTTGAAGATCTTCTTGAAGAGTTGGAAAAGTTGAAAATCTGAGAGAAAGGCTTTTAAAGTGTTGGAAACCTATAATATAGAAAAAAAAATAAGTGCAATAAATGATTACACCCCCAAAACAAATACCTAATACCAGATTACACTGATACTAGTCACAGCAAATACTTAGAACAAGCCTTAACACTTGTCCCAGAGACTGAAAAGTACAGTATAGTACCCTATAAACTACCCTTGAGATGATCTGTTCAAAGGTGCCTTATTAAAGGTATGCCCCAGATTTACCCAGTTTCCCACCAAAAATAAAGGGTGTTCTTTATTATATTTTTATTTTATAAATTTTATAAGAAAAGAAATAAATTTGAGTCACCAAGGATGAGAGATATCCAATGGTACCCTATATGTTGAAATTTTTTATTATAATTGTTCTTATATGTTAAATATTGTTAATTATCAAAAAGACCCTTGTTATCAAAACTAAAAGACAAAAAAACCTGTAGAAGACTAAGATTCTCCCCTCTCTATCTGATTCTCCTCCTCCAGAACTTCTCAACAATACCCTACATGAATAGGATCTACAATAAACTATTGATCTAACAAGCATGATAAATTCTAACCAAATTTTGCCACAATAGCCAAATTTTTCTACAGTGACCAAACTTTGCACTGGTGATCAGACTTTTCTACAGTTACCAAACTTTACCACAGTGCCCAAAATTTTCTGCAATGACCAAACTTTGCACTGGTGATCAGACTTTTCTACTGTAACCAAACTTTACTACAGTGCCCAAAATTTTCTACAGTGACCAAATTTTGCACTGGTGATCAGACTTTTCTACAGTGACCAAACTTTACCACAGTGCCCAGACTTTTCTGCAGTGACCAAACTTTGCAGTGGTGATCAGACTTTCCCATTGTGAGCAAATTTTGCCACAATCACCACACAATATGGGGGGCGGACTTGCTAGCGAGTCCGCAACCTTGGACCCAAACTCACCACAGGTTGAACACACATTGAGCTATTGATAAAGGAACCATACAATCAGGGATGAACACCACTCAGCAGAACAGTTTTAGGTGGGTGTTCAAGTAGAGTTCAGTATGGGTTCAGTATGAGTTCAGTCTGAGTTCCATCTGAGTTCCATCTGAGTTCAGGTTGAGGACTTGCTAGCAAGTCCACCCCCTATATTGCGTAGTGAATGAGCTAATTTTTCCATAATGAGCTAATTTTTCCAGAGTGAGTTAATCTTTTCATCATAACCAAACTTTTCTACAATGACAGAATTTTTCCAGTACACTTTGCTTTTGCACCGGAAAATCACCGGAGCAAACCGGGGCGCATTGGAGTGCACCAGAAAAAAATGGCTACTCCATGAGCACACTTCATCCACCAAAAATACCAATAGAGCCCTAGAAAATCTAGTAAAACCAATACCCAATCCACAAAACCATCAAATAACAATAGGAATACCAACTATATCCATTCCAAAACACCATAAATCCTCTAAAAAATCACCATAAATCCTCCCAAAAAAATCTCCAGTTAACTCCCTTCAACCAAATTAACACCCACTAACACCATAATATTCTTCCAACCAAGGTCCAATCAAATTTTCACCTAAGTAGCCTACCCAGATTTGGAATGCCACATCCTCCCTCTAATATGGAATGTCCCCATTTCATTCTGAATCACTTAAAAAACTTTTCCACCATCATTTCAATAAAAACTTTGCTTCTAAAGTTGACTCCACTTGATTTTTGATGCTTCAATCTGCTGAGTATGAAATAGTAGGCTTTAAACCCTACTAAGCTAGAACTGCATTGATCTAAACACCTCCATGAGGTCCTCCAAACTCCTCTACAATTCACCTTCAACAAAAAAGAAAATTAAGAGAGTGGGCTTTTATCTCCACTGAGCCAGAACTGCAATGATCTGGACATTGCCATGAGGTCCTCCCATTTCCAAAATCACCAACTACAGAAAAGAAAATTTAGAGAGTGGGCTTTATCTCCTTTGAGCCAGAACTGCAATGATCTGGACATCACCATGAGGTCCTCCAATTTCCAAAAACGACCTCCACTTGAATTTTCTTGAGTCATCAAGCACAAATATCACCAGTTTATAGTCTTAGAGGACTTCTACCTGAATCACAAAACCAATGCTAGAGATCAATCTATAAACAATAAAGCATATAAATGAACCTTGTGGGGTAATTGTGTATAGAGTTTCCAACTCATCAATTACCCCCAAACTTGCCAATATAAAATCTAGAAGGGTCCCCAATGAACACTTCTAACTAAAAGAAATCCTCCTCAAATTTTGACCATTATAATTCCTAGTTTTATTGACATCTTCAGTTTTCCACAGTCTTGAAGTTTAGGACCAATCATAAATGATCTTGAAAAAAATTTCAGTTTTGAGTCTTGATGGACTAGCAGAATAAATAAAATAAATATATAATAAAAGAAAAAGATAAATAAAATTAAAGATAAATAAAAAAATAAAAGATGTCCCCCAGCCATTTGGATGAGCCAAACCCCTGACATCATACCCACATCCAAGTGCACCTTGATTGTGGATACACAGGAAAGCAAAATTAAAAATATAACATAAAATGAAATTTTTGAAAATAATATTTATTTATTTTTTTTTGGAAATTAAATTTTGAAAAAAAAAAAAATTATTTTTTATTTTTTTTATTTTTATTTTTTTTAACATTAAATTTTGAAAATTTGAAGATTTGAAAAATGATAATTTAATGAAAATAAAGGAAACAAACTAATGATCACTGGGTGGGCTCCCTCCAATTTGTAAAAATGATTGGAGACCACAAGTGATCATCCACCCCAATACAACAAAAAAATGAAACAAAACTAAATTCTTGAATCCAGACTTCCAAAAGATTGTGCTGTGTCAAGGTTAGGTTCCAGTTTATTGTCATAGAGGACTACCTATATAACAAAAAACAAAGCCAGAATTCAACTATAAACAGAGAAGGGTTGGAAACGAACATTATGGGGTAATTGTGAATAGAGCTGCCAACTCATCAATTACCCCCAAACTTGCCAATATAAAATCTAGAAGGTTCACCTGTGAACACTCTTAAAAAAATTTGTTTCCCCCTCATATTTTCACCACATAATAAAATTTTAAAATTGAAGTAATGATTGATTTTTTGAAAGACTGTGAGATTTCCTAAAAGATTGATGTTGTAGTTTATCCTCATTTTGGAGTCAAACTTCAGCTCTCTTTGTGCCCCTAGGGTAAAACTTCTTCACTTGATCAGCAGCTACCCTCTTCTTTAAGACAACACCATCCAGTTCTTCCAAAACATATGAACCACCAGAAACCTGTTCTCTAATCCTATATGGTCCATTCCATCTATCAGCAAACATTTTCCTCCACTGACTTTCCAAACTCCTATTATACACCAACACCTTATCACCAGGCCTCAAAGGCTTCCCAGGTCTATGAGCCAACCTTTGATCCCAATACCTGACAGACTGATCCCTGATCTTGATCATCCTATTGTATGCCCTCTCCAAATATTCCTCCTTCTTTTCTAACTGTTTCATTCTAGCACAGAGAAAATCTTCAGTAGTTTTGACTACATCCCAATCAACACCAAGATAAGATTCAGCTTCAAGATCAACCAGTAAAACAGCTTTCTGACCAAAAACTAATTCATAAGGAGAATAACCAGTTGTCCTCTTGGGGGTAATCCTGTCAGAAAATAAAACAAGGGGTAAATAATGCCTCCACTTTTCAGCACTTTTTCCACACATTTTAACCATAGAATCCTTAATAACTTGATTCCCCCTTTCAACCATTCCTTCTGCTTCAGGATAATATGGGGTCGCCACCCTAACCTTTGAGCCAATTTTTGAAACAGCTTCCTTGAAGTCTGCACCAAACTCGGAGCCGCCATCAACAGTTACCAACTTCATAACGCCATAACTATACACCCATTCCTTCATCAAAAATTCTGCTACATTTTTAGCAGATAAACTAATAAGAGGGACAGCCTCAAACCAACCAGACAAATCATCCCTTGCCACAATCAAGTACTTATATTTACCTTCCTTGATGTGAACAGCATCCAAACTAACCCGTCCAAAGATAGTATTTTCACCAGTAGCATTTCCAGGTTCTTTTGGCCTTAAATAACTTCTTCTCTGACATTCTTCACATGAATGAACCCAAGATCTAACAGCCATCTTCATTCCAGGCCACCAAAATCTATCAGCAATCCACTTATAAGCTTCTCCAAAGCCCCTATGCCCTAAATCTTCATGAAGAGATTTCATCACCATTTCTTAACCTTTTCTTTGAGATACAACAACTTGAGGATTTGGATGTCTTCTTTTCATCAACATTCTACCAGACAAATAAAATCCAGGTGACTTCTTTTTGATAGCCACCCATTCAGCTTCATCACATTTTTCTGGTTTTCCCAGAGACAACAAATATTTCACCATTAAAAAATAAAACCCAGTCTGGCCCCAAATTTCATCAGAAAAATCCAATAATATAACATCCAAAGGAACCTCCCTGTCCCCAATATCTCCCACTTGTGAATGAGAAATCATTCTCTGAGTATTTGGCTGTTTGCTGAAATTCACATAATCCACCTCATTCAAACATTTTTCCATGCTACCACTATCCTCCTTCAGATCCCAAACATAAACACCATTAACCAACTTCCAATTATCCCAAACAACCACACCATCCTCATCTACAAAAACCTCATGATCAACTAGATCATCAAATTCATCAAATTCAACCAAAATAGAACCAGCCAGTTTAACCTCATGGGGGAGGTATGGAAAGTCCTCAGCATTCTTGGTACTGGCCTTGATTATAGGTATATCTTCATCAAACTCTTCTAAATTGGAATCATCTACTGTAGGTGGTCTTCTTGACAATCCATCAGGCATAGTGAAAGATTTTCCAGGCCTGTGCACTAAATCGAATAAAAAATGTTGAATAAAAGCTACCCACCTAGTCATTGGAGCATTAGGTAAACTAGGTGAATTAATCATCTGAATTAAAGATTTAGCATCCACTTGAAGTTCAAAATGTTGACCCCATAAGATATTTTGAAGTTTCTTTAAAAATTTTGCCACACCACAGAGTTCCAACTTTGGTTGTGAATATCTTGATTCAACCTCAGTAAAAACTACAGATTCATACCTAACTGGTCTAATATAACCATCCTTATCCATCTGAGAAAGCACTGCACCAGCTTCCAGCTGACTAGAATCAACAGCTAAATAAATCCTACCAGCTCCTTCACCATAATCCAACTTATGAAGAATAATATCTTCACCAACCACCTTCTTCAACTTAACAAAAGCTTCTTCACAAGCTTCATCCCAATCCCAATCAGCATCCTTCCTAGTTAACCTTTACAATGGAGCAGGCAATAATGAGAAATCCCTAATAAACATCCTAACATAAACACATACTGCCAAAAATCCTCTAACTTCAGTAGTGTTTCTAGGTCTCGGCCAAGATTGAATTTTTTTGACTTTCTTCTTTGTCATAATTTGGCCATCCCTACACACCACATGACCAAGAATCTCTAAAGCTGGAAAACAACAAGAAAATTTAGAACCGGAAATAGTTAAACCAGCTTCTTCAATCCTAAACAACATCCTTTCCAAAGTTACTGCATACTCCCAAATAAACCTCCTAATACCTGGATTCTCCTCCAACATTTTATTACCATAATCAGTTGAAGGACCTTTAATTCCACCATCATCAATAAATATACCAGCATACTGTGTAATTTCATCTTGAAGAATCCAAGCCATTTGTGCTTGATAAACAGCAACAGAATTAGTAGCACCTTGAGGTAATCTAGTCAGCTGTAACCGTCCAAGAGGAGTATCAAAAGTTGTCAGAGGTCTTGAATCCAGATGTAGTTCTCTTTCATCATAGCCCCCCATAATATCACCCAAACCATAACATACCCTTCCAGAAAAAGCATCAACAAATTCCTCAGCACTTGGAGGAATACCAGCATCTTTTATAGTCACCCTATTTAATTCCCTAAGATCATGAACCACTCTAAGCTTTCCATTAGGCTTCTTGATACAAAAAACTGGACTTGAATAACTTGATGAAGATTTTTCATAAAGTCCAGTCCTAATCCTTTCCCTAACAACTTCAATATAATCATCTTTAAGAGCAGCAGGAATTGGAATTGGCTTGAGTTGCCAAGGTTCATGAAAAACAACTGGAATCTTGTAAGGTTCACCATAAGAATGCTTTAAAACACCCCTCTCTTCTTCCACAAATGCAATAGCCTTCTCCCTCAACACCATCACATCCAACAACAATTTCATCTCCTCACCAGATAACCAACCCTCTGGCCCAAAATTTACAACACCAATCCTATCAAAAGTAATTCTTGACGTTTCAGAAAATTCAGGCAGATTCTTTCTTAAAGGAGTTTCATATGGATCTCTTGAAAAAAGTGGTCTCTTCAACGGCAGATTCAATCCAGTTGGAAGCGCTTCATTGATTGGTTTAACTTTCACAGCAACCTTCTTATATTTTGCTGCTTCCACTTCCACATGTACTTGAGGAATTGAGCCCCTTTAATCAACAGAATATTTATCTTCATCAGAATTAAGAGTAACAGAATTTTTACAAAAAGAATTATTAGAATCAGATAAAGAAATTTTATCAGTTTTATTTTTATTTTTATTTTTTGAAAAGGAATTATTAAAGTTTTTAGAAACAGAATTATTGGAATTTTCAAAAATATTGTTATCTAGTTTTTCATTATGCAGACAATTTTTAATTTGATTTTTATTTTTAGAAATAAGAAAAGAATAATCAAAAGTATGAAAATTTGGCAGTTTGTCCTCATGCAGGAAGTTACCCGCATGCCAAGTAGGCTCAGCCCTATTGACAATATCTTTACATAAATAATTTTTTTGTTGATTTTCATTTATCTTGAGATTTTTTTCTTGATTTTCGTCAAATTTTTTCTTGCTATTCCTAGAAAAACAACCTGGGGTGTCCCCAATGCTCACATTTGTGGCCATGGTAATGTTTTTGAAAGGTGTAGAAGAAACCCTAGCGGTGCACAATTGGGAGGACTTACATTTAGACCCATTTTCCACCACTCCAAAACTTTTCCGCTCCAACAAAATTTTCCCTAAAACATCTTCAGAACTTGAAATAAACTTGAGAGAAAAACTTGAAGAAAAACTGAAACCAAACAAATAATTTGACGAAAATTGACATAATAAAGTAATATTATCTACAAAAAGTTGAGATTCCACTTGATATATCTCCACTTGAGCTGACCTACTGCAATCCGGGATTTCTTCTTGAGGAGAGATTACAGCACTAGACTGATCAGCCCTTTCTACCCTAAAAAAGAAGGGTCACCAACAAAATGATCACCACTATCCTCAAATACACCAGAAGAGGACTTAAAATCTTTTCTCTTCCTAATGCAAGTGCAACACTGAGAAGATGCAGAAACACCAGGCCTAGTTTCCCAACCTTCATCATCTGGGGGTGCCAACCTCATATGTAACCGCCTTGTATCCTCCCCAGTAATTTCCAAACTAATCCCAACACCAGACTGATAACCAATCTTGGCCTCAAAATCCATCAAAAATGACCCTCCTAAAACTGTCTTCACAGCTCCTCTAGCCACATAAAAATGAACTTTTCCAACAGCTCCACCTACACCTAACTTTACATGCTCCGCTGTACCAATCAAATCAGTAGCATACCCACCTATCCCTCTGAGATTTCCTCCAACACCAGCTTTAATTGGAAAATCCAGACTAGTTGCTTGATCCAATGAAATTAAATTTATTTGTGAGCCTGAATCAACCAATGCCTTCACATCTTTGACATTTAAAGAAACCACCAAATATCCCAAAGGAGCAGTAAAATGAGTCTCCATCTCATTACCAAACTTCTCCACATTTTCACACATATACTCCACCTCACCAGTAGCCACTCTTCTCCTAGTCAAATGCTTCTTCTTCTTTTCAGCAAGGGCTGGACTAATAGTGAACAATTCACCCAATGATAATGGAATCTGAATCTGATTCACCCTTCCCAAAACAACATCCATAGCATTCTCTTGACCAGAAACTACTGGCCTCTCATAATGAGCCTTACTCCTAGCAACCTTTGCCCTAGAAGACTCCTGAGGTCCCATATTACCAACAACATCACACATCTCTACATCAGAATTATCCCCATGAACGTTTCCATCCACAGATACCAAACCAGAGCCATCAACAGTAGTTCTAACTCCCTCCTTTGGCCCACTAGAACTTGGCCTAGGCAAAGAAGCCAAAGGCACATCCTCCTCTGTATCTGAACCATCATCCAAAGGCATAGGATCACCATTAAGATCAAAAGCACCAAAACTAGGGGGACCCATATCAGCTATCCCCTTCTGCATCTGACAGATCTCTTCAGGCATATAAATCTTCTTGGGATCTTCAGCCTTCTTAGAATCTGCCTTTCCACCTCTTGACCTTAACTGATTAGAAATACTGCTTCTAGCTTTAGAAGCAGCCGCCCTCCTAGCAGCCTCCACATCATATACACCAGCCATACACTCACCATCCACCTTAACAACCTTTACTAACTCCAAATTACCATATGAAGTAGAAAAAGTAGCCTTACTAACCTCTTTTTCTTTCCCCTTATCTCCAGAATTATTTCCAGCACCAGAAGAAGCCTCAGTAGGCAATTCCTCAAACCTAGCTCTCTTTTCACCCATACTATTCCTCCTCACCAAGTCCGAAGGAGCCTGACCTTCACTGGGCTTGATAAAAGATCCATCAGGAAACCTAAATACCTTTCCATCAAATTTTACTCTACCAGCAGCCTGATCCCTATTCAAAGTCCAACAATCATTAGACTTATGTCCCTTCCGGTTACAGTAGGAAAAAATCCAAACATCAACAGTACCACCATTCCTCCTATCATAACCTCTACTTAAACAAGATGATGAAGAAGAAGTTGAAACCATGCTGGCCTTCTGAGTTTCTTGAACAAAAATTTTCAATTGCTTCTTTAAGTCAGCCAATTGATCCACCATCTCCATATCCACATTCTTGTACACCTTAGGAACCGGTTTCCCCAACTGAGCTTTTCTTGCCTCCTGAGCCTTCTTCATAATATTGTTATTATCAGCCAAAACTTCATTAATTTTTCTGACATACTGTGTACAGGTTTCTTGATAACTGTCCACAGCCAAAACCCTGAGGTGAGACTCCACCAATTCTTTAACCACCTTAAGAGCAGGCAACTTCTGCTCCCCATTAGGTAAGGTTTTCATCAAACCCTTCCTAGACACCTCCTTTAACACATCCATCGTAACATCCCTCCCAAAAGCAGACCAAAATAAATATTTGACTGCATTTTCATGAGCCAATTCCTCTACCTCCACCAGATATTCCACCACAGTTTCAAAACTACCAACAATTTTCCTATAACTCACCAAAGAAGTTATTCCACCCTGCACTTGCCATTCTCCAACAACCTTATTTAAATCCACCATTGAATATCTGACTCCCCATCTGTCCACCATTTCACTACTAAGCCTTTTCCAATCCCTAGTCTTATAACCCTCCATACCAGTAATCTCCTTCTCAACTTCCCTATCACCAATGAAAAAGATTACCTGCTTCACCATATCTAAATGAGAAGCCCCATCAATTCCAGAAGCAGCCTCATATCTGCCTAAAATCCACTTTACATCATCACCAACAAACTTGGGCTCATCCCAAGTTTGAATCTTTACTGAAGGCCTGACACCATCAGCAGCAGCAGAAATAACACCAGAACCAGATGGAGAAGACATGCCAAATAGCACCAGAAACAAATAAAATATGCAATGGTTCAGCCCTTTACCAGACAACCAACAATATCCTACAAGGGTTCAGCCCTTTAATAGGATAAAACAACAAAAAAAACAAAAACAACAGATCTAGCAAGGGTTCAGCCCTATACCTAGATCCCTACTACCACAGATCCTGTACTGGTTCAGCCAGTTACCAGAATCACCAAATAACCAACCAATCAAAATCCAACAACCAGAAAACCAAAATCAAGAAGTCCAACAAGTAAGTTTCTTCAGAAGCTAGAGAATTCGAACCCCACGTCGGGCGCCAAAAATGTAGAGTAGACTCCTACAGTTGCCTTTCTGCAGGCAGAATCCAAGGGAGTTGGAAAAACAAAAAGAAATCCCTGTCCCTCTAAGTAAACGTAAGATTCAATTATCTAAGCTTGAAGAGCTGCTTGAAGAGTTTGATAAGTTGAAAATCTGAGAGAAAGACTTTGAAAGTGTTGCAAACCTATAATATAGAAAAAAAAATAAGTGCAATAAATGATTACACCCCCAAAACAAATACCTAATACCAGATTACACTGATACTAGTCACAGCAAATACTTAAAACAAGCCTCAACACTTTCCCCAGAGACTGAAAAGTACATTAAAGTACCCCAGAAACTACCCTTTGAATGATCTGTTCAAAGGTGCCTTATTAAAGGTCTGCCCCAGATTTACCTAGTTTCCCACCAAAATTAAAGAGTGTTCTTTATTATATTTTTATTTTATAAATTTTATAAGAAAAGAAATAAATTTGAGTCACCAAGGATGAGAGATATCCAATGGTACCCTATATGTTGAAATTTTTTATTATAATTGTTGTTATATGTTAAATATTGTTAATTATCAAAAAGACCTTTGTTATCGAAACTAAAAGACAAAAAAACCTGTAGAAGACTAAGATTCTCCCCTCTCTATCTGATTCTCCTCCTCCAGACCTTTCCAACAATACCCTACATGCATAGGATCTACAATAAACTATTGATCTAACAAGCATGATAAATTCTAACCAAATTTTGCCACAATAGCCAAATTTTTCTACAGTGACCAAACTTTGCACTGGTGATCAGACTTTTCTACGGTGACCAAACTTTACCACAGTGCCCAGAATTTTTTGCAGTGACCAAACTTTGCACTGGTGATCAGACTTTCCCATTGTGAGCAAATTTTTCCACAATGAGCTCTTTCTGCCATAATGAGCTAATTTGGCCAGAGTGAGTTAATCTTTTTACCATAACCAAATTTTTCCACAATGACAGAATTTTTCCAGTACACTTCGCTTTTGCACTGGAAAATCACCGGAGTAAACCGGAGCGCACCAGAGCGCACTGGAAAAAAATGGCTACTCCATGAGCACACTGCATCCACAAAAAATACCAAGAGAGCCCTAGAAAATCCAGTAAAACCAATACCTAATCCATGAAACCATCAAATAACAATAGGAATACCAACATATATCCATTCCAAAACACCATAAATCCTCCAAAAAATCACCATAAATCCTCCAAAAATCACCATAAATCCTCCCAAAAAAATCTCCAGTTAACTTCCTTCAACCAAATTAACACCCTCTAACACCATGATTTTCTTCCAACCAAGGTCCAATCAAATTTTCACCTAAGTAGCCTACCCAGATTTGGAATGCCACACCGCCCGCCTCTGTTTTAGAAGGTTGGGGAGCGCTTCAGGAGGGTTTTTTATTCAATTTGGTGGGTACAGGTGCCAGATTGGTGGGTGCGCATGGGCTCTTAGATAGTGGTCTGTGTGTACCTAGTGAATAAGACAGTTTGGGGCAACCTTAATTATCATACAACCATCTGGAAGTGATATCCTTGTTCCTCACTCAGTTTTCACTGTTTTTAGCCACAATTGGCTGTGTTTGTTGCAAGTTTAGTTCTTAATTTAACTCAACTTTAGCAATAGGTTCTCTGGTATAGTCTTGCAAGATATATGAAGTATTATTGCTGTCTCTGGTGTGGATTTTCAGCCTACATCAAATATCTTTGCTGTCTCTGGTGTGGACATTGTTCTACATTTCAGTTCTTTGGTCTGGTAGTCTATCTGGGGTCTACTTTCTTGGCTCATCAAGCAGTCAAGTGTGTTAAAAAGGAGCTTTAGCAAAACAGGAACCAACTTACTTTAGCAAGTAAATCTCACTCTATTTTTCTAAAGGGACAGGGGATTTTCTCTCTGGTTTTTATCCAACTCCCTTGGTCAAGGCCTATAGCTAGTACTATAGGATTGTCTTCAACGTCTCAAGAGATTAGTCTGCATTTTTTCAATTTTTTTTTAATATTTAATAAAATTTTAGTTAAAGTCAATGTTTCACAAGAGACACTTCACTTTCAAAAGCAAAAATACGAACTCTGTTTATGGAGGGATAATGGGGCACAAGACTTGGAGGAGAGGAAATTTGAGCTATCTTAACAGAGGGATGATAGGGAACAAGACTTTAGGAAAAGAAATTGGAGCTAACTATAAGTATTGAAAAATTAAAAAAGAAGCAGAAAGCTCTTATGTAAAATTTCCTATGGGAACAGCTGAAACTCAAATATCAAATTGAATACTTTTCTAAAAAAAATTCCTCATAAAATGTGTTAAAGCTAATAAATATATTGATAAACTTGAAAATTTAATTTAAAATTTTTATGAATAATTTTTTGTTTACTTTCTTATTTCATTTGTTTTTAATTCTTTGTAAATGAAATTTAGAAAATTTTTTGACACACAGGAAAAAGTAGTTGCTTCTCATAAACTGATTGTGCTTCTCAATGTATAAATTCTCCCTTGGGGATTCTTATCATAAGACTTTAATATATCCACTCTCTGCTGATTTTTTGATTGGTCTCTCCTCTGTTTTGACCTGTCATTCCATGGCTCTTTTACATCTGCATTTGGCCAGGTGATTCAAAGTTTGATTTTGAGTGAGACTTTTTCCTGCATTGTTTAAGGAAGGTGCACTAAAGCATCCCTTAAAGTTAATTTAAGGTGCTCACACCTACAATAAGGTACATTATTAATTATAAATAATGCACTAGAAATCAATTATACAGTGCTCAACTATAAAAGTCAAAAAAAAGATTGTGTTTAGAACTTTGAGCTATTCAAATGGAAAAGAATGTTTACAATTTGTATTATAAAAAATTAAATTCATATTCATTACACCTATTGAGATTCTATACTCTCATGTTTCGGGTACTTAGCAATAAAATATTTTTGAAATTTCATGATTTTATGATTTATACAAGATGTAGTAACTAAATGTTCAAATTTTTTAGCTTCAAATCTGATTACAAGTTCATCAGTATAGAATACTTAAGCTTAAATTTTTAAAAGGAAAATAAAAAGAACTACATTTCTCAAGTAAAAAAGTAGGTATATCTATCCAATTATACTAAAAAAAAATTAAAAATATAAAATAAAAATTTTAGAAAATAAAAAAAAGCAAAAAAAATTTTAGAAAATAAAAAAAGGCACTAAAAAAGTGAAATCACCTTTAACAATAGAGTTTTCTGAAATTAGAAGCAACCTCGGTACTCTCACATTGAGGAATACTCATTTTGGGAGAGAAAAAAATGAAAAAAATTTTAGAAAAAATTCACAAAAAGAGTGCACTCACCTTTATAAATGGAGGTTGCTGAAATTAGCAGAAAACAAAGTTCTCTCCCAGTCAAGAAGAACCTGCTGGGAGAGATTAAAAACAAAAAAAAGTTAGAAAAAAATGCATGAAAATAGTGCACTCACCTTTAACAATAGAGGTTTCTGCAATTAGCAGAGAACAAAAACAAAAAAAATTAGAAAATAAAAAATGGCACAAAAAAAAAGTGCACACACCTTTTGTCAAGGTACACTTTTAGTCTAGAAGATTTGGTACGTAGTTCTACGAGGATTTAAAAGGCTTAAATGGAGTTTCAACAAATTTGTACGTATTTCTTAATTCAAAGATGAATGTTTTACTCAATAACAGAGGTAGGATTAAAATATTAATATAATTTAAAAATTAGAATTACGCTATTGTAAGTACTAATGATATAGAATATAAGAATAAGTATTTATTTGGTTATTGTTGTAATAAAATGGTTTGGTAAGATAGAATGATCAAAAGACAACAAAAAGAGGGGCCTTTTATAGGCAAAGGAGAGACAAAGCACGGAAATCAAATTCTAAAAACAGTAGGAAGAGAGAGATAAAAAGAACATTCCAGAAGGAGTATTTCAAATAATAAAGTTATTCTAAAAAGAAGGCGTCAAAAAGATGTATTTACAGAGTATGTCAGAAATACATCAATATTTTTAATATTTACTGTAAAAGTCAATCTTAAATAAGAAATTTGATTTTTTTGTATATATTTAATATTATTTGAATATTTAAATCTTATTTTATCTTTGTATTTATTTTTTAATATAAAATTTTATTTTTTCCCAACCTGTCAAATGAGCACGGTGTTAGAGAAAAACATAAGGGACAAAATTATAATTATAATTTTAATTATTTATTTAATTAATTAATTTAATTTTAACATTTTGTAATTAGTTAATTTATTATAACTAATTTTAATGTAACTAAATGATAATTAAATAATAATTAAAAATGATAACGTGCGGCTTCATCCAGTAAATAATTAATTATTTCACTGGGTAAGTCTAGTAGCCTGGCTGAAACTCCCTCACTCAAAAAAAAAAACAATAAAAAAAATGCTATGATTTTTTCTTTTTATACTTTTTTAGTAGAGTAGGAAGATTAGAGATCTCCTTCCCAGGTATCCAAGAATCATATTCAGATGATTTATTCTTGAATCTCAATAAGTATTCTGTACCTTTCTCAGCAGTGACTATTCTGTCATTTAAAATTTTTTCAATTTCTGCTGTCTCAGTGATTTCATTTGGGGTTTTCTTTGGTCTACCCCTCCTTTTTGGAAATAAATCACTATTGGATGTGTAAGGTTTCAAAAGAGATATTGGAAAAACAGGATGTTTTCTGTCATATGGGGAATACAGAATAACTTCAACTGCATTATCTCCAATCATTCTTCTGACAACAAAAGGACCAACAAATGGATCTTTTAATTTGTTATTACCTTGTAAGTTGAAGTGGACTGTAGAAATCAACACTTCATCACCCTTTTTAAAAGTGTATTCTTTATGGGATTTGTCCCATCTTTTCTTCTCATATTAAAATGATTTTTCAATACATTTTTGAGAATGATTTCTACATAGTTGTTGCATTTGAAGAAAAGATTTTACACCAGGATGTATATCCAATTTAGGTATTTTGTTATTGAGAATTTGGGCAGGAGTATTAGGAACATATCCAAGCCAGAGCTCAAAAGGCTTTCTTTGAGTAAAAGAATGAACAGTGCTATTATAAGCAAATTCTAACCCAGGAAGTAAGGTAACCCAATCATGAGTGAATCTGTCATTATCTTTATACTCAAGGCCAAAGGCACAATATCTTCTTATCATGTCCTCTAAAGTCTGAATCATTCTTTCAGCTAAACCATCAGTCTGAGGGTGATGGGCAGTAGAAAGTTTCAGATCACAACCACAAACATCCATCAGAGACATCCAAAATTCAGAAGTAAATTTAGGGTCTCTGTCAGAGATTATGGCTTTAGGAAAACCAGCAGTATTAAACATATGAGACCACCATAAGAAAGCTAATTCTTTAGTGGAAACATCCTTGTGGGTAGGGATAAATTTACACATTTTTGTGAATCTGTCCACAATAACCCAACAAGAGTTATAACTGTCTTTACCAGCAATAGGTAATCCTGTTACAAAATCCATGTTTATTATTTGCCATGGAGCATCAGGAGATTCAATATGTTGCATTAATCCTGCTCTTTTACCAGTTAATCTTTTTGATTTTTGGCATGAATCACAGGATTCAACATATAATTTTGTGTCTTCAGACATATTAGCCCACCAAGCAGTGTTCTTAATTCTGATCATTGTTTTGTCAAGATCAAAATGTCCAGCTAATATGTCATCATGACAAATTTTCAAGATGATTTCTTTCATAGAAGGAGGAATAACAATAACATTACTCAACTTTCTTCTATAATATAGATATCCTTCATCAATTTAAAATTTACCTTTTTCCAAACCTTTTTGGTACTTTGGTGGAAGGGTTTTAATTAATGCTTGTATTGAAGCATTCTTTGGATCATTTAATATGGTGCATAACTTTTTCAAGTCAGTGTCCTTATCATATGATTCCATAATAAGCTGTAATAGCTCTTCCTCCATATCAACCACATATATCCCATGGATATGGATAATTTCATCCTCAGGATCATATGCAGGATTTGAGTCATCATTTGGTAAGGGTAACCTTGATAACATATCCACATTTGAGTGACCAATACCAGCTCTGTGAATAATTGTCATTCTCCCTCTGTACTCTTGAACAGCCAGCTGCCATCTAAACATATGTCTATTAGGTGTTTTCAAGTTTAAAAGGGATTTAACTGCACTGCAGTCAGTGACAAGTTCAAATTTCTGGTCATCTAGGTAATAATGAAGCTTTTCTAGAGCCCATACTACAGCTAAACACTCTAATTGAGTAGCACCATATTTCAATTCACTATTTCTCAAGGTTCTTGAAATATAACAAATTACTACTTCTGAAACTTTATCATTTATCACTTGTTTTTGATGGAGGGCAGCACCAAGACCAATGAAACTGGCATCAGTGTACAAAACAAATGGTTGATCAAAGTCAGGTAAAGCAAGAATTGGTGCTGACATCAAACAGTGTTTCATAGTGTCAAAGGCTCTTTGTCTTTCACTATTCCAGACAAAAGCAACATCCTTTCTAGTTAATTGGGTAAGGGGTAAAGCTATGACTTGGTAATTTTTAATATACTGTCTATAGTATCCACACATTCCCAAAAAACTTTGGAGCTCTCTTACTGTTGTAGGAGCTTTCACCTGTTGTATGGCTGCCACTTTGTTCTGGTCAACACATATCTGTAAGCCTGAAACAACATGGCCAAGAACTTTTAAAGAATGGAAACCAAATTTACATTTCTTCAAAGCAAGTGTCATATTTATTTCGTCCATTTTCTGGAATACTTTACACAGGTGTTTAAGATGGTCCTCAAATGTTTTTGAGAATATAATGATATCATCAATATAAACCATCAGCCAACCTTCAATTATCTCTTGATGGAATGTGTTATCCATTACTTTTTGGAAAACAGAAGGGGCATTTTTAGGGCCAAATGGCATCCTAATATACTTATAAATACCCATATGAGTGGCAATCATCAGAAAGTTCTGAGAGTTTTTCTCAACAGGTACCTGGTGATATCCCTTATTACCATCCAAACAGCTGATATATTTAGCACCCTGTAAAGTAGCATGTATAGAGCTGATTCTAGGTAAAGGATAGATATCATCAACAGTATAAGTATTAGTGCTCTATAATCACCACATAACCTGGCTTTATCTTTCTCATAAGAAATTAGGACAGGTGAGATAACACAATATTTAGGTGTTTCAACTACCTTTTCAATAATATTCATTTTTAAAAGGGTAGAGATATTATCTTCAATATCTTTTCTCTTTGTGGGAGAAGCAGGATAAGGCTTCTTCTTTAAACTAGGTGGTATATCAGTTAATGGGCAAGACAATGAAAGTTTCATTTCCTCTTTAACTAATCCCAGTTCATGGGATCCATGAGCAAAAGCCATAGGAAAAGACTTTATCAAATTAATGATGGAATCTTTATCCTCACCAGGAAGTTGTTCTCGAAAAGAGGCATTGTCAATTTCAGACATAAGGGCATGCATTTCCTTTGTAGATCTTCCTTTATATTGAACCACAGAATTACATGTGTTCAATTCTGGTTTTAATAATTTTTTAGGGGAGGAAATTTTAAATTTTCTCTTCCCATTCAACCCCATTGTGAAACATTGGTTTGAAGGATCCAATTTTATGCCATACTTGGTTAAAATATCATTCCCTACAATAAACCAATTGCTCAAGTTATCATTTTTCATGACAACAAAATCACAAATAGCTCTTACAAAACCATGGTTATATTTAAAAAACACTGTGGCTTTGTATTTACCAATGGGGGACAAAACAGAGCCATACCCTCTCCAATTTTCAGAAATGATAGGCAACAGTTTAGATTTATAGTCTTGATCTACTGAGGCAAGTGCTCTTTCAGATACTACACTTCCTCCAGCTCCAGAATCCAGAACAACTTCAATGCTGGTTCCATTAATCAAGACTGGTGCCTTAAGAGGGGCAATAACAATTGAGTTATCCTCAATGTTCTTTATGATCTCAGCATCCTCAACTGTAGATAAATCATTATTATCAATGTCAATAGTATTTAAATAATGAATATCTTCTTCCAGCATCAAGATTTCTTGTTGAGATTCATATGAAATATTGCTGGCACAATCACTTGATGTATCATCCAGTGCCACTGTGTCATCAGCATGCTCCTCTGTTTGTTCCACAAGATTTATCTTCTTGTCACAAACATGGCCTTTCTGCAAAGGCTTGTTGCACTTGAAGCAAGTGTTTGTTGCATACTTCTTTGGTGCAATAGGGGCAGAAGGTTTACCAACCTTTTCCAGAGGTTTTTGTTGGTAAGTGGAGGGTTTCTCCAAAGGGGTCCTAGGAATGAATCTTCTTGCATCATACTTATTGTTTAGAAGTATCTCATTGCAAGTATTAATGAAAGAAGAGGGTTCTTTGGAGAACTCAGTCCTAGCCACAATCAAGTCTCTCAGAGACATTGGTAATTTATAGAGGATCCTGTCCTTCCATAAATCAAACTCCATATTTGGGTCCATTGCCCTTAAGATTTTTACAAGTTTCATTAAAAACTCAATAGGTTTATCAGTAGAAGAGCTATATCTAGTTTCCTCATACTGCCTTTGTTGAGCCATTCTGAACTTGGAGCCACCAAATTGTGCTTTAATTAATTTCTTCCAATCCTCCCATGAATAGTCATTCCCATCCAGGAGAACAGATTCATACCACATCAGGGAAACATTAGTGAACAAAGAAATTAATTTGGACACAATTTCCTCATCTGGGAGTTTGTAAGAATTTTTTAAATTATCAATTCTGCAAATAAATTGTTGCCAATCAGAGGAAGAATCACCATCAAATGTTGGGTACTGGTCAAGTTTTGGCCAATTCTTTTGATTTGAAGGAGTCTCCTTAGTACTAGCTTGTTTCTGAGTAAGAAGAAGCTTTAATTTCTCTAATTGTGCTGAAATCTCATTGTTTAATCCTTCTGTTGCAGATCCTGGTGCATCATCAGTTTTTGATGGAAACTCAGTGTTATCAACAGGTATTTCTGGATCAATTTTTATTTTAGATGAACTAGCCACAGGTACTGGTTGAGAATCCTGCACTATATGTTCCTTCACAGAATTGTCAGAATATTTTTGGTCATTTAACAATGAGTTCAATGTTTCTTCAATGGTTGTTAGTCTTGTTTTCATTCTTGGAAGACTAGATAAACTTTCATTGACAGTTGCAAAAGATAATTGATTTTTATGTTGAAAAGATGACAACTGGTCACTCAATCTTTTCAGATTTATCTTATCTATCTCTACCTCCTGGCAACAGGCAGATACAGTATCTTTTAGTTTAGACAAATCATTTTTTATATTTTGCCATAAAGCAATTTTCTTTTCATGGGTTGCTTTGTAATGAGACAATTCATCAGAGACTCTCTGTGCTTCACTTTTTAATGCTTGATAACCCTGATCAGTTAACAAACTATTATATCTCTGAGTCAATTGCATATTGTTCATTATATGATTTTGCTTGGCAATAATATCTCTCAAGTGCTCATCATTAATTCTTGCTACATCCGGAGTGTTTCTCAATAAGGAAACTGAGTAACTTTCCAGACTCTCATAGAACTCAGGGTCAAGAGTTTCATCAATCACAGCCATATCAGGATTAATCATTGAGGTAGCAATTAAAAGTAATGGATTAGATACATGAGATAACTGTCTACTATTCCCAACTTCTATAGGTCTCAAGGTTTCATCCTGCCTTCCAGATTTACCTGAAGGAAAAGAGTCAGCCACAAGAAAAGGCACTTGAGAATCAATAGAGGGACGTACCAGGGTTTGCTGGGTATCACCATATTGGGCTTCCTTCTTCTTTTGCCTCCTTGATAAGGGTGGGGAGGAGTGGGGTTTGCCTGGGTGGGCCTTGATGGACCTACCTGAGGTAATTGATGCTGATTTTGAGCTAAGTAGTCCCACTGTGTGTTGAGCCAGTCCCACTGCCACTTGGACACTTCTACCATCTCTTGGGATTGGGGAGCCAATTGTTGTTGATCCCTGGGAGGAAGAGGTTTCCTTTTCTCTTGGAGAGAAGTATTTTTTCTTTTCTCCCATTCTTCCAAGGCATCTACCCTTACCTTTAGTTTTAAGCTGTCTGTCTTTAACTCCTTTATGTGGGTTGACAGATTCTTTATCTGCTGGGACAACGGCATCTTTTTTATTTTGAAGCCTCTTGGAAGCTCTTCTGGTGGGTTTGTCCTGGGTTTCTGATCCTGAGTATTGTCCACTAGGATTTCTACTTCTTCCATTTCCACATCCTGTTTGGGGCAAGGATTTATTAGTTTGAGAAATTCTTCTTGTTAAAGGAGAACTTACAGAAGTAGGCTCATCATAATCAATTAAGTCTAGTTCTTCTTCACGTGCAGTAAAACCACTTTGATCAGTCATTTTAAGATTCTACTGAAATGAAGGAAAAGAGACAAAATTAATTAGTCTTTTATTTTTAATTTTTACTTAACAGAAATAAAATAAAAATAAATAAAAAAAATCTTTTTAGGATAAAAATCAACTTAAATAAAATTAATAAAAAAAAAATTTAAAACCAGGATAATGCAATCAACTGTAGAAATAAATTAGAATTTCTATTAATTTTTATTTTCAGAATTTAAATCAACTAATTTATTACCAGGATTTATTGTCAACTGAAATAATCAAATATGAATCTTTATTAATAAAAATTATTTTAACTGATTAATTAACTACCAGGACTTAATGTCAACTGAAGTAATTTAAATATGAATTTTATTACTTAAAAAGATTTATTGGATTACCAGGACTCAAAGTCAACTGAAGTAATGAAATTTTAATTATTTATTAAAAAAAATATAATTGTCAGGACAATTTGTCAACTGGAACAATTAATTAATCAGGACAAATGTCAACTGAAAAATTATAATAATTATTTTATTTAATAAAATATATTATTGTCAGGACAGTTTGTCAACTGGAACAATTAAAATTCAAATTAATCAGGACAATTGTCAACTGAAAAATGATAATAATTAATATTAATATATAATTATTTTATTACCTCTGGGACTAAGAACAGTTATTGCTCTATTATGGTCAACCAGGAAAAATAAAAAAAAAATATAATAATAAAATTAAATTCCAATTACCAGACATCTCCCCCTGCAAAATGAGAAAATTAATGCCACTTACAGAGTGCTGGGTAAAAGGAAATACGTAGCAAATGAAGAGTGTAGAGTAACCCACAAATAGTAATCACAATAACTACCACGATATATACGATCTTTAGTCAGTATATGAACTTAAGTTTTGGAGCGCGGTTCGATTCCCGTTCGAAGCAAAAACTTTTATCACGTGACGTATGACGTTCGTCGTTTTCTTGCCTCCACTCGTCCTTTACAGGTGCTTCTACGCCGATGGTCCTCTCCATTACGCCTCAAGTAACGTTGCGCCGTCGATATTTCGGAAAGGTTCTCAATTTTCAAGGTACACTTTTAGTCTAGAAGATTTGGTACGTAGTTCTACGAGGATTTAAAAGGCTTAAATGGAGTTTCAACAAATTTGTACGTATTTCTTAATTCAAAGATGAATGTTTTACTCAATAACAGAGGTAGGATTAAAATATTAATATAATTTAAAAATTAGAATTACGCTATTGTAAGTACTAATGATATAGAATATAAGAATAAGTATTTATTTGGTTATTGTTGTAATAAAATGGTTTGGTAAGATAGAATGATCAAAAGACAACAAAAAGAGGGGCCTTTTATAGGCAAAGGAGAGACAAAGCACGGAAATCAAATTCTAAAAACAGTAGGAAGAGAGAGATAAAAAGAACATTCCAGAAGGAGTATTTCAAATAATAAAGTTATTCTAAAAAGAAGGCGTCAAAAAGATGTATTTACAGAGTATGTCAGAAATACATCAATATTTTTAATATTTACTGTAAAAGTCAATCTTAAATAAGAAATTTGATTTTTTTGTATATATTTAATATTATTTGAATATTTAAATCTTATTTTATCTTTGTATTTATTTTTTAATATAAAATTTTATTTTTTCCCAACCTGTCAAATGAGCACGGTGTTAGAGAAAAATATAAGGGACAAAATTATAATTTTAATTTTAATTATTTATTTAATTAATTAATTTAATTTTAACATTTTGTAATTAGTTAATTTATTATAACTAATTTTAATGTAACTAAATGATAATTAAATAATAATTAAAAATGATAACGTGCGGCTTCATCCAGTAAATAATTAATTATTTCACTGGGTAAGTCTAGTAGCCTGGCTGACACCTTTAGAAAGAGGTTGCTGCAATTAGCAGCAAAGTTGGCTGGGAGAGAAAAGCAACTAGAAAAAAAGGTATAAAAAATGAATGAAAAAAGTGGCACTTAAAAACAAATAAATTAGTCAAAAGATTTTAGAATAAAAAAATGTGAAAACAATAAGTGAGGATAAAAAAAATTTAATTCTTCCAAGGTGATGAGGAATTCAAAAGCTGGTTGTTTTGGGGGAAAAAGAAGCATTTTTTAAACTTAAGGCTTTTCATATATTTTTTTTCAAAATTTTCTTGAATCAATTATTTAAGCTCTTTACTATACAGATTCAGAAATGAAATGCACATTCTTCATGTATGTATGGGGCTTTAAGGGGGCTTATTAGATTTCTGCCCCCCCCACCAGCACAAATAATTGATGAAAGATTTCTGTATAGGTTTTATAGTAGAATTTATTAGTCTGTAGACCACCCCACCAGAAAGAAAAATTATGGAAGATGTCTGTATAGGGTTTTTAGTGAGGTTTATTAGTCTGTAGCCCCTCCCACCAGAAAAAATAATTTTTTGGAGGAGGAGGAAAATTAAACAAGTTTTTGGTTTTTTTTTGTAAATGGAAAGCTAAATAAGAGCTCTTCTTTTAAAAGGAATGGGGTTGGCCTGGAGAAATGAGGAGGGAACTGATTCTGAACAGGTTTGGTACCAAACCTATCTGTTTCAGGAGAATGTTACATCTTGTAGCCCTATTTCTGCATTTTATGACTATTACAACACTGGGACCTATTGAATAGCTCATGTCTCACAAAAACCTTCATAAATTCAACCTTCTAATCATGAAATTTATCCTAAAATTGTGGAGTCCTTTCAACTTTATGAATTGAAGAGCTTGGGGAGGTTGGAAGATTCCAGGAAATATTGTGAATACCTGAAAAAGTTGGGGCACAAGATAAAAACAATATCTGCTCAATAAAAAAGAGGTGTTTATTGGGATGTGTAAGCTTCTGGAGAAAGAGTATCTGCTAAACATGTATTTGAAATCAGTAATTAAATTGTAAATGATTTTTTTAACTCATCATACTTATTAAATCTTCAGGTTTTTATATAAACTTGAATGTAGATGATGAAAAAGTATGGTGTAGAGAGTTCTAAAGTACTAAGCTGTAGACAAATTGCGAGATGAGTTGGTTCTTCTTTTCAATTTCTAAAAAAGAAGCACCTGCCACCCATATTTTATAGACAGCGCAATAATGTTTAATACTAATATCTGACTAGATAGTTTATAAGCTGAGAGATAAGTAAAAATATAAGGAAAAACAAATATCACTATCTGGATATTTCTATTCTTAATAAGTGCTAGTATCCACAGCTACTCCCTCTTGAAGCGCTCTTGTTGAATATGCCTTATTATAGCAATAAAATAAATTTAATAATAGTTTATCCTACTGAATCTATATATTCTCTCTATGTTGTGCTTTTTCACTATACTCTATGAAATACACACACAGACGCAAAAACTTTAAAAGACTCAGAATATCTCTAATATGTTCTTAAACACTTAATCCCAGAAAAATCCAATCTCTTACTGTTATCAGAGTGACCACAAAAATAGACAAATCACTATATATCACAATATATTTCAAAAGTATATAATATGAGAATATAATGTTTGTAATCTAATGACTGATTCAAATAATACTTTCTTCCTACCAAATGACTACTCTCTCTTCCGATTAAATAGCCTTTCCTTCTTATATTTTTCAGCGCTCCAGACACAGTTCCCTAGTGGATCTCCAGTGCTGTCTCTAGAACCACATTAGTAAAACAATAAATATTCCATCAGTAAACTAAATAAACTGCTTGTAACAACTACAGCGCCTAATCATACCCTATACTTACTCAAACTAGTATTAACTTGTTTCACTCATGTTCCACATGCGTGCTTATGACTTTACCTTGCATTGTTTCAGCACTACTTCCGGCATTGAAACCTTTCAGCGCTTATCCTTTTCTCTTTGACTCTTGGGTAGTTTTTTGATTGAGTCCTCATCCTCATTGCTTCATTACTAAGTTCATAGTTCTGAAAATTCGCTTAACTAGTTAGCCTCTGAAACTTACAGTGCCTGTTTCAGTAAGTTACCACACTAGCTGCGGTGCAGTATACTATGTACTTGAGGCCTTCCTTAACACATAACACACAATTATTTGTAAATACAAATCCATAATTTTCAGGGCTTTCACTCCTAAGTTGATAACACATAATTCATTTTTGCGGAACATCTCGCTGCAAAATCTGAGTGCACAGACCCTAAATCCTCTTCTGTGCTTCTTTTTCCCTTTGTTCTTTTAAAATCATAATTACATATTTCTAGTAGCGCTATCTACTGCACTATGATTCCCCTTTGTCTTCCTGGGCTACACAAGCTTATTGGTCTAAAATATAAGTTAACTTTAATGTGTGTACCACAATGGGATGCTTTAGGATTCATATTTTCATTTTAAATATTTCAATTTAAGTTTCTTTCTGTAAAGTAATATTATAACTCTCTGAAATTGGAAACTGGACTAGATCTTCTGTGCTATGATTGTTTTAATCCTTTTGGAGCTAACGGAACTTGGACTTCTGGAAGCCTCTCCAACTTCCCACATAAGGTTTTGGATGTCAGTAATATTAGCCTTGTTGTTTGGTGACCAACAACCTTAGATTGACTTTTGGATGAAGATTCATGGAAGGAATGGAAAGCTAGAAAAAATGGTGGCCATTTTATATTTCCAGAGCTCAAGTATATGGTGTATTTTGGAAAGTGTGATGGTTTATGGGTGGTAATTTGGTCTTCTACCAAACTATATCATCAAACTACTACTTTGAGATAGTTTGGTAACTTTACAAGGCTATCTTCTTCAATTAAAATCAGTAAAAGACTAACAAAATCTATTAAAACATTAAAAATACTTATACCAGATGTTTTAATGTCTGATATATAAAATAAATGAAAAAGAAAAGTTAGTTTACTTACATGATATTTTTCTTGAAAAATTATTGGACAATACTGGTTTTTCAGAAATTTATAATACTTATTATTATTATCAAGAGGAATGTATATCATCATAAAAATAAATTTAATTCTATAATACTGGGAAACTTGAGTACCTATAGCTTGAGGGATGTAATAGGAGAGGAGGAAAATCATATCAAGAATGAAAGATATTAAAAAAATTAAAAAATTTCAGGGTTTATGTTGAGAGATTTAGCTTTTTAACAAAATCTTTCATCAAACCACCCTTGTGAAAGAGTTTGGTAATTTTAAAAGGCTAGGATCTTAAATCAAATCAGTAACAGACTATCAAAATTCAATAAAAATTTAAAATTCTTAAACCAGATGTTGTAATTTCTGATTATATAAAAAGTGGAAAAGAAAGATTAGAATACTTGCATGATAGCTTTCTTCAAAAAATATTGGACAATACTGGTTGTTTAGAAATTTATTATTATTATTATTATTATTATTATTATTATTATTATTATTATTATTATTATTATTATTATTATTATTATTATTATTATTAATATTAATATTAATATTAATATTATTATTATTATTATTATTATTATTATTATTATTATTATTATTATTATTATTATTATTATTATTATTATTATTATTATTATTATTTTTATTATTCTTATTCTTATTATTATTATTATTATTATTATTATTATTATTATTTTATTATTATTATTATTATTATTATTATCATTATTATCAAAAAGCATGTATATCATCAAAAAAATAAATTAAATTGATTAAAACTGGGAAACTTGAATACTTATAGCTTGAGTGATGAAAGAGGAGATAAGGAAAAGCATATTAGGAGTGAAAGAAAAAAAGAATAAAAGATATTAAAAAGATTAAAAAGATTTGAGTGGTCATGTAGAGAGATTTTGGAGTGTGATTGGCATAATGAAAGAGCATATCCCAGTGGTAGTTAAGTTTTTAAATAAGCGGTGAGAGAGCTGGTGTGGGTTCAGGATTGTCTTCTTCATAAAGATCATACCACCCATCCTTTAAATCAGCTAAGATATTATGGAGTATTATGCAAGTCATTATCCAATGATTTACAGTTTTTATTTCAATATTTTTTTGAAATTTAATTTTAAGCTCCCAGAGACTAGAAAATCTTCCCTGTAAAATCTTAATAGCTATTTCAACTTGAACTCTTGACTGTGCAAGATGATAATTAAAGGTTGTTTTTGGTTCATTTTCTAAATTTGTGCCTAAGAAATTAGGATTAATGTGCTTTCCACTTCCATATGCTGAGTCAGTGAGGAGCTACTTAGATTCATCAAATTATTTGTCAGGATTTTTAGAAATCTTCATTCTTTGGAACACAAAAGAGTCATGATATGAGCCAGGGTAGCCACTATGAAAAGTAATAAAAGTTTTTTTTGCACTGTACACAATTTGAATAGAATTAGAGTATCTAGAAAGAAGAAAATAAGTTAGTTCATTAATGATGAGAAATTTGAGAAACCTTTGTAGAAACCTTTTTTTTCAATCAAAATAATGGTTCCCATCATGAGGGGGATTTTGGCTCAACAGTATAGTTGTACTATCAACAAAACCTGAACACCCAGAGAAGCCTTCAACTTGCATTACTTTAGAGGATTGAAGTTGCTGTTGTGGAGCTTTCCCAGAATGATTTTGAGACTTTAGGGAAAGAATGGCAATAATAAAGTGCTTTTGTGTACTGTCCAACATTACTATATCCTATGGTAAAGAGATTTTTTAAACTTTTTATAACAGAACCATGTCAATTTGATCCAAAGCAACATAGTTCAACAGCAAGTTTATTGAAAGAATAAGACTGTTAATTAAAAGAATTTTTAAGAAAGATAGTTTGATCAGAGATGAGTTGATAAATTTTGATGAACAAATTGGAAGAAGTATGAAATATTTTTGTGAATTTTAATGGGGGAGTTTTGAAAATTGAGTAGAGAAAGTATCTGGGATCATGAACATGATTTGGATCCCTTTGTTAAAGGTAACTCTCTTTTTAAATTATAGAAATATAAGCTAAAGTTTTTTGCAAATAAGAGTCAGAATCAGAGTCAAAAATTAAAGCTAAAGCAATAAAATTCATATTTTACGCAATTTTATGCCTAGTTAAGAAGTGCTTCATTGTTGTTGGTTGAAGGTTTAGATTATGAAGGTGGCAGATATTTACCACAAACTGAGAAGGCGGTGTGAGCAGATATAACATAATTTTAAGTTTTTTCTACAAAAATTAAGTGTCCTTGAGTGAAGAGAGACATAAGGATGGCATCCACAATTCTATGTCATGTGACTTGCTTACAATTCAATAATGGATTTCATGAGTTTGTGATCAGCAATTAAGAATGGAAGTTGGGGTATAGGAGGCAGGATAATGTATTATTGTGCATTAATTATCTACTAGTCCTTGGGCTAGTGAATGAGAATCTTCCACAATTAATAATGTCTTATCTGGGGAAGAAAATTCCTGATCCCTCTTCCCATTATGCAAGCCTCTCACCTGAGAAAACAAAGTCTGAAAATTTAAAAAAGGAAGATTCTCTCATCATTATTAAGTTACTCAAAATTAAATTAAATTATGATTCATTTTTTGGATGTGAGAAGTCCAACTTAATAAAAGGTTAATGGCTTCTTGTTAATGGCAAATGAAGTAAAAAAAGAAAACAAAAGGGGGAATTCACATCAATCCTAAGCAAATGAAGGAGAGGTTAAAAAGTTATAAATCAAAATATAAAAGGCTTATTTCCCTTCCACTTCCACTGGATTTGTTATAGATGATTATTATTTGGAGAATGAAGTTACTACTGTTTCCAAAAAGATTAATGTCATGTGTCTTCTCTATGAGGAAATTGATATTCTTTTTGGTTCCTGATTTAATAATTAATTTTAATCTTATCAAAAATAGTTATATGATGAGATTCTAATAACACCATTTTTCTTTACTGGACTCTAAAATATCACAATTTTGTAGTTTCAGATTGTAAAATAATACTGACACCTGTTCAAAAATCCTCATCACTAACATAATTTTTTCACCTCATTATAAATTTGCATTTCTAAATAAAGATAAGTCAGAAAATTCTATATCTGTTTGAAAAATTTAGAAATAACCTCCCCTAAATTTTTTTGAAGAAAGGGGTGGTTATCACCATATTTTTCTGAGTCATCAATTTCTCATGTCACATTTGAAAAATTGGTAATTCCCTCCCCTGAATTTTATTGAAAAAAAAAGGTTTAAATCACCAAAATTTAATATAATTAAATAAATAAGTAATTAACTAATTAAGATAAATCAAGTTTACTAGGTTTAAAGAAATAAAAATTCCTCAAGCCAAAATGCAGATCAAGTGTAGCAACTAAGTTTGGGTCTTTCCACATGTATAGGCTAGAGAATAACCATGAAACAATTTGATGTTTTCATTATTACCATTTATACAACACAAGATTTTTAGCTCATTACTTTATTTTAGTAAATTGAAATATCAGATTTATTTATTTAGAATTTATGAAAGAGTAAAAAATATATTATGACTTTAAAAGTCACCATACTTTTTTGATCTACCTTAGGATTTATAAATTTCTTCATTTTACCTTCTTTTCTTACCTTATATATTTTTTATAATAACACTTGACTGAT
This sequence comes from Hemileia vastatrix, assembly GCA_030280995.1. Classification (NCBI taxonomy): domain Eukaryota; kingdom Fungi; phylum Basidiomycota; class Pucciniomycetes; order Pucciniales; family Zaghouaniaceae; genus Hemileia; species Hemileia vastatrix. The sequence continues at coordinate 28,199,979 of JASXTE010000007.1, read as the reverse complement.
CTAATAAGAGCAGCCAAAATGAGTGAAGTGTTAGACATATGAAGATTGTAAGAAATATTAAAAAAACACCTTGATTAAAGGGAAGAATAATGAGTAAAGAGAAAGGCAGTTTTAGGAATCTGGAAGGATAAATGCATGATGCAAATTTTATGATATGCATAATGAAATAAATAAAATTGAGCTTGAGAAAAAAAGGCTCAACTTTAAAGGTAAAAATCTCAGCAAATACTGATCTAAATTCAAATCTGATTGCAGGAGATGTAAGATTGGCTTTAGAAAAATCTTGAGCTAAAAGGACATTAGATTCAAATAAATGTAACCCAAATTCTGACTCTTATTTTTAAAATTGCAGAAAAACTTGAAAGATGATGATGAAAATTCCAACAAGGGGGAGTTGAAAGCCTAGATAATCATCAGATAAGGGTTTTATAATGCTTTTTCTCTAATTATACAATATAAAAACATAAAATAAATTAGGTGAAATTTGAAAAAAAGCTCAAATTTAAAGGCCAATATCTCAGAAACCACTGAACCAAATTTAATACTGTTTATTGGAAATTAAAATAGGTTTCAGAGGAATATCCAGCTAAAAATCTATCAGATTTCAATAAATAAAACCCTAATTCTGACTCTTATTTTCAATATTTCACAAAAACTTGAAAAGCAATGATAAAAATTCCAACAAGAGGAGGATAAAAGCCAAGATAAATGTCAGATAAGAGTTTCAGAAGGCTTATTCTTTAAAACCACATCACATGTTTGTTTCTCCAAGTGGTGCAACAATTTTGCAGCAGCTATGAGATGATTGATTCTTGCACTTAAGACCCACCTAAGACCTTTAAGTGCCGAAAAAGTCTCTGCTTAACTGTTGCATTATTCTTTTGCCATTGTTGCGCCCCAATAATAAAAAAAATTTGCTGCGGTGTAATTATGAAATATAAAAACATGAAATAAGTTAAGTAAAATTTGAAAAAAAAAAGCTCAACTTTGAAGGTCAAAATCTCAGCAACCACTGAACTAACTTCAAACCCATTTTTGTGAAATGAAAGATAGGCTTCAAGAGAGCTTTCAGTTAAAGTAAATTTGATTTAAATAAACCTAACCCTAATGTTTTATATAAAAACATGAAAGAAAAAAATTCAAATTTAGAAAGAAAGGCTCAACTTAAAAGGTCAATATCTAAGCACCCAATGAACCAAGCTCAAATCTGTTTGTGGGAAATGAAAGATAGCCATCAGGAGAATCTTCAGTTAAAAATAAATTAGATTCAAAGAAACCTAACCCTAATTCCAACTCTAATTTTAAAAATTTTAAAAAAACTTGAAAAGTGATAATGAAAATGACAACATGAGGTGCTGAATAAGTAAACTTTCATCCAGACATGAGTCCTACATATATTTAAGTATGAAATTTTTATAGAAAGAAAGAGATATAATATAGAAATGAAAAAAAGGAGATGAAACTTACCTTGATTGAAAGGTAAGAAAAATAGAGTGAGAAAGAGTGAAGTTGAAATTTGGGGGAAATTGAATATTGAGCCAGTGAAATTCTTAAAGAATGGGCAATGTTTGTGTTTCAATGAAATGGAACCAAAAAAGAGTGAAATAGGGGAATGCGGGAATAATGACCATGCCAAGGAGGGATGAAGAGTATGATTATGGAGCTAAAAAAAGAAAGAAGAAAGGAAGAGAAGTAAAAGGGTTAATCTTACTTTTTGAATCAAAAAATAAACACTTGCTGAAAAAATTTTGATGCAAAAAAGAAAAATAATTATAATTAGCAAACATATAAGTAAAAATGAAAAAATGACTTACCTGGAGAGATGAGTTGAAAAAATAATTGACTTCAAATTATTTGAGAGATGAAAAGGAGAGGAGGAAATAGATATGAGTGATGAATGAAAAAAAGAATGACTGAAAAATTATGTGATTTCAGAAAATATGTGATTTCATTTTGAGTTGATGAAGGAAAACAAGGAAGCTTGTAAAAAAGAGACTACAACAGAAAGTTAAAAATAAAAGTTGATATGCAAATAAAAATAACCATTCTAAGGAAAAGTTACTGATAAATTCTGAAAAACTGTCTAAAACTGTGTACAGATAGGGTAAGAAGTGTTTGGATTGTTTACTTGGGGGTGTGAAGTAATTGAGGCTTTCTTCGAAGAAGGTAACATTTCCTGGCCACTTTTGATAAAAAAATAAAATATTCTTCAAGATCAGAATCAGAATTTCAATCAAAGTCTAAGAAGAGATCAAGAGCTGTGAAAGTCATTGCTTGATGAAGTTTACCATGATTTGAGAGCAAGGAAGACCTGGCTCTTATATGGTATAAAAATTTTAGTGATGCACAATGTTTTGTATTTTAAAGTGTTATGCTACAGAGTGCTGTGTATCAATGGGATAATGCTGAAAAATCAGTGAAATGAGACTTTATGGTGAAATCAGCACTTTTGGTTGAGAAAGTGCTTATTTGTGTGAAATAAGCAACTTATTTCATTTTGAAATCTACCAGTTTTGGGGCTAGTGTGTTTTAGAAATCTGCACTTATGTAAGTGGTGAGTTTCCAGAACTGGCACCCATTAATGTATGTCCCTCATTTTAGGCAAAATTGGGGCTTTTTGGTGGGCAGGAAAAGGTTAACTCTTCAAGGTTAGCTTCCTGTAAAATAATTTTATATTTTTTTTAAAAAAAACATACAATTTCATTGGACCAATTTTCCAAAAAATCATAATATAGCTATTCAATTGGATTTTTGGTATTGAAAAAAGCAGTTTCTCCACTTAAGATGTAGATATCTTATTTTGATTTATTTGAAGAAAGCATTGTTCTAACTATTTAAACATGTTTCAAAACAGAAGTAGAATCTGCAGATGTCTCTTCTTTACTTTCTGGGGTCCCAGAGTCAAAAATTTGGATGAGATAAGTTTCAGTCTGATGTTGAAGAGAAATAGTTAAATCAACTTAAGTTAGTAAAAGTATAAAAAATTGTAAGTCACATTGGAATCTGCTTTTATGTCTACCTCTGAAATACAAAAAATAATTTTTTTAACATATGGGTGTTTTCAGTGACTTCAAAGAACATCTCAAAGGTATCTTGAAAGTTCAATTCATTAACTTCCAAAGAGCTTGAAGCTTTTTACAAGCTTTATGGACTTGTTTGGAAAATTTTTCTTTCTTTTTCAAGAAAATAGTTTCAATTCCTTTCTCCTTGAAGTCACTAATATTCTGTTTTAAATTATTCAAATGAAACTTAAATTTCATCAGTGAAACAGAAATGAATTTGGTCTGCATAATTTCCTTGAATAAATTTTTTTGTTTTAAAAGAGTCCATAATGAATACTGGAGGTAAATTCTGACCAAAGCATAGTATATGGTATAATCTGAACCAGTAGTAAGCTCTAAAGCTTTTCTATCCTTTTAATCTTTCTGAATGAAAAAAGTTTGACTACAATGTTTTATTTTTGGAGCAAAAAATTTTTCATGGAAGAAGCAGAGAGATTGAGTTGAATTTTAATTATGACAGGTTGGGGGGATAAAGAATGTGGTAGATTTTGAGAGTGGCTTATCAGAGTTGACAAGAAAGAGTCTTAAGATAAAGAAAATAAATCTTGATTCTGATTGTGATGAGTGGACACAAAAGATTTCTCTTCAGAGAGGCTATAAAAATTTTGATGAGGAGAGTCTGTAAAATTTAATATATTCCTTGGATTTAAAATGGTTGCAGGTGCAATGAGGAAGAATTTCCTAGGTAAAAGGCATATAAAAAGCAAACAAAAAATTAAAATTAAAAAATTATACCATGGAATCCAGGATGTTGAAAAGGAGGGAAGATGTTGAATGAGGGAGAGAGCAGTTAAGTGGAATGGTCTAATTGATGAAAAATGAGAAAAAGAACAAAAAGGTAAAGTGGAAACTCTCCAGTGGTAGAATGATTTTTTGGATCCTGGATATGAATCTTGGGGATGGAAAAGGGAAAGAAAATGGGGCAAATGGACAAAAATCAAAACAGTCTTGAAGATCTGGTATGCAGCCTTTCTGAAAAGCTGCAGCTCAGTTTTTGGGCCTGTAATTTTTTTTCATTTTTTGTCATCCTCTTTGGATTTCCATGTACTAGAAGATGCTGGTAATTTTTTTCTAGGCACAAAATATATGAAGATAAAATCATAAATTTTGTGAATTATGTAAAAGGGTAAATTAGATAAAGGCCAAAGGATGAAATACTGTTCAAGTATATTGTCAATGGCTAAAGTCAAAGATCTAATAAAGTAATAAAAGTGTATATTCAGTGAAATAAAAAGTTAAAAGAAAAAATGTATTTGAAGGATTGATACTAAAAATTGCAGTAAAGCATTAATAATATATAATAGTAAATAAATAGGTAAAAGTTGCATCAAAATTAATAAAATCAAACAATAAAGTAAAGTAGTAGATAAATAGACAATAAAAAAAATCTACTTTGACAATAAGAGTAAAAAAATATTGATAAGATAGATACAAAGTATATTAAGTAATAACACATGGAGAGGGATCTACACTTGTTTTCGTAAACCCCTTTGGTATGCATATTTTTACCCTTTAAACAACACTTGTTTGATTAAGACCTATCAGTAAATCATAATTTCTGAAATTCTTTGGTAAAGCTTAGTAATCCTACTGAGCTCTACAAGATTGAAATCAGTAAATATTTATCATGCCTTAAAAAAAACTTAAATCTCAACTTACTTTCTAAACACACTGAAACATCTACAATTTACTGAAAATATTTATTTCCCCATAACACAAAATTATTTTAACATTATATTTTCACTTCTCAACAGTTTTTTCACTACTGAAAACTATATAAAACTTCTTATTAAGACCTACCCCAAAATGTCTTGTGAATAAAAGAAAAAATGATTTCCTAACTGGAACCCATAAGAGGAAAAACATCTTGACTTGTCATAGATATGAATAAGTGAAGAGCCTGAAAATCCAACCTATCAAACCAAGAATTTCTTTTACAAAGAATTGAGACATATTTAAATTAATATAGTAAGGTTAATTAAAGTTATTATTATTAAAAAATATTAAGGTAATTTACCATTTTATTTCACTTTAATCATATTTAGTAAATTTAACCAATTTTTTTCCTCAGAACTTAGATGGAAAGCCTTAAATACATATAAAATTAAACTTAGCAACATTTATCACTCAATTGAGAACAATAAACCTAGTGGAAGTAAACAAAGTTACTGTTTCAAATGGCACTTACCATGTGTCAAGAACAAATCAATTTTCCCTTCAAAAATCTTCTAGAATGTGAAAAGATTAAGCTTGCACCAGCATGGAGAATGGATAGAGAATAGCCTTTGCATTAAGTTCTATTGTAAACTTAAATAACTGATTCAAATTAAAGTATGCTTCATGATTATAAAAGTGACCCAGTTACAACATCACCTTCCATTTATTTCTGTGTGTATTCTAGATCAAGTGAAATTATTATATTTAATTGAAGAAAAAGTCAAAATAAACACTAAACTTATTATTCTTCTTAAAAACAACTTACAAGCATGTTTAGCACAAATTATATGTTTGAGAAAAAAATACTCTTGCAGAAAAACAGGTGAAAAAGTCACAAAACAGAATATTCATTAAGAAAGGGAAACTTGAATTAGAGAAAGTAAAAATCACTATTGAAAAAAAGAATGTGTTTTTGAACCAAGATAAAATAAAGACTTATAAAGAAGCTTGAAGATAAATGAATAAAAATCCATAGTGAAATATGAATTAATTATATCAATCAACCAAAGGAGATTTTGATTTTGAAGAAAAATGAAAGCTGTACCATAGATGATTTAACAATTCTGGATAAGATTAAAGATGAATTGAAAAAAAATTATGAGAGAATTAATTGTTTTTAATTTTGTCAGTAATCTAAAGCATTTGAGTAGTTTTCTTCAAGCTATATAAAATACAAAGTAGTATTTTTTACACAAAGAAATTGGAAAATGTATGAATGGATATTTATGTTTAGAAGAAATAACTATGACTATTATTATATACTATTATAGATAAGTAAAGAAAAAGATCTGAAAAACCTCATAAGAATTAATAAAAGTATGAAATATTGAAAAAATATGATACATTTATAGATACTTGTGAAAAATATGAAAAAAGGATAAAATTTGAAAAAAAGCAAAACTATTATAAGAAAATTGAGTTGCACATGTGAAAAATAATTAGAGAGAAAGGTATCAGAGGAAGAGCGGTATCAGAGGAAGAGCTGTAATTACTTATTGCAAATGTCCAGCTTAAATTGGGAGTAAAGTATTAGAGGGAGGAAAGGACTTTAAAATTTTTTGCACATGTTAAATCTACTTAGAGAGGAAATCAAAGGGTTGTACATTTTTTTTCACATGTTAAAATAATTTACGGAAAAACTAAAGGGCTGTAAAAACTTATTGCTCAAATTAAAATTAATTATTAGAAAGAATGATACTGGGGGGTGTCAGTTCTGGAAATTCTGCACTTATCTATGTGCCAATTTTGGAAAAACACTAGCCCAAACACTGGTGTATTTCATAAATGAAATGAGCTACTTATTTCACTTAAATCCAACTTTTCTCAATCAAAAGTGCTGATTTCACCCTAAAGTCCCATTTCACTGATGTTTCAGCATCATTCTATTCATATACAGTGTCAGCCTAAATATCATTAGGACTGAGTATTTCTTATTCTTAAAATAAGATAACCTTAAGCAGATTAAGCTTATATCTTAAAAATAAGGTTAAAATAATAATATATATTATTTTATTCTATATATATATATAATTATTATTCTATTATATAACTTATAATAGTTTAAATAGCTTATCCATGGCCTAATAATATTTATTAAGGTGTTAATGGAGCCATAATATACTTATCTTAAGTGATATGAAGTAATTATTGACATACATAAGCTTATATGTATACATAAATCTCATATTCAGTGAAATATGCAGTATATTATGTATATTTAGGTATATAAGTGGGTTTTAGCCCCTTAATAGCCTATAACCTTTGTTTTTCTGATTATTTTAGGTCATATGGACGAAATCAGTGGACTCACAACGCCTACAGAAGCATAGACACCTATATCAGGCGCATACACCCAGTTTGGACAACTGAAATTACTTCCTTGGATGGTTATTCACAGATTTATGGGTTGGAAGGATGTTTCTGGGTTAATGTGGATGCTTGGGGATGTTATTGGGGGTTTCGACATTTTATTTGTTTCCTTTATATGCTTTTAGTTTCATTAAATCTCTTTTTGATTATTTATTTTACCTGTTTCTTTATGGTATCCGCTTTTATCTGGATTTTCTATTTATGGTATGGATCAGTGTTATTATTAATAGTGATGGAGGGTCCTTACTGGAGGTCTGGGTGTTGAAACTTCTTGAAGTGGACGCCATGGGGAGGTGATGGGCCCTCACAGTGCTGTAATTTCCGGGGATAGCAGTGACATCATCTGGATTGAAGGTCTGTGCACTCCAGTGGATTTGGGTATAAGTAAGGAGGGATTTTGACGGTTATTTATCATCATTCAATTACTACAACTCCAAAAAACACTACTATACAATTATTAACCTTTATAAATATATTATAAAGCCACTATAAATTGATTTTATCTTTATATAAAGCTATAACTATATTTTATTCATCTATTTTCCACCACTAGCACGCACTTAAATCCAAGTATTGTGAGTTTGACTTGAGTATAACTATTTTATTAGTCTTCCCCTGAGGTTTAATCACTAAATCATTTATCAATAAGTAGTAGGACCATAAATAAACACTATTATATCATACTTATATACTAGACTATACTGACAATTGGGGGTCTTTCCTTATATTTTACTTATTATTTAGTATAAGCCTTGGGACGTGATTTGTACCTTAGTACAGCTCAAAATAAACCAAATATTTGGGTCTGCTGCATACTAGTGGGTCATCATTACTCATTGATTGCGGAAAAAAACCTTTAAAATAATTGTACTAATTTTTTATCATAAAAATTAGATATTTACAGTAGTAACTGTACCCAATATAAACCCAATTTCACTTAGTATTTGGACACCAATATAACACCCAATTAAATTGGTATTTGTCTAAAGCTTGGTAAGCTAATTATTCACCCTTATAGAGGTCTAGTTAAACTAATTATTATATTTTTAACAGATTTTTTCAAATTTTTCTTACATTTTATTTAAATAAATAAAGATATAAATTCAGGGTAAGCTCCATTGCTTTTTTATTAGTAATATAATTGCTAATATCTTTTGTCTACTAATTCCATAGAGTTTTTTCCTTCTGTAGACGTAAAATATTGCTCTTCTTTACAATATGAGTGCTCCCCAGGACAGTGCAAGTGAAAAGCTGGCTTATAATACCAGGTCTAAAGCTAACAAAAACTTTCCAGGACATCACCATGGAGGGACAACAGTACCCCCAGCCAGAAAGCATTAGTATAGAGGAAAAGGACGACCTCTTAAAAAAGATAACTATAAAAAAGACGTCTCCTCCTCTTCAGGATCAACTGTCCCACCTGGCCAAACAGGTTTTGAAGTTGGAGGAATCAAAATCTCTCATGTTCAAAGAGGTAGAGCAGTTGCAAAACAATTGCAAGGTAGGGTTTCAGCAGATGAATCAGGCATTGGCAGAATTAAAGGGAGGCCAGCCCAGTCAATCAAATCAGCAACCCCCTACCCAAGGCGGGTCAACTCACTCCCAGGAGAAAATCCTGGTAGACAAATGGAAATGGGACTGGTTTCACCAACAGTGGACAAGCCACAGTTGCAACAGGGATCCACCCCCTCATCTGACTTCCTCAGCTTACCCTTACAAAGGAAAAAAGCGCCAAAAATCAGGACTGGCAACCATCCCTTGGTAAGTAGATTACCCTCTCAGATTGAACAGAATAATGATAATTAAAATATAGGTAATTCTATTGATGTTAAATCTGTGCAAAAAATAGAGGAGGATTTAAGAAATTTAGGTTTTAGAGTAGATACACCTGACTTGTCTTTTGTCCACAATAACAGTACTATTTACAATGATAATACAGTTAACCCTCAGTTGCAACCACCTACTAGTGAGATGAGAAGTTCACAGGAGAGTGAGAGAATTGAAAAGGAGGACATGGAATATTTTAACAATAATCCAACTGTCCATAGAATTGTTTCAGAATTGTGGAATAGAATGACGGATTGTGAGGAACAGACAGTTAAGCTCACTAGTGATACAATTTCATCCTTGACATTAAACATTTCTCAATTAGCAACACGCAACAAAGAATTATAGAAAGAACATTTGTCTCTAACTCTTAAATATGATTCATTAAATAATAAATATAATGACCTTTCAAACAAATTCTGTGAGTTAGAAAAATTATATGAAACACATTTATTAAAAACTGAATCAAGAACAAAGTTATCTTTTTCCCAGACAAATCAAAGTGTCTCTGAGTTGCTACAAAAATTAACTAAAGTTGAGATTGAAACTGCCAATCTACTAATGAACCAGGATAATCATAAGTATAATCAATATAATAATAATCCTTTCATTGGCAAAAGTGAATCCCATTCCTTCCCTATACCACCACAATTAAAACCATCTGGTGGTAGTGTCAAATCTGAAAATGTAAGTCACAAATCCGTGCAAGAGGAAATACAAGACCATTTATCAAAAGTGAATGAGTTGTTAAATTTACCTAAGATTAGTGAGATAAAATCCAATCAGAAAAACTGGCCTAAGATAGATCAGTACCCAACTTATGATGGGGAAGCCAGCTCTGATTGGCAACATTTTATTCAAAGAATTGACAAGTTGAAGTTCTCATATAAGTTACCAGATGAAGAAATAACATCAAAATTAATTTCTTTATTTAAGGATGTTGCTTTATTATGGTTTGAAGCTGTCTTGAGTGAGGGTAAAGATTACTCTTGGGCTGAATGGAAACAACTTATTGAAAAACAATTTTGAGGTTCTAAATTCAGGCTTACTCAGCAGAGACTTTATGAGAAGACTAGATATAATCCGTTGAATGGTGACAAACCTATGGTATTTTTAATGAATTTAAACAAAATATTAAAATCCATTGAGCCTCATATGTATTTTAACTTATGGAAAGATAAGATAATATATAAATTACCTATATCTGTCAGAGACATTGTTGTAGCTAGAACATTAAATGTTACTGAATATTCTGACTTTATTAATATTTGAAATGAAATATTATTAAACCATAAGTATGAATCAAGGTATTCCACTTATAAACAAAATGTTGAACCTCTAAAAACTCAGAATTCAAAAACACTTCAGGAGAAGCAGAAAAAACCTACTTCACCTGTAGTACCTAAGAATTATGAAACAAATACTTGTTATAAGTGTAACAAACCTTGGGTAAAAGGTCACAAATGTGAGAAAAACATAAATATTGTTGAAAATCAACGTGAATCTGAAACTGAAACTGAAAAAAGTAAAGAATCAAGTGATTATGACAGCAATACCTCATATAGTGATGAAAATGAAGTCTGTATGTTGGAAGATGATTTGTCCATCTTTGAAAATCCAATATTAAATATGGACTCAAATGAATCTTTAATGAATTTTGAGGATGCTGAAATCATTAAGGATATACAAGCTGATAACTTTAGAATTACACCTATCACGGTTCCAGCTATAATTTCTGGTGAAAATGTTAATATAGTACTGGACACAGGAGCTGCTGGTTCTGTTGTTTCCACTAATACATTACAGAAAATTGATAGTGAATATAAGTTTAAGCTTGAACCACTTCAAAATATAAATTGGAGAGGTTTTGGATCAGTGCTACACCCCATTGGTAAATACAAAGCTGCTGTTTTCTTTAAACACCAACATGGTTATGTAAGGGTAACTTGTGACTTTGTAGTAATGGATAATACTAACTGTAGTAACTGTTTTATCATTGAAAATGATATTCTGACTAAATTTGGTGTAAAATTAGACCCTGCTAATAACAATTTTACAATTGGCATGAATGGTAAAAGGAAATTTAAAATAAATTCTTTTATCACAGTCTTACAAATTGAGTCAGTAACAAACTCCCCGTGTAAAGGAAGAGAATTTAATGAGATGGAACTTCTGGAAACAGAAATTTCATAAGCATCATTTGGCACTCAGATAAGTAAAACTAAGAAAAATAGTATTTTGGAATTAATTAAAGCTTTTGCAATGGCTTTTGCACATGGTACAAATGAAATTGGCCTTTTAAAAGATCATGAAATCAAAATTAGTTTAACCTGTGATATGGATTATATTCCTGCTAGTCTTAAAAAGAAACCATACCCTGCTTCACCAATGAAGAGGAAAGACATAGAGGATAATATTAAGATGTTATTAAAAATGAACATTCTTGAGAAGGTTGAAACTACACCAAAATATTGTGTAATATCACAAGTGCTAATTTCTTATGAACAAGATAAAGCAAGACTGTGCGGTTATTATAGAGCATTAAATACATTTACAGTAGATGATATTTATCCCTTGCCAAGGATTGCCTCTATACATGCTACCCTTAAAGGTGCTAAATATATAAGTTGACTAGATGGAAATAAAGGGTACCATCAAATTCCTGTTGAAAAGAATTCACAGAACTTTTTGTTGATAACAACACACATGGGAATTTATAAGTATGTCAGAATGCCATTTGGACCAAAAAATGCTCCATCAGTATTTCAGAAGTTAATGGATATAACATCCCATAATGAAATGATTGAGGGATGGTTAATGGTATACATTGATGACGTCATAGTGTTCTCTAAAGCTTTTGATGAACACTTAATCCATTTAAGGAAAGTATTTCAGAAAATGGATGAAATAAAAATGACCCTTGCATTGAAAAAATGTAAATTTGGGTTTGAATTTTAAAAGTGCTTGGTCATATTGTATCTGGCTTACAAATATGTGTAGACCAAAATAAAGTGGCTGAAATAAAGAATATTGGTATTCCTCAAAATGTAAAGGATGTACAATCTTTTCTTGGAATGTGTGGTTATTATAGACAATATATAAAAAACTACCAATCAATTGCTGCACCACTGACCACACTGATAAAGAAATCAGAAGCTTTCATTTGGAATAATGAAAGACAACAAGCTTTTGATAAGTTGAAAGAATGTTTAATGACAGCTCCTATCTTGGGTTTACCAGATTTCCAATTACCTTTTGTATTATATACAGATGCAAGTTTTATTGGACTGGGTTCTGCTTTGCATTAAAAACAACTTACTGAAGGAAAAATGTCAGAAGTAGTAATCTGGTATATTTCACATACTCTGAGAAGTGGTGAATTGAAATATGGTGCTACTCAACTTGAATGTTTGGCAGTAGTATGGGCTCTTGAGAAGCTAAATTATTACCTTGAAGACCAAAAATTTGAGTTGATAACTGACTGTAGTGCAGTTAAGTCACTCTTAAACATGAAAACTCCATATAGACACATGTTTAGATGGCAATTAGCTGTACAAGAATACAGAGGCCGGATGACTATTACACATAGAGCAAGAACCATGCACTCTAATGTAGATTTGTTATCTAGAGTACCTCTGCCTAATAATGATGATAATCCTGCTTATGTTCCTGATTCAGAGATTATTTACATTTATGGCATTTATATTGTAGATCTTGAGGATGAGTTTATGCAATCAATTCTTGATAATTATAATTCAGATCCTGACTTGAGTAAATTAGCTACAATATTAAATGATCCATCTAATGCTTCAATGAATGTTTTAATAAAAACATTACCAATTAAGTATAAAGAGGCATTAGAAAAAGGAAAATTTTCCATTGAGGATGGTTTTATATATTACAAGAAAAAATTAAGTAATGTAATTGTAATTCCCCCTTCAATGAAGGAGTTAATGTTAAGTATATGTCATGATGATATATTAGCAGGTCATTTTGACTACCATAAAACATTAACCAGAGTAAAAAACACAGCTTGGTGGATTAACATGTCTGAGGATGTTCAGAAATATGTTGAAACATGTGATTCTTGTCAAAAATCTAAAAGATTAACAGGAAAAAGAGCTGGTATATTACAACAAATTGAGCAACCAAAAGCTCCATGGGAAATCATTAACATGGACTTTGTAACAGGTTTGCCAATAGCAGGGCATAAGAGTTATAACTCCTGCTGGGTAATTGTAGATAGATTTACAAAAATGTGTAAATTTATTCTTACCCACAAAGAGGTTTCTGCAAAGGACTTAGCTTTTTTATGGTGGACACAAATGTTAAATACAGCAGGTTTCCCCAAAGCAATAGTTTCAGACAGAGATCCTAAATTTACTTCTGAGTTCTGGACGTCACTTATGGATGTTTCAGGGTGTCAATTAAAACTTTCTACAGCACACCATCCACAAACTGATGGGCTAGCAGAAAGAATGATACAAACCTTAGAAGATATGATAAGAAGATACTGTGCTTTTGGTCTTAATTTTAAAGACAATGACAAATTCAAGCATGATTGGGTGACCCTTATCCCAGGTTTAGAATTTGCATATAATAGTACAGTACATTCTGTCCCTGGCAAAAAGCCATTTGAGTTATGGTTGGGTTATGTACCTAATACCCCTGCTAAAACTCTTAATAAGTTACCTAGATTGGATATCCATCCAGGTACTAAATCTTTTCTTCAGATGCAGGAATTATGCAGAAAACATGCTCAAGATTGTATAAATAAGGCTTTTGAGTATGAAAAGAGAAGATGTGATAAAGCCCATAAAGAACAAATGTTCTAAGAGGGTGATGAAGTCCTTATTTCAAGGCTACATTTCAATTTAAATGGTAATGTTAAATTGAAGGATCCATTCATTGGACCATTTGTAGTTAAAAAGATGGTAGGTAATAATGCTGTTGAGGTTATTCTATATGCACCATATGATAGAAAACATCCAGTATTTCCTATATAAAACCATTACATTCTAATTATACTTCTCTATTTCCAAGAAGATCAGGAAGACATAAACAGCAACCTGAAGAAATAGTTGAAAAGGCAGAAATTGAAAAGATACTTAAAAAGAGACACCTTACTAAAGAAAAGGGAGTTGAGTATCTATTAAGATTTAAAAATAATTCAAGTGAATATGACCAGTGGATTCCAGAAAATGAAATCTCTGATCTTAAAAATCTCTTGAAAAAATTTAAATCTAAATAATACTGTTCATTCAGTATATGTATTATAAAATTTAGTTTTTTATTTTATTATTTCACTCCTTAGTTTTAATTAAAATGTCTTAACATTTTTTATTGTTTTTTTTGGGGGTGAGGGAGTGTCAGCCTAAATATCCTTAGGAATGAGTATTTCTTATGCTTAAAATAAGATAACCTTAAGCAGATTAAGCTTATATCTTAAAAATAAGGTTAAAATAATAATATATATTATTTTATTCTATATATATATAATTATTATTCTATTATATAACTTATAATAGTTTAAATAGCTTATCCATGGCCTAATAATATTTATTAAGGTGTTAATGGAGTCATAATATACTTATCTTAAGTGATATGAAGTAATTATTGACATACATAAGCTTATATGTATACATAAATCTCATATTCAGTGAAATATGCAGTATATTATGTATATTTAGGTATATAAGTGGGTTTTAGCCCCTTAATAGCCTATAACCTTTTTTTTTCTGCTTATTTTAGGTCATATGGACGAAATCAGTGGACTCACAACGCCTACAGAAGCATAGACACCTATATCAGGCGCATACACCCAGTTTGGACAACTGAAATTACTTCCTTGGATGGTTATTCACAGATTTATGGGTTGGAAGGATGTTTCTGGGTTAATGTGGATGCTTGGGGATGTTATTGGGGGCTTCGACATTTTATTTGTTTCCTTTATATGCTTTTAGTTTAATTAAATCTCTTTTTGATTATTTATTTTACCTGTTTCTTTATGGTATCCGCTTTTATCTGGATTTTCTATTTATGGTATGGATCAGTGTTATTATTAATAGTGATGGAGGGTCCTTACTGGAGGTCTGGGTGTTGAAACTGCTTGAAGTGGACGCCATGGGGAGGTGATGGGCCCTCACAGTGCTGTAATTTCCGGGGATAGCAGTGACATCATCTGGATTGAAGGTCTGTGCACTCCAGTGGATTTGGGTATAAGTAAGGAGGGATTTTGACGGTTATTTATCATCATTCAATTACTACAACTCCAACAAACACTACTATACAATTATTAACCTTTATAAATATATTATAAAGCCACTATAAATTGATTTTATCTTTATATAAAGCTATAACTATATTTTATTCATCTATTTTCCACCACTAGCACGCACTTAAATCCAAGTATTGTGAGTT
Organism: Hemileia vastatrix; assembly: GCA_030280995.1. Classification (NCBI taxonomy): domain Eukaryota; kingdom Fungi; phylum Basidiomycota; class Pucciniomycetes; order Pucciniales; family Zaghouaniaceae; genus Hemileia; species Hemileia vastatrix. Next base: position 28,184,584 of record JASXTE010000007.1, on the reverse strand, counting down.
TGACTTGAGTATAACTATTTTATTAGTCTTCCCCTGAGGTTTAATCACTAAATAATTTATCAATAAGTAGTAGAAACATAAATAAACACTATTATATCATACTTATATACTAGACTATACTGACATGCAGCACTATGAAGCATAACACTTTATAACTAAAAACATCATACAAAAATTACATTTTATTTTTCAAAAAGTAAGAGAAGAGTTTGATGATTTTTTGTGAAACTTACTTTTGTCACCCTCATATATAATTCAAATTCTAAATTTATTGAGATACTTTTTTGCACTTGATTTTCTTCATGTTCCTTTTTTTGATTTGTTGGAGGGACAGAAAACAAATCAGAAGTTATTGAGTTAGATAAGTTCAAGACCTCTGAATCATAAAAATAATAATTTGGTGGCTGAAATAAAGGTGTATTGTGAAAATTTGAATGATTAGATGGCAGGTTTTTCAATAAATTTTTGTCAGGTTTACTGAAATTTTCAATTGAAAAAATGTGATAAAATAGATCAGCAAAATCAAATAATAAAAAACACAATTTTCAGTAAATTAAAAAATAAAAAATACTTAAAATAAGAAAAAAACAGAAACAAAAAAGGACCAGTGACCAGTAAGAAAGAAAAACAAATTACAGTAGCTTGATTGGAGGAAGCAGAAACTGGAAAGGATTTTCAGAAGAAACATATAAAAAAATAAAAGAATACTTACAAAAAGAAAAAACTGGAAACAAGAAATGAACAGCAACCAGGAAGAATGATTCAATGAAAAGCAGCTGGATGGGACCTGGGAGGGGAGGGGAATGCGGTTGTTAGTGGTGAGAAGTGGGTAGCTGGAACAGCTTGGCTGAGTGCTGATGTGTCACAGGTGAGATGGTGACTCAATCTTTGTTTGTGAAAGTTAGTGGCACAAAAAAGCATTAATAATGCTTTGATCAAAGGGGAAACCTTTTAATAATGCATCAAAATTTCATGAATTAGCTTTAATCTTCATTTCAATCATCTTTGAATTTTTTCCTTTTAATTTTTATTGTCTACCACTATAAGACTTAAATTATTATAATCTGTGTCTTCAAAGTTAGTTCATATCTCAATGTCATGTTGTAGATTGCTCAAATGTTACACTTTTCTAATTTATATTAGTACTTGGGAATTCCTAACTGGACAATAAAACCATCTATTCTAAAACAGGTTACATCATTTTCACTTTTTTCAATTGAGTACTCATGTGTTTTTTACTCCTTTTTTTGGTTTTTGCTTTTTGCTTTTTATTCTCTCTTTTTTAAGTTTAATAGGTTGCATGCAAAACATTTTCCACTGCTATATTAACTTGAATCAAGTCTAAATCACAGTTTATTTTCTTCAAACAGTTGCAAACTTGACCACTTCTACTTGCAAGTCTGAAGTATAATTGCAAGAAGGAATCCAAGCAGTTAATTACTGAATACATTTTTTTTTAATTTATTTAGTTTGTATTTAGAAAAATTTAAGATGAAAATAAATTTTAATTAACATTAGTAAAAATAGAAAAACAAACTGAGATGAGGTGTAAGCAAATAAAGTAAAGAAAAAAAATAAAATAAATAAAATAAAATAAAATGAAATAAAATAAAATAAAATAACATAAAATTAAATTAAATTTAATTTAATTTAATCTAATTGAATTAAATTATATAATATTATATTTAATTAAATAAAATAAAATAAATAAAATTACAATACAATACAATGAAATAAAATAAATAAAAATAAATAAAATAAAACCCATCATAATGGTTTTCATGGTGGATGTTAACCATTTCAGCTAGAAATAAGATATGTTTGGGCAAGAGTGAGTCAAGAACTTTACCCATGGTGTTGAGTAATGCAATTGGGCTGTATGTGCTTGGGATGGAGTTGGGTAGTGACAAAGCTTGAGACAAGCTTGGAAAGTGGGAAGTAGGATGGTTTCAATAGCTTCTGATTTAGAATTTGTGAGGATATTATGTATGTCATCTGGGCCTGGGGCCCTAACTTCCTTTGTTTTCATAAGAGCAGAGGTGACTTTCTCAAGACACCACACAATATGGGGACAGACTTGCTAGCAAGTCCACAACCTTGGACCCAAACTCACCACGCATTGAACACACATTGAGCTATTGAAACAGAAACCATACAATCAGGCATGAACACCACTAATATAAAATGTTTTAGTTGGGTGTTAAAGTAGAGTTCAGCCTGAGTTCCATCTGAGTTCAGGTTGGGTTCTTGCTAGAAAGTCCTCCCCCTATATTGCATAGTGTTATTGATGGGGATAAAAGGGGCATAAGAGAGGAAGGGGGGGAGATATCAGAAGTATTGCACTGAACTTCAGCTGCTGATGTCCCTTCAAAAAAAACTTTGGCTTTTAGGTAATTTTCAGTGAGTGGGGAGCCATAAGGGAGGGTAAGGGGGGTTAGCATGGGATTAAGAATTGTGGTTGGATGACTTAGCTGGTCTAAATAATAATTGGGGGTGAGAGATGAAGGGTATTTTTCCATTGAGCTATGAAAAGATATTTAATTTTAGGTTGGAAAGACTTCCTTGCTGACATAGACTTGGCTGTGACATGTAAGGCAGTAGAAGACCTATATTTATTTTAGGTCCAATACCATGTTCTCTTGAGGAGATACAAGATATTTCCTTTCCACCACATGTGAAACAACAAGGTAGGCTTCTTCAGATGGAAATAACTTTCCTTTTGGGCACCACATGACACTCAAAGCAAAAGTCAATCATTTAATCCACAAATAAGTACACAAATCTATACTCAAAGCGCAGAAAGCAACATCTACCTAGTAACTGCTTTTTCCCTTTTAGTGTCTTGATTTTATGGCACTAGAAACTTTGCTATCAAAACTTAAATCTAAATTAGTCAATCATCTGATTATACTTTTCAACTCTAAGCAAATGAGAAATGTATCAGTTCTAGGATTTATAGTATATTTTCAATGTTACTTTATTATGTGTTTAAAGGTAATTAAAGGTCTATTAGTAAGAATTGCAGTAAGGTTGTAGGATCTGTTGGTTAAATTTGTGGGTCAGTGATAAATTAAGGATGGCTTATTAAAGGGGTCAATGTAAGAAGAAATTATATATATAATTGGCTAGATTTTGTTCAAAATTCCTTTTAATTAAGTTACAATATTTTTGTGATAGTATTTAAATTTATATAAAGCTATTATTTTTTCTTACCTTTCTTAATAATTGATTTCTGTTAAAACTTTTAAAAACTTCCAAATCTCTTTTGATTATTAAGTTCCAACCCTTCATGAGATTCACTGAGTTTCAGTGTTACTCTACAATACATTATTATTCACTTAGAAATTATCTTGAGGTAGTAAATTTTCTTTGAAGTATCTTCAAACCACTCCCTCAAAGTATTGCTTGGTGCTTTGAAGCAGCCTCCAATCTTTTTGCAAAGTATCACTTACTCAGGAGCACCCTCCATCTTCTGAATAGTCCATCCAGTGACACTTCCATTAGTTAAATAATTTTAGAAGGAACTAATTCAGAAGCAATATCTATAGAAGTGGGAAAGGGAGCATTTAAATATAGAGAACAGAGAGGGAGACAGAAATTAGGGACTAATTGATTCCTTTCTAATTTTTGTAAGGTCTATGATATAAGGAGGGGGGAGGGTGGAGGAGATATGGGTAATAATGGATTTGTGCTTGGATTGATGTGATTCATTAACTTCTTGATCTATTTTACAGCTGAAAACCATATCTGCAGCCTTACCAATTTCAAAAACCAGGTCACTTACTAAGGTAAAATTCCAAGAATTGAAAAAAGTAGGAACTCCAGGTAGGTACATGAGGGAAATGTCAAGGTCAGTCAAGGAATCTAAAAAAGGGTTGGAACCATAGTGGTCAGTTTGGTGTTTGGTGGGGTCAGCCCATGGGTCATTGTGTAAAATTGAGTCAATGAAGAATTAATAGGGAAGGGTTCAGAAAGGAGAGAATGGGGAGAAAATGAATTGGGGAGTAGAGAAAGAGTTTGGGGAATTGAAATGATTGATACAGAAGATGGGGGAGGGAGAGTTTTTAATTTGGATTAGAGTAAGATCTAGGGAGAGACTTGGGATATAGGTAAAGATGTGGGTGGGAAGCTTCTTGCTGACATATAAACAAAATCCCACTGGGGAAGGTGAAAGGGAGTAATCAAGTGCCAGCCTTTTGCTGGGGTGGGTGCATGGCTATCAGGGGAGGTAAATGGTTTCTGAAAAACTAATACTTCATAAGTTTTAATTCTGGGGTAATTGAATAGAGACTGAAAAACATAGAAAGAATGGTTGCAGTTGAATTAGAAAAAATTGATGAATGCTGGAAGCAATTATGAAGAATTACCAATAGGTTAGGATGGCGCATGGGGAAGTTGAAATATAGAGGGGGAAGAGGACAGACTTTCAAGTAGATAGGAGAGAGAGGCGTTGAATTTTTTTAATATTTGGTCATGTGGTAGTGCATTGACACATTGGAAGCAGACAGGGACTGACAGCTTAGCAGTTCTACACATCTTACAGCTGTGGTGGCCTGCACAGTTGGAGCAGTGGTGAAGGAGTTAAAAATGGATTTTGAGATGATCCTTGTCACGCGCCACGTGACACTCGAGGCAAAAGCAGCTCATTAAATCAATAATATCAAGTCCTAAATCTATACTCGAAGCGCAGAAAGCAATTCTCCATAACAACTGCGATTCCCCTTTGAGTACTTACTATTTAACTGCGCTAGCCTAAACTCTAAATCTAAATTAGTCAATCTCCCAATAGGGTGCCTTAGTCTCCTTTTCAATAAGCAACGCACAGCGCTAGGATAAACGTAATAGTACAGTAGTAGTTTTCATTAAAGTTTTGTTAATTAATTAAAAAGGGGTAAATTGAGCATGGACGGATATTTAGCAAAGAGGGTCTAAGTGTATGTTAGTAATGGTCAATGGTATGGGAATGGTGCGATGAAAGGGAGGTCAATGCCAGGAGGAACAAAGGATATAAAAGGGATGGGTATTTGGTTCGATATTCCTTAGAATTAAATTATAAAACGTATTTACATTAATAGTGGTAAAATCTTTAAGTTAATTCATTGTTATTGTATCTTTCTTTTATTTTCTCAATATTCATTTCTAAATCCTAAATCTTTGATTATTGAGTTTCCAACCCTTCGTGAGATCTTAAGAATTCCTATTACCTTTGAAACTATTTTATAATTCTTCTCGAATCTACCTCAAACCTGTAGCTCTTACTTCGAGTGACCTTAGAATCACTTCCTCGAATCATTCCTCTGTTCTTCAAAGAAGTTTCTAAATCTCTCATCTCACTTTCAGGAACATCCTCGACCTTGTGCGTAGTTCGTCCGGTGAGAGTATAATTTAATTCTCCGTAGTTCTCATTCTTTGCACTACTACGTCCTTTTAGGTGTTTTTAAAGTTTTAAAATGGCACCTGTTCATCGCACTCCTCCTCCGGGCGCTACTACTAGAGCTCACGCTAGGGGCAGGCCAACAGCCACAAGGTCTGTTTCCCGCACTCACTCTTTGGAACCACTCAGCCTTAGGGAACGGCAACATTCAGTTCAATCTGTAGAAGACATCCCACAAGATTTTGAGGATTCTAGTGATGAAGAAGAAGGAGAGGATACAATGCACGAGGCACCATCCGCCCCAGCCAATCACCCTTCTGGTCAATACTCAGAACCTGGACCATCTAACTCTCTGGAAGATTTCATGAGACTTTTCATGAAAACCCTTTCAAATCCAAAGTCTTCAGAGGGATCCAAGTTCAAAACTCCTTCTATGAAATCTCCTGACAAATTCGACGGAGATCACCCCGACAGATTGCGACCCTTCTTTCAAACCTGCAAGCTACTGTTCCATAATGACCCTCGAACCTTTAATAGCTACTGATCAAAGGTTGTTTACGCTTCTTCATTCCTAGCCGGGAAAGCAGCAAGATGGTTAGAACCTTATCTGCTCATGCTTTCTTTGACAGAAACCCACTTACTTATCAATAATTGGGAAAAATTCGAAGACCAACTTTTTACGTTTTTTGGGGATCCTAATGAAACAGACAACGCAGAAATTGAACTTGATTTTCTTCGCATGAGTGATAATGGTAAAGCCTCTGAATATATCTCGAATTTCAGAGCACTTCAAACTCAAGTAGGTTGGAATGATGCTGCCCTTAAGTATCATTTCAAGAAAGGACTTCCTTTGAGGATTCTGGATCAATTAAATCTTCACGGTCAGAAGATGACTACTTTAACGGATTTAATGGATCAAACCCTCGAACTTGACGGCGTTTATCAAGGACGACTTCAGCATCATCGATATGCCAACAAATCTCAAGGCCTAAATTTTAAATCGGGACCTTCTTCACACCCACGACCAAATCAATCCTCCTTGACTCAATCCAAACCCAATAAGGGAAAGGATAAACCTCTACCAAAAGGCTCGACCCCAGGCGATATCAGCTAAGTACTGGATCCTAAAGGGGAACTTAAAGTAGCTGAGAGGAAGAGACGAGCAGATAATGGGTTATGTATGTATTGTGGGGGTAAGCACAAGTTAGAAGACTGTGTAAAGTTGAAGGAAAGAGAAGGTAGTAGTTCGAAGTCAAAAAACTAGTAGATAGTTTACTTGTGTGCAAAGCAAACTATCTTATCTCTCCCAGTGCACAGAACCTCCATGTCTTAAGGACTGGAGTTGCCTTAAACCGCTTGAGATTCATTCTTTTTAAGGAGGATATCCCCTTCAGTTGTCTTATAGACTCTGGAGCTTCAATTTCTTTTGTTAGTTTATCTTTTGCCGAGAAGCTTCAACTAACATTTACAGATATTGATTGAACTCCAATCTATTTGGTCAAATCAGAGGAACCCAAATATTGGGTAAGTAAGAAAGTTTTATGGGTTTTCAAATTTCCAAACTTTCCCCCCTTCGAGTGGGAATTATCAGTCTTGGACGCCCCAAGGATGGACAATACCATTCTTGGCCATGACTTTTTAACGCATTGGAATCCCGAAATAGATTGGACTAAGGGATTGATCACCCCACGCTCTAAGTATATTTCTGATTCTTCAATGCAGGTCAATAGGGAATTAAACAACCCGCCTGACAACGTCCTGCTAGAGGACAAGTCTCTGCCTGATGACTTGCATGCATCTGATCCTTCTCTAAATGAGCAATTGGCTAACCCTTCTAGCTCGATGACTTCACTCGAAGAGGATTTAAATTGCCTCAAAGTAATCGAATTCTGCTCTCTCAATACAGGTATACCCTCAACAGATTCTCTCAAAGATGAAGAGGACGACCAAATCAACGTTGAAGCCATTAAATCAACTCTACCGGAAATCTACCACGATTTCCTCGATGTTTTCTCAATCCGCAAGGCCGATAAGTTACCACCTCATTGACCCTACGACCATCAAATAGAGTTAATAGGCCCAGTACCTCCGGCAGGTCCTGTCTATTCTTTATCGAAGGACAAATCTCAAGTTCTTTGAGACTACATTGCAGAGAATGTATCCAAAGGTTTCATAAGAGCCAGTAAATCTCCAACCGGCTCCCCTGTCCTCTTTGTAAAAAAGAAGGACGGTAGTCTTAGGTTGTGTGTTGACTATAGAAAGCTCAACACAGTCACTAAGAAGAATGCATATCCTGTTCCTCCTATGTCATTACTTCTTACCCTTTTCAATGGTGCTAATTTCTTTTCTAAAATTGATCTTAGAGGTGCTTACAATCTGATTCGCATTGCAGAAGGTCATGAACCACTGACTGCAATGCGCACTAGATTTGGTAGTTTTGAATATTTAGTTATGCCTTTTGGATTATGTAACGCACCTTCAACTTTTCAAACTTTTGTTAATGACATCTTCCAAGATGTTGTCGTCTATTTAGATGATATTTTAATATTCTCAAAAACACTAAATGAACATATTCATCATGTTTGACAGGTCCTAAATCGTCTTCGAGATCATAGTCTCTACGCCAAGCATAATAAATGCGAATTCCACCTCAAATCAATTGATTTTTTGGGTTTTACGTTGTCTACTGACAGTTTAGTCATGGATGACAAAAAAGTCCAGAAAATCCTGGAATGGCCTGAGCCCAAAAACATTAAATTGCTACAAGGATTTTTGGGTTTTGCCAACTTCTATAGAAGATTTATTAAAGATTACTCTAAAACTATTTCCAATCTTACTTCTCTTCTTAGAAAAGACATTCCTTTTGTTTTTACTTCTACAGCACGAAAGGAATTCGAAGCACTAAAAATGGCGTTCACCTCAGCCCCAATTTTTCAACATTTTGATCCTTCTGCCTCGACAATAGTTGAGACAGATGCAAGCGATTATGCTATTGCAGGGGTCATCTCCCAATTAAATCCTGAAACAAATTTGTTTCATCCTGTTGCTTTTGAGTCACGCAAACTCATAGCCGCAGAATTAAATTATGAAATTCATGACAAAGAGCTTTTTGCTATCATCCATTGTCTTAAAAAATGGTGTTCTTTTCTTCTCAGCCTAGATAGTCCTTTTCAAATTTTAACAGATCATAATGCTTTGAAATACTTCATGTCTTCTAAAGTGTTAACCAGGCGTCAAGCCAGGTGGGCTGAATTTTTGTCTGAATTTTCCTTCTCTATTTCTTATTGCCCAGGTAAAAACTGCATTGTCCCAGATATCTTGTCACATCGGGACGACGTTTACCCACAGCGGGGGGACGCATTTGCTGAAAGGAATCCAGCAAATGTGCAATCAATCTTCAACAAGTCAATGTTAATGACTCATCAACTTAATTTGATGACAATTCAATCTTTTCGAAATCCACTATCCAACAGCCTCGAAGCTCAGTCAAAGGACGAATATTGTTTAGGGTTAAAAGATAAAATACACTTGAAGCAACGGGCCAAAAGATTTAGTATTGAATCAGGTCTATTAGTCTTCAAAGGTAGAGTAGTCATACCCGACAACAATGAGATAAAATTATGGATTTTCAACAGTCGACATGATTCTCCATTAGCTGGTCATTTTGGGGTTGATAAAACCTACCAGTTAATAGCGAGGGATTTCTTCTGGTCAGGTATGACCAGGGAAATCAAGGCCAATATAAAAGCTTGTTACGAATGTAATAGGAATAAGGCTCCCCGTCACAGGAAGCATGGGTTTCTTCAACCACTTCCTATTCCCTCTAAACCTTGGGAATCTTTATTGATGAATTTCATTTCTCAACTTCCTTTTTCTAATGATTTTGATGCTATATTAGTAATAGTAGATATATTTTCAAAAATGTCTATTTTCATTAAAACCACTACTACTGCTATAGCAGAAGATTTGTCAAAATTGTTTCTAGAATATGTATTTTCCAAACACGGCTTACCAAATGATATTATTTCAGATAGAGGCTCATTGTTTGTATCCACATTCTGGACCCAACTTTGTCGACAACTCAATATCACGAGGAACCTCTCCACGGCCTATCACCCTGAAACCGATGGTCAAACAGAAAGAGTTAACCAAATCCTCGAACAATATCTTCAAATGTATGTCAGTTACCAACAAGACGATTGGACCACATGGTTACCATTGGCCGAATTTTCTTATAATAACTCGACTCATTCTTTGACACAACAATCTCCCTTCAAAACCATTTATGGACGACATCCTTGATTCAACTCAATCCATGTAGGAACTAATCATCCTGCGGAACATTATCTTCGAACTATATCACGACTCCAAGAAGAACTTAAAACAAATTTGGAATCAGCAATTGGAAGATACAAGGAACAGGCCGACAAACATTGACAATCTGCTCCTTCCTTTAAACCAGGCGACAAAGTATGGCTCGACGCACAAAACATTCAAACAACACGACCATCAAAGAAACTGGCTGAAAAGCGCTTGGGACCATTCGAAATTGACTCTGAAGTCTCTAAAACTGCATTTCGACTCAAGTTACCTCCTAAATGGCAGGCAATTCACCCTGTTTTCCATGTATCTCTCCTGGAACTGGCTCGAGAAATATACCCGGGCAAGAACCAACCCCCTCCTGAACCGGTCGAAGTAGAAGATCATCTAGAGTGGGAAGTAAGTCGTATCCTTGATTCAAGAATGCGCAAGGGGAAACTTCAATACCTTGTGGAATGGGAAGGCTTCCTCAATGACTCAGACAAAACATCCTGGGAACCAGCCATCGATGTTTCTAACGCCCCTGAACTCCTAAAATCTTTTCATTTGAAATATCCTTTAAAACCAAAACCTTAAAATTTCTTTTCTTTCTCTTTTGTTCTTTTTCTTGTAAAATCTTAAACACCTCTTAAATTTCTTAGCCTTGTTTTCTTTTTTTTCTCCTCTTCTTTTTCTTTCTTCTCCTTCTATAAAATTTCCTTCAAAACCAACTAAAAATAAAATTAAAATTAAAATTAAATAAAATAAAATAAAATAAAATAAAATAAAATAAATAGAATAAATATAAATAATAAAATAAAATAAAATAAAATAAATAGAATAAACATAAATAATAAAATAAAATAAAATAAACTCTTAAATCTCTCTAAATATTTTCTTTCTCTCTTTCAATTCTCTAAATACATTCTTTTCTTAAATTTAAAATTCTCTTTAAAAATTTCTTTCTTAAAATTTATTCTCGCTTTAAAACTTTCTTTCCTTCGAATCATCAAACCTTGTTAGACACGACCATTTCATCTAACTTAACTTCAACCTCTAAAATCTCCCTATAAAAATTCTTCAAACAAATGATTCTTCTTTTCAAATTCTCTTTAAATTCTAAATTCTGTTTTTTTTCTTTCTTCTTCCTATCTTTTAAACAAAAAAATCCTAAAAAAATCAATCAACAACTTTTCGCAAATAACAAATTCTTCTTTCATTAAATTCTCAATTTAACAAACTCATCTCAATCACCAACCGTTTCTTTTTCTCTCTCTTTTCTTACATAAATTTTTTCTTTTAAAAACTTAAAACTTCCTTCAATTAAATAACTTTTTATTTCTTAATTTAAATTTCTTCTTTCAAATTCTAAAAGCAAAATTTTACTTAAAACTTCTTTTTTTTTTTCTTTCTTTTTCTCTCTTTCCCAAATCTTATAAAAATAATTATATTCACCTACAATAAAAAAAAATAAAATAAAATAAAATAAAATAAAATAAAATAAAATAAAACTAAAATACAATTCTACTTTTCTACTTCTTTACATCTCTCTTTTTTATTTCAAATTTTTTCTTTTAATTTTTCTCGAACCAATCTTTTCATCTTCTCCAAAACTACCCTTATCTCCTTCCTGCATTTCTCAAATACCTCCTCCTCTCCTACCGGAACCCCCTCTCCAATCTTCAAGAGTTCCTCTGCCACGTTGAAGGAAGCAGCGTCGATAATTATGTCGACCTCCCCACACAACTCTTCTGCGAACCTTACTCGTCGACCTTGACGAGGTTTCTTCGACCACACCTGGTCCAGTGTGTCTTCAGGTTCTTCGACTACACCCGTGACCGGAGGGTTTGCCTCAGTTGGTAAAAGCGGTGCAGGCTCCCCAATCGGGTCTTCAAGGGTATTTGATGTCTAAACAAAACTCATCAGTAACCTCATCCTTAAAAAATAACAATTGAAAACTTACCTCGAAGATGGGGTCAGGCTCTAAGAATAACCTTGGCGCCACCTCTACCTCTGCTTCTCTTTCCTCCTCGCCGTCTTGGATGACCACCCGTCGTTTCTTGGGTGCCCGCCCTGGAACAGGGACTTAATCTTCATCTTCCTCCACCAATTTGTCAACCTCTTCTTTGACACCACGCTTCAAACTTGTGGCCTGGGTTACCCAGGTTGTGATCTCGTTATTGAGCTCCTTATCATTCTCCCCCACCAATTGTTCATCTTCAACCGAGACATCCCAAATGTCTTTGACCACCTCTTTTGTTTTAGGGATTACCCAAAACTTGGTCTTGGTAAACTGTTGTTCGATCTCTGCATTCTTTGTCAACGCATTGCAGGCCACTCGTTGCCAACGGCAAAACTCGCATTTCTGGAGAGGGCCTTGAGTCGCCGTACTTTCGACACAAAAGTATTCCATGCTTTCACAAGCCGTGCAAGTTTGGGAAAATTGTCACGTAATCATTCCCCCATCCGCTTTAGGGTGTGGAGGCGCAGGTGTGGGAGTAGGGCAGTTCATTATAAAAGAGAAATTAATAAATAAGGAAAAAATTATAGAAGAAGGGAAACTAGTGTGAGAAGATGGCTCAAGCTCAACGGAGTTTGTGATTCTTATACCCGGGCATCTGTCACGCGCCACGTGACACTCGAGGCAAAAGCAGCTCATTAAATCAATAATATCAAGTCCTAAATCTATACTCGAAGCGCAGAAAGCAATTCTCCATAACAACTGCGATTCCCCTTTGTGTACTTACTATTTAACTGCGCTAGCCTAAACTCTAAATCTAAATTAGTCAATCTCCCAATAGGGTGCCTTAGTCTCCTTTTCAATAAGCAACGCACAGCGCTAGGATAAACGTAATAGTACAGTAGTAGTTTTCATTAAAGTTTTGTTAATTAATTAAAAAGGGGTAAATTGAGCATGGACGGATATTTAGCAAAGAGGGTCTAAGTGTATGTTAGTAATGGTCAATGGTATGGGAATGGTGCGATGAAAGGGAGGTCAATGCCAGGAGGAACAAAGGATATAAAAGGGATGGGTATTTGGTTCGATATTCCTTAGAATTAAATTATAAAACGTATTTACATTAATAGTGGTAAAATCTTTAAGTTAATTCATTGTTATTGTATCTTTCTTTTATTTTCTCAATATTCATTTCTAAATCCTAAATCTTTGATTATTGAGTTTCCAACCCTTCGTGAGATCTTAAGAATTCCTATTACCTTTGAAACTATTTTATAATTCTTCTCGGATGTACCTGGAACCTGTAGCTCTTACTTTGAGTGACCTTCGAATCACTTCCTCGAATCATTCCTCTGTGCTTCGAAGAAGTTTCTAAATCTCTCATCTCACTTTCAGGAACATCCTCGACCTTGTGCGTAGGTTGTCCGGTGACAATCCTTTCCCAAGAACTGGTAAAATGTGCTTCTCTACTGGTTGGATTCCTCTGTGTTTTGTGCCTTATCTTCAAAAAAGATAGGATTAGGGGGGAGAGTGTCATGTATTATTTGACACTCAAAGCAAAAGTCAATCTTTCAATCCATATACCAATACAAAAATCCATACTCAAAGCGCAGAAAACAACATCTACCTAGCAACTGCTTTTCTCCTTTTTTTTCTTTATTCAAACACGCTAGCTACTATGCTATATGAAACTTAAATCTAAATTATTCAATCATCCACTTATATGTTTCAATTGTAAGTAGATGAACAGTGTATTAGTGCTCAGATTAATATTATTGTTTTAATTTTGGGTTATTGTGTGATTAAGGTTAATTAAATTTCTGTGAGTGGGAATAGGAGTAATGTAAAAGGATCTTTTGGTTATAGTGGAGTGTCCATCATAAATTAAGAACAGATAATTAAAGGGGTAAATGCATGATAGAATTATCTATATAGTTGAGGGGATTTATTTGACATTCCTTAGAATTAAATTATAATATTTTTTGATAGTAGTTAAATTTATTTAAAGCTATTATTATTTCTTAAATTTCTTAATAATCAATTTCTATACAAACTTTTAAAACTCCTTAATCCCTTTTTGTTATTAAGTAACAACCCTTTGTGAGATTCCATGAATTTTATTGTTACCCTACTATACATTATTATTCACCTCAAACCTACCTTGAAGCTGATAATTTATCTTGACATATCTTTGAATAACTTCCCTTAATTAATTCTCTGTACTTTGAAGTAGTCTTCAATTACTCTTATCATTCTCACTTAATCAGGGACACCCTTATACTTGTGCATAGGCTGTCTGGTGACAGTATAATTTAATTATTTGTAGCTCTCATTTTTTACTTGTACTACTAAGTATTTTAGGGTCTAAGCTTAAATGGCACCCATTTAATGCAGTTCTTCTATGGGTGCTACTGCTAAAGCTTACCTCAGGGATAGGAAAAAAGCTTCTTGACCTACTTTCTGCACTCACTCCCTTGAACCTCTAAAATAAAGTGAATGTGAACATTCAATTCAATCTGTAGAGGAATTCCTTCAGGAATCGAAAAATTCTATTGAGGAGGAAGAAGGCCAGGACACAATGCACAAGGAAAAATATTCTCTGGCTTCCAACTCTTTGGGAAAAACCTCTGAGCCTGGTAAAACTCCTTCATTGGAGAATTATATGAAATTATTAGTGAAATCCATTTCTAATCCTTCTCCTTTGGTGAAATCTAAATTTAAAACTCCCTCAATAAAATCCTTGGAAAAATTTGATGGAGAACATCCTGACAGATTGAGACCTTTTTTGAAAATCTGAAAATCATTGTTCCACAATGAACCTCAAACCTTTAATACAGACCATTCCAAGGTAAATAATGCTTCATGATCCTTATCTGGGAAGGCATCACAACGGTTCAAGCCTGATCTGCTCATATTTCTTTGACAGAAACCCATTTTCTAATCAAAAATTGGGAAAAACTCAAAGATCAACTTTTTACGTTATTTGGGGGCCATGATGAAACCAATAATGCAGAAATAAACTAAGATTTCCTTTTCATGAAAAATAATGGTAAAGCTTCTGAATATATTTAAAGCTTGGGTAGGTTGGAGTGATGCAGCACTAAAGTATCATTTCAAAAAGGGACTTTCTTTGAGTATTCTTGACCAACTAGATCTCCATGGTCAGAAAATGGTGTAAAAATGGTTACCTTAATGGATCTCATGGATAGGACCCTTGAGCTAGTTGGCATTCACCAAGGCCAAGTTTGAAAAAAGTGTCATGCTAATGAATATCATAGTTTGAACTTCAAATCTGGAACTTCTTTGAATCATCCTTGACCAACTCAATCCTCATCTCAAAAAAAAACCCAATCAAAAGGCTAAGGAAAAATCTTGATCCCAGGAAATATCAGTAAGGTATTGGATAAAAAAGGGGAATTAAAGGAAGCTGAAATAAAAATAGGAGCAGATAATGGGTTGTAGTTAATGTTTTGTGTATGTATTGTGGGGTTAAACACAAGTTGGAAGAATTTGTCAAATTAAAGGACAGAGAAGGTAACAGTTCCAAGTCAAAAAACTAGTGAATAGTTTACTTGTGTGCAAAGAAAACTATTTTATATCTCTCAGTGCACAGACCCTTCATGTACTAAGACCTGGAACTTCCTTTAACTGTTTGATATTAATTCTTTTTAAAGAGTGTATCCCATTTAGTTGTCTAATAGACTCTGAAGTCTCAATTTCATTTATCAGTTTATATTTTGCCGAAAAATGTAATTTGAAATTTTAGACATTGGCCAAATTCCAATTTATCTGGTCAAATTATAGGAACCCAGAAACTGGGTTAGTAAGAAAGTTTTATGGGTTTTCAACTTTCCAAATTTCCCCTTCTTTGAGTGAGAATTAACAGTCTTGGATTCCCCTAGGATGGACAACACAATTTTTGGCCATGACTTCTTACAGCATTGGAATCCTGAAATTGATTGGTCGCAGGGATTGATCACCCTTTGTTCTAAGTATATTTCTGATTTATCAATGCAGGTCAATAGGGAGTTAAACAGCCTGAATGACCAAGTCTAGCTAGATTAAAATTCTCTACCAAATGTACTGCAAGCATCTGATTTCCCTTTAAATGAGGATATAACTAAATATTCTAGTTCAACCAATCTAATCAAAGAGTATTTCAATAGCCTTGAGTTAATTGATTTTTGCTCTCTAAATATGGGTCTACCTTTGACAGAATTCTTTGAAGATGAGGATGACCAAATCAACTCTACCTGAAGCTTATCATGACTTCATCAATGTTTTCTCTTTCTGTAAGACCTAAAAGCTACTACCTCATTGACCCTACAATCATCAAATAGAGCTTATAAGTCCAGTACCACTGGTAGTTTTTTTCTATTCTTTGGTGAAGGAAAAATCTCAAGCTCTTCAAGACTATGTTTCAGAGAGAGTAGAAAAGGTTTCATTCAAGCCAGTAAATCTCCAACTGGATCTCTAGTTCTTTTTGTTAATAAAAAGGATGGATTTCTTAGCTTATGTGTTGATTATAGAAAACTCAATGCAGTGACTAAGAAGAATACATATCTAGTTCCTTTTATGTCATTATTTCTTACCTTGTTTAATGGTGCTAATTTCTTTTCTAAAATTGATCTCAGAGGTTCTTACAATCTCATACCAAATGCAGAACTGCAATGTGTACCAGATTTTGTATTTTTGAATATTTAGTAATACCCTTAGGGTTTTGAAGCTCACCATCATTTTGGAAATTTTTTTCAATATCTTCCAAGATATTTTCAAACTGTTTGTTTTCATTGTCCTAGATGGCACTTTAATATTCACAAATTCCCTTGAAGAACATATTCAACATGTCAAAATGGTTCTTACTTGACTTCAAGAATAAGAACTCTATGCCAAGAACACAAAGTGAGTTTTCCACCTTAAATCTATTAACTTTTGGGGGTTTACATTGTCCACTAAGGGCTTAGTCATGGATAATAAAAAGGTTCAAAGAGTTTTGGAACGGCCAGAGCCAACCAACCTAAAATCCTTACAGGGATTTTTTGTTTTTTCAAATTTTTAAAAAAGATGTATAAAAAAATTACTCTAAATCTATAACAAATCTTACTTCTCTTCTTAAAAAAGATATTACCTTTGTCTTCAAAGATATAGCACAGAAAGAATTTGAAGCATTTAAAATTGTGTTTACTACAGCCCCTATTTTTTTACACTTTGATCCTACAGCCTTGATAAAATTCAATCCTGAAACAAGATTTTTTCACCTTGTTGCAATTGAATCACATAAATTTATTGTAGAAGAATTAAATTATGAAATTGATGATAAAAAGCTATTTGCTATTATTCATTGTATTAAGAAATGTTTTTCTTTTCTTCTGAGTCTAAATAGTTCTTTCAAATCGTAACTGATCATAATGCTTTGAAATACTTCATGTCTTCCAAATTACTTACTAGACATCAGGCTAGGTGGGCTAATTTTTTATCTGAATTTAATTTTACTATTACCTACCACCCAGGGAAAAATTGTGTACTTCCATATTTTTTATAATGTTGGGAGAATGTTTATCTGCAGCGGGGGGAGGAATTTGCTGACAAGAACTCAGCAAATGTGAAATAAATTTTCAACAAATAAATGTTAATGGCTCATCAACTTAATTTAATGAAAATACAATCAATTCAAAATTGACTATACAATATTTGAGAAGCTCAATAAAAGGATGATTATTTTTTGGGGATTAAATACAAAATACTCTCAAAATGAGGGGCCAAGAGATTCAGTATAGAATTAGGTGGGCTAGTCTTCAAAGGTAGAGTAGTCACACCTGACAATAAGGATATAAATTTATCAATTTTTAATGGTAGACATGATTCTCAATCAGCTGGTCATTTTGGGGCTGTTAAAAGCTACCAGTTAATTGCAAGTGATTTCTTCTGCCAAGGAATGAACAGGGAAATTAAGGCCTATATAAAAGCCTGTTATGAATGCAATAAGAAAAATTTACCTCAAAATAGGAAGTATTAGTTGCTTCAACCACTTCAAATTCCCTCTAAACTATTGGAATTAATTTCAATGGATTTCATTTCTCAACAGCCTCCATAAGATAGCTTTGATGCTAAATTAGTCATAATTTATAGATTCTCTAAAATGTCTATTTTTATTAAAACTAATACTATTCAACTTCTGAAGATTAAGCTAAATTATTTCTAGAATATTTATTTTCTAAAAATGGCTTACACACTGATATTATTTCAGATAGAGTATCTCTGTTTGTCTCTACTTTCTGGACTCAACTTTTTCAACAACTAGATAGTTTGAGGAATCTTTTCACTGCTTATCATCCTGAAACTGTAGGGAAAACCAAAAGAATCAACAAAATCCTCAAAAAATATCCTCAAATTAATTTCAACTACCAACAAGACAGTTGGACCACATGGTTTATTTTGGCTAAATTTTCTTATAAAAGCTTGAAAACTTCCTTGAAAAAACAATCTACTTTTAAAACAATCAATAGACAACATCATTGATTCAATCCAATTCATGTAGGAATTAATCATCCTGATAAACATTATCTTTAAACCATTTCACATATTCAAGCCAAACTCCAATCTAACCTCCAGGAAGAAAATCAAATATATAAAGATTAGGCCAAAAAACATCAATAATCTGCTCCACCTCTTAAACCAGGCAATAAAGTATGGCTCAACTCTAAAAATATTCAAACAGCTTGACCATCAAGAAAATTATTGGAAAAGCACTTGGGTCCATTTTAAATTGATGCAGAAGTTTCTGAAAATTTATTTCAACTCAATTTAATTTTAAAATGGCAATCAACTCATCCTGTTTTTCATGTATTTCTTCTGGAACCTGCTTGAGATATAAACCTGGCAAGTACCAACCCTCTCTGGAACCAGTAGAAGTAGAATATCATCTAGAGTGGGAAGTAAGTTTTATTTTTGATTCAAGAAGGTGCAAGGGGAACTTCAATACCTCATTGAATGGGAAGGCTAACTTCATGACTCAAATAAAACATCTTGGGAACTGGCCATAAATGATTCAAACTTTCCTGAACTTTTAAAATATTTTCACATAAAATATTCTAAAAAACCTAAAACCTAAATTTTATTTACCTTTTCTTAAAGCTTTTAAAAAATTCATTTTCTTCTTCTTCTAAATAAATTTAAAATTTCATATATTTTTCTTTCATTTCATTTCTTTTCTAAAATCTTCTTAATACTTAAGCAAATCAAAATCAAACTAATATTAAAAAATTTAAAATAAATTAAAATAAATTAAAATAAAATAAAAATAAAAATAAAAATAAAAATAAAAATAAAAATAAAAATAAAAATAAAAATAAAAATAAAAATAAAAATAAAAATAAAAATAAAAATAAAAATAAAAATAAAAATAAAAATAAAAATAAAAATAAAAATAAAAATAAAAATAAAAATAAAAATAAAAATAAAAATAAAAATAAAAATAAAAATAAAAATAAAAATAAAAATAAAAATAAAAATAAAAATAAAAATAAAAATAAAAATAAAAATAAAAATAAAAATAAAAATAAAAATAAAAATAAAAATAAAAATAAAAATAAAAATAAAAATAAAAATAAAAATAAAAATGAAAATAAAAATAAAAATAAAAAGAAAAATAAAAATAAAAATAAAAATAAAAATAAAAATAAAAATAAAAATAAAAATAAAAATAAAAATAAAAATAAAAATAAAAATAAAAATAAAAATAAAAATAAAAATAAAAATAAAAATAAAAATAAAAATAAAAATAAAAATAAAAATAAAAATAAAAATAAAAATAAAAATAAAAATAAAAATAAAAATAAAAATAAAAATAAAAATAAAAATAAAAATAAAAATAAAAATAAAAATAAAAATAAAAATAAAAATAAAAATAAAAATAAAAATAAAAATAAAAATAAAAATAAAAATAAAAATAAAAATAAAAATAAAAATAAAAATAAAAATAAAAATAAAAATAAAAATAAAAATAAAAATAAAAATAAAAATAAAAATAAAAATAAAAATAAAAATAAAAATAAAAATAAAAATAAAAATAAAAATAAAAATAAAAATAAAAATAAAAATAAAAATAAAAATAAAAATAAAAATAAAAATAAAAATAAAAATAAAAATAAAAATAAAAATAAAAATAAAAATAAAAATAAAAATAAAAATAAAAATAAAAATGAAAATAAAAATAAAAATAAAAATAAAAATAAAAATAAAAATAAAAATAAAAATAAAAATAAAAATAAAAATAAAAATAAAAATAAAAATAAAAATAAAAATAAAAATAAAAATAAAAATAAAAATAAAAATAAAAATAAAAATAAAAATAAAAATAAAAATAAAAATAAAAATAAAAATAAAAATAAAAATGAAAATAAAAATAAAAATAAAAATAAAAATAAAAATAAAAATAAAAATAAAAATAAAAATAAAAATAAAAATAAAAATAAAAATAAAAATAAAAATAAAAATAAAAATAAAAATAAAAATAAAAATAAAAATAAAAATAAAAATAAAAATAAAAATAAAAATAAAAATAAAAATAAAAATAAAAATAAAAATAAAAATAAAAATAAAAATAAAAATAAAAATAAAAATAAAAATAAAAATAAAAATAAAAATAAAAATAAAAATAAAAATAAAAATAAAAATAAAAATAAAAATAAAAATAAAAATAAAAATAAAAATAAAAATAAAAATAAAAATAAAAATAAAAATAAAAATAAAAATAAAAATAAAATAAAAATAAAAATAAAAATAAAATTAAAAATAAAAATAAAAATAAAAATAAAAATAAAAATAAAAATAAAAATAAAAATAAAAATAAAAATAAAAATAAAAATAAAAATAAAAATAAAAATAAAAATAAAAATAAAAATAAAAATAAAAATAAAAATAAAAATAAAAATAAAAATAAAAATAAAAATAAAAATAAAAATAAAAATAAAAATAAAAATAAAAATAAAAATAAAAATAAAAATAAAAATAAAAATAAAAATAAAAATAAAAATAAAAATAAAAATAAAAATAAAAATAAAAATAAAAATAAAAATAAAAATAAAAATAAAAATAAAAATAAAAATAAAAATAAAAATAAAAATAAAAATAAAAATAAAAATAAAAATAAAAATAAAAATAAAAATAAAAATAAAAATAAAAATAAAAATAAAAATAAAAATAAAAATAAAAATAAAAATAAAAATAAAAATAAAAATAAGAATTAAAATTAAAATTAAAATTAAAATTAAAATTAAAATTAAAATTAAAATTAAAATTAAAATTAAAATTAAAATTAAAATTAAAATTAAAATTAAAATTAAAATTAAAATTAAAATTAAAATTAAAATTAAAATTAAAATTAAAATTAAAATTAAAATTAAAATTAAAATTAAAATTAAAATTAAAATTAAAATTAAAATTAAAATTAAAATTAAAATTAAAATTAAAATTAAAATTAAAATTAAAATTAAAATTAAAATTAAAATTAAAATTAAAATTAAAATTAAAATTAAAATTAAAATTAAAATTAAAATTAAAATTAAAATTAAAATTAAAATTAAAATTAAAATTAAAATTAAAATTAAAATTAAAATTAAAATTAAAATTAAAATTAAAACTAAAATTAAAATTAAAATTAAAATTAAAATTAAAATTAAAATTAAAATTAAAATTAAAATATAAATATAAATATAAATATAAATATAAATATAAATATAAATATAAATATAAATAAAAATATAAATATAAATATAAATATAAATTAAAATTAAAATTAAAATTAAAATTAAAATTAAAATTAAAATAAAAATAAAAATAAAAATAAAAATATAAATATAAATATAAATATAAATATAAATATAAATATAAATATAAATATAAATATAAATATAAATATAAATATAAATATAAATAAAAATATAAATATAAATATAAATAAAAATATAAATAAAAATAAAAATCAAAATCAAAATCAAATAAAATAAAATCAAAATATATTAAAAAAAACTAAATCATGATTTCTGTTTCTCTGAATCTTACTATACAAAATATCATATTTTCTTAATTCTTATCAATTGTTTATTATATATTTTCCAAAAACTTCAATTCAATATCAACTCAATTTTTTCATTCTTCAAAATTCAAATTTTTTTTATTTCTTATCTTTTTTCCTCTTCATATTTCTCCTATATCAAACAATTCTCAAACATCAACATCTTCACAAAACAACTCAAACCCATCATATTATTCTGTTAAGTCCAAAAGTCTTCTTATTTAACACCAGTTTGTCTTATTCTATAATTTTCTTTAAAATTGCATCTTTTTCTTTTTTCTCTCAAATTTTTTTTATTTAAAACAAATTTCTTTTTCCTTCTTTCCTTTTTTTCTTTTCTTTTTATTCAAATTAATAAATTTAACATTAAAACTTTAAAGCAAAATAAATATAAATTAAATTTAAATTTAAAATTAAAACATTTTTTTTAATTTCTTAGTTATTCTTCTAACAATTTCAATATCTTCTCTTTTTTAAAACAAACAACATTTCAATAAAAAATAAAACAACAAGATTAAAAAATATTCAAAAAACCACTTCATAAAAAATTTTTTTTCCTTTTACTTTCTTTTTTCTTCTATTTTTCTCCAAATCATTTCTTTCATCTTTTCAATCACATTTTGAATATCCTTTCTACTATTCTCAAATACAACTTCATCTCCAACTGGAACCAACTTGCTGATATCCAGTAATTCCTTGGCTACATCAAAGGAAGACACATTGACTATCCAATCAATCTTGTTGTTAAATTGTGTGAAAAAGGTGGTATGAAAAGCCTTTCTTGGAATCTTTGATCACACCTGATCTGATTCTACTTCCCCATTCAAAGCATTAATTGTGGTTTATGTGGGGATAATCCTTGAGGGACCCACTTTGACTGCTTTTTCAGTGTCAACTTGAGTTTTAACCACTATTACCTGTGGTTCAATAGGTGATTCTAAATGAATCTCTGCCTTCTGAAAATAAGGATCAGTTAGCTAACAAAGCAAAAAACAAAAGTTGAAATTTTAAAACACTTATGTCAAACTCTAGATAAGCTTCAATAAATAGGTTAGGTCTGGTGGGTTCAAACATGTTCACTGCCTCATCATCATCATCTTCAACCACTACTCAACAATTTTTCATGGTAGGAGCTACCTCCACTACCAGATCTGATCCATTCTTGACCAATTTGTTGACCTTTTCATCAGAAGCCACTGGGCTCTTCCCTTGCTTTAGACTTGCTACCCAACCGGAAATATCCTTCCTCTCCTCCTGATCCAACACATCCCCAGTACCATCTATCACCAAATTGTTTTTATGGGTACCTCCCAAATATCCTTGAAAATTGCCTAATCTTTTGCAATATGCCGAAATTCAGTTATCAAAAATTGACCTTTGATAGCTGGAGTTATTTCCAGAGTGTCAAATGTAAATCAGTGCCATTGAAAAAACTTGCACTTCTTGCGAGGGCCTTGGAACACAGTGCTCTCTACACACAAAAGGTCCATAGAAATTCTGGATTTTCACACTAATTTAAATTGATGCATGGGAATTCAGCTGTCAGCTGGGGGATGAGGAGGAGTAAGGGTAGGATTATTGTTATTGGTCCTATTAAAATATTAAATCAAGAAAATATTTAAATAACTCTTGTAAAGATTTCAAGAAGGTAAATTAAGAGAGAGATAAGGTAAATAAAAAGATCTCATGCTCAAAAGAGCTTGCCTTTTATACCCAGGCATCTGTCATGGGCCATGTGACACTCAAATCAAAATTCAATCTTTTAATCCATATATCCATACACAAATCCATACTCAAAGCACAGAAAGCAACATCTACCTAGCAACTGCTTTTCTCCTTTGTTGTCTTGATTTAAAAACACTAGCAACTGCAATATATAAACCTTAAATCTAAATTATTCTATCATCTGCTTATACTTTTCAACTTTAAGAAAATTCATGGTGTATTAGTGCTCCAATTAATAGTATAATTTTAATGTTGGGTTATTGTGTGATTAAGGGTATTTATATGGCTGTGAGTGGGAATAAGAGTAAGGTTAAAGGATCTGTGGGTTATAGTGTAGGTTCCGTGATAAATTAAGGGTATATAATTAAAGGGGTTAATACAAGGTAGAATTGTCTATATAATTAGGGAGTATTGAAGTTAGAAATCTTGAATTTCAAAATACCTCTTTTTTTCACCAAATCAACCATGATTATTTTTTTTAAATATGCCATATTGTGCCCCCAAAATCCTTTCTACTGAGAATTATTGTCAACTTTGTGGCTTTTTTTTGTGTCTTGAATTGCCTTTTAAATAATTACAAATTTTTAACTTTGATACCCCTATTAAGGGGATTTGGTTCAACATTCTTTCAAATTAAATTATTATATTGTTACAATAGTAGTTAAATTTATATAAAGCTATTATTTTTTCCTACTTTTCATAATAATCAATTTCTATTAAAACTTCTAAAACTCCTAAATCCCATATGGTTATTAAGTTGCAACCCTTTGAGTTCATTGGATTTTAGTGTTACTCTACCATACATTATTATTCACCTCAAACATGTCTCAAAATAGATAATTTATGTTTTACATATCTCTGAATCTTGTTGTAGACAATCCTGTAGTGCTAGCTATAGGCCTTGACCAAGGAAGTTGAAGTAAAACTAGAGAGAAAAACCCCTGTCCCTTTGAGAAAATACCAGGTGAGATTTATTTGCTACAGAAAATTAGAGACTGTTACTATACCCCTTCCAACACACTTCTTGACTGCTTAACAAGTCAAGACAGTAGCCAATAGCAGACAACTGAGAACCACAGAACCAGAAACCTGAAACGCAGAAAGATCCACACCAGAAAAGGAAAACACTTTGCACTTGTTGCACAGAAAACAGCAATAATACTTAATGCAGGTTGAAAAGATACACCAGAGAAACCAGTTGCCAAAGTTGAGTTAAATGAAGAGCTAACCTTGCAACAAACACAGCCAATTGTAGCCAAAATTGAAGTGAAAACTGAGTGAGAACAATTAAATCACCTCTGGATGGTTTTATGATAATTAAAGTTGCCCCCAAACTGTCTTCTTCAGTATGTACACCCAGACCACCCTCTAAAAAATCCATGCACAGCAACAAATTTGGCGCTTTTGGAAGCCAAATTGAATAAAAACCCTCTAGAAGCACTCCCCAGCCTTCTATAGCCAAGGCAGGCAGCCCCCCTAGAAGGGGACAGACCTCCCTGAAGCCAGAAAACCACAAAAAACTTCCAATAAAGCCCAAAATAATTGGAAAAATCCACCATGACTACTAAAACCCTTAAAACACAGAATTGAGCTATGACAACATTGAGACATAAAATTTAGAGCCAAATTAGCTCTACTTGGTTGTACTAAGCACTTAACCCTAACACCTAAGGTTATCACAAAAAACACAAAAAAAAATAAACAGCTATCTTTTAGAAATGAAAAATGAGCAAATGATCTCTTAAAATGTAGAATATGAAAAATGTAATCAAAACATAAAATATAGAGAAAACCCGGGGCTATTCAATGGTAGTACCCACATACCCATATTCCCAATATTCACTGAATAAAACCTGAAAAACACTCATATATTCAATTAATTTCAATTAAGACATACCAAAACAGTGCCAAACAGCCCAACAAAGGCCTCTGCCAATGTTGGAAGAACACAACGTTTTCAAAGTAATCCTGAATTACTCTTACCATTCTTACTTACTCAAAAACATCCTCAACCTTGTGTGTAGGCCCTCTGGTGACAGAAAGGGGATTTAAGGATGTTAGCATTACCTTTTTCAAATAAATAAAGGACTACTGAGGAGTGATTTTTCCCAGATCTTGCATCTAGAGGGCTGAGAAAGGAGATGTAGTATAGGTATTTGAGAGAGATGGGCTTATCTTCAATCAGTGAGTTTATGCATACTTTTTTGGTCAAATTGTAGTGATTAGGAACCCAATGAGAGACTACAGGTTAAGTCGGAAGCTTGTAGATCATACCTTGGGGGATCCATTCTTCCCAAGAGTCTACTAGGAGGAGAAGGTATTTTTTGGAAGCAGAAATAATTGTTACATCATTTTTTTTGACAAATGACCCTTTGACTATCATAATTTTGTTTGACTTTTAATCAATGATTTTTTTGGTGGTGAAGTTGTTTTTAATAAATGAAAGTATTTTGGGGTTGGTGAATTATTTGAGTACTTGTGAGGCTGTCTCTGATTGTTTAATTGTGAAAGAGGAAAGGGAGGAGAAATGAAGAAGAGACTTTGATGGGTTGGAGGTATCTTGGCCATGTGAGTGAAGATTGGAAGCAGTGAATTGCAAGAAGGAGGGGTGGGACTTGGAGATGTTTTTAAAAGGGGAAGGTCCTTTGAGAGATAAATGTTCACGAATTTCATCCAATTTTATGATGATGGAGGGGAGAAGAAAGTATCTTGATTGAAGGAGGTTAGAGAGGCCAGGGGGGAAAAGGAAGCAGCTAAGGTACAGATGTCAGATATGGTTTCTGTGTGGACTGTGATATGAGAACCTTTTCTAGGGACATTCCTGATAGTGTCTAGAAGATTATTTAGGCATGAGACTAAAGCTTGGGGGTTATTGGCAAGGTGCATGCCCAGTCGACAAATGATGTGCACTTCTGGTGCATTTGGGTCCACTGTTGTAGAAAGATGGACATCAGGAGTGGAGGATAGGCAAAATTTTATAAATGGGTTATCTTGGTTATGGACAGATGCATTGAGGGAGGCTTCTTGTGTGGGTGGTGTGGGTCTGTGGGGGAAGGGTTAATGGTGGAGCTACCTTCTGAGACAGCAGAGCTAAATGATGAGGGGAAAGGCTTCAGGTTCTCCTTCCTGGAAACATTAATGAGCACATTGATGGAGAGGTATTTGTCATAGAAGGTGATGAATAACATAATTTTTTAGCTTCTGGGTATTTTTTAGGGGAAGGGGGTTTGGAGAGAGCAGATTGGAAAGGCACTGGATTGAAAAGTGGATTAGGAAGAG
Organism: Hemileia vastatrix; assembly: GCA_030280995.1. Taxonomy (NCBI): domain Eukaryota; kingdom Fungi; phylum Basidiomycota; class Pucciniomycetes; order Pucciniales; family Zaghouaniaceae; genus Hemileia; species Hemileia vastatrix. The sequence continues at coordinate 28,157,875 of JASXTE010000007.1, read as the reverse complement.
GAGAAAGAGGGGGAAAGAGGGGGAAAGAGGGGGAAAGAGGGGGAAAGAGGGGGAAAGAGGGGGAAAGAGGGGGAAAGAGGGGGAAAGAGGGGGAAAGAGGGGGAAAGAGGGGGAAAGAGGGGGAAAGAGGGGGAAAGAGGGGGAAAGAGGGGGAAAGAGGGGGAAAGAGGGGGAAAGAGGGGGAAAGAGGGGGAAAGAGGGGGAAAGAGGGGGAAAGAGGGGGAAAGAGGGGGAAAGAGGGGGAAAGAGGGGGAAAGAGGGGGAAAGAGGGGGAAAGAGGGGGAAAGAGGGGGAAAGAGGGGGAAAGAGGGGGAAAGAGGGGGAAAGAGGGGGAAAGAGGGGGAAAGAGGGGGAAAGAGGGGGAAAGAGGGGGAAAGAGGGGGAAAGAGGGGGAAAGAGGGGGAAAGAGGGGGAAAGAGGGGGAAAGAGGGGGAAAGAGGGGGAAAGAGGGGGAAAGAGGGGGAAAGAGGGGGAAAGAGGGGGAAAGAGGGGGAAAGAGGGGGAAAGAGGGGGAAAGAGGGGGAAAGAGGGGGAAAGAGGGGGAAAGAGGGGGAAAGAGGGGGAAAGAGGGGGAAAGAGGGGGAAAGAGGGGGAAAGAGGGGGAAAGAGGGGGAAAGAGGGGGAAAGAGGGGGAAAGAGGGGGAAAGAGGGGGAAAGAGGGGGAAAGAGGGGGAAAGAGGGGGAAAGAGGGGGAAAGAGGGGGAAAGAGGGGGAAAGAGGGGGAAAGAGGGGGAAAGAGGGGGAAAGAGGGGGAAAGAGGGGGAAAGAGGGGGAAAGAGGGGGAAAGAGGGGGAAAGAGGGGGAAAGAGGGGGAAAGAGGGGGAAAGAGGGGGAAAGAGGGGGAAAGAGGGGGAAAGAGGGGGAAAGAGGGGGAAAGAGGGGGAAAGAGGGGGAAAGAGGGGGAAAGAGGGGGAAAGAGGGGGAAAGAGGGGGAAAGAGGGGGAAAGAGGGGGAAAGAGGGGGAAAGAGGGGGAAAGAGGGAGGAAAGAGGGAGGAAGAGGGAGGAAGAGGGAGGAAGAGGGAGGAAGAGGGAGGAAGAGGGAGGAAGAGGGAGGAAGAGGGAGGAAGAGGGAGGAAGAGGGAGGAAGAGGGAGGAAGAGGGAGGAAGAGGGAGGAAGAGGGAGGAAGAGGGAGGAAGAGGGAGGAAGAGGGAGGAAGAGGGAGGAAGAGGGAGGAAGAGGGAGGAAGAGGGAGGAAGAGGGAGGAAGAGGGAGGAAGAGGGAGGAAGAGGGAGGAAGAGGGAGGAAGAGGGAGGAAGAGGGAGGAAGAGGGAGGAAGAGGGAGGAAGAGGGAGGAAGAGGGAGGAAGAGGGAGGAAGAGGGAGGAAGAGGGAGGAAGAGGGAGGAAGAGGGAGGAAGAGGGAGGAAGAGGGAGGAAGAGGGAGAAAGAGGGAGGAAGAGGGAGGAAGAGGGAGGAAGAGGGAGGAAGAGGGAGGAAGAGGGAGGAAGAGGGAGGAAGAGGGAGGAAGAGGGAGGAAGAGGGAGGAAGAGGGAGGAAGAGGGAGGAAGAGGGAGGAAGAGGGAGGAAGAGGGAGGAAGAGGGAGGAAGAGGGAGGAAGAGGGAGGAAGAGGGAGGAAGAGGGAGGAAGAGGGAGGATGAGGGAGGAAGAGGGAAGAAGAGGAGACAGTTGAGATGAGAGAGGAGGTAAAGACACTTTAGAAAGACTCTTACAATCACATTTCTGTAAGCAGAATCAGAGGGAGTTGGATAGACCTAAGAAAACCCTGTCCTTTTAAGTAAAATAAGATTTCTCAAAAATCTAAGCTATAATATCAAATTGATGAGAGTATGACTTGTTACTAGTTATATTAATGGTTTGGAGATGAATGTAATCAGTGTTCTTAGAAATTATGCTGAAATACAACAAAAAGTTGCACCAGAGAAAAGATATATAAATGAAGGTATTTATATCATTTTATGAAGCTTTTTATTTTTGTGAAAAAATATTTAAAATGATTCCCTGGAGTTAAGGCCTTTATAATGGTACCCTATAGGTGTTTATTTATTTAATTTTATGCAAAATATTGGATGTGTTATGAAAACTTGTTATAATACAAATTGTAAAATGTTAAGTAAAAAGATGGTTTTCATGCATTATAAATCTCTGTATAAGTCTCTGATATTACTGTGTTTTTTGGTGTAATTTCAAGTTTACAGATTATATATGCACTCAGTCATTTTCCACCTTCTTCTTTCTGGAGCTCATCCATAGTTTTTCTGGAGTTTTTTTGAGTTTGTATGGATTTGTCCAGACCTCCAGACTTAAATAGAACATAAAACCCTTAATAGGGGGTATCAATTTTGACCAATACGCAATTAAATTAATTGCGGATAATAATCATTATACCCCATTTATCTTCCGCAATTTGTTTTTCTAATAATTGGGTTATTAGACCTTTTATGTGTCAATGTTCACCCCTATCTGAAATTTTTATCTTCAATCTTTCATAGCCACATCTTGGACAACTTTCTTGATATGCCAGCCTCCCTACCTTTCTGCACACTCCCATTCTGTCTAATCATTTCCAATCAAAACCTCTCCCCATCTCATCTATTTTTTTTTCTCATTTTCATCTTCAAATATCTCAACATGCCCCGTCATCATAGAACTTCTCAAAGGCAGCCTTCAACCAGTTGATCTTCAAATCCCATTACTCCCTCTTTTTCCCGCTCATCTGAGAAATGAAAGACGGTTCAACTAAAAAAAGATTATCATCTCATACTTATCAACTGGCTAAAAATAAAAACTAATTATGATTCTTGTTTTGGTACTGAGAATGCAACTAAAGTAGGAGGGACCCCTGAATCAAAAGTCAATGCCTATCTTCTAATGGCCAATGAATTATGAAATAAGACAATGCAAAGGATTGGTCTTCTGCATAAACAGATGTCTGATTTTTTCAAACAATACCAAGCAAAATACAAGAATGCAAAGACTCTTTAATTTTCTACTGGTTTTGGTATTACTGACATTGATATCAGTAAGGGCATGAAATCCATAGATGATAAATTTGAATTTCTATGTCCATTATTTAAAGAGATGGATGCTATTTTTGGAGAGTGAGCTGATGTTAATCCTTCCAAAATGTGGGATGGTGAAGATGCTATCTCTGAACATTATTTCAAAATAAATCTTTTCCCATACTCTTCCTCCACTCAAACCTCCCCTGTGCTAAATTCAAAAAATACAGATACCTTTCCAATAGATCCTTATGGTGATATAAACCAATGTGATACCACTCCAGTAAGTTTTTATTTCTTGTCTAGTTGTTTTATTTTTTTTATTTCTATAAAGGCTATTGAAAAAACCCAGGATCCTGAAGCAAGTGAGTCTGAAGCTAGCATCAATGATGAAGAGGAAAATGTTACCTCCAAAAAAAAGCAAAAACCATCAACTACTCATAATTTCAACAGTCATAGAAATCAAAACAGAGATATTTTTCCCAAACTTCTTTTTCTTCCATTTATGATTTTCTGGAGAAACATGAATCTGGTAAGTGATAAAATACCTCTTACGAGTTAAGTGAGCCTTTCTTTTTTTTTGTTAATATTTCTTTTCACCCTAGGTAAAGATGAGTTTTCAAGAGATACTCTCAACTTTCAAAAGAAAAAATATGAGCTCTCTTTAAAAAGGGATGATAGGGCACAAGACTTGGAGGAGAAGAAATTTGAGCTTTCTTTAAAGAGGGATGAAGGGCTAAAAAACTTGGAGGAGAAGAAATTCAAGCTTTCTTTAAAGAGGGATGAGTGGGCACATGAATTGGAGGAGAAGAAAATCAAGATAAAGAAAGAGGACATGGCTCTTGAATAAAATTTCCTATTGGATCAAATGAAACTCAAGTATCAACTTGAAGAAGGATCAAAAACAAATAATTTTTTGAGAGATTGTGTTAAAACTAATAAATCTATTGAGGAAATTGAGCGCTTAATGAAAATGTTTGATAACTAGTTTTTTTTATTTTGTTTACAAATTTTACTTGATAGAATTCATTAAAGCTAATAATCAATCCTTGGCACACAATCCTCAGTGAGATTTGAAAGATTGACCACAAGAAATCTAGGGGTGAAATGCTAGCAATCCCCTCTCCTGAACTTTAGAGTGTCCCAAATTGTTTTTGACAATACCCTCCCCTGCTATTTACCATAACAGGTGGTGGGGATCACCATTATTTTTCTAAGTCAGAAAAAAATTTATGACAAAAAAATGGAAATACCCTCCCCTGTGGTTTATTGAAGTAGGGGCATAGATTGCCAAAATTTATGTTCATTGAATTAATTATCATGAAAAAAAGTCTTATGAGATGATTAAAAAACCTAAATTAATGACAATTCAAGTAAAAATGGGAGTGAAAATTGTCTGTTACTAAAGTTAATTAAATCAAACACAAATAAATACATGAACCCCATGAGAAAAACATATTTCCTCATGGTTACCGTTATAGGACACACGGCCAATTTATCATTAATTTAGGTAAGTAGATTATCATATATGACATTTCAAATGTTAATTCATGAAATAAAAATAAAAGATGACAACCTATATTACAGTCCATACTTTTTCTTTCTACATAATTTTTTTGTTTTACCTCACCTTTTTCTCTTACCTTATCAATCCTATTGACCAGCTCCCTATTGAGTTGAAATGAAAATCTGAAATGTGTGAATTCTTCACAGGACTATAAGCCAAGTGGTGCTTTAGCTGTCTGGTGATTGTGAAGATTTGAATACCAAATTTCTGCAATTATTCCATTTCCTGTTCCAAAGTCAATAATTCATTAATGGCTGGAAAGTATAAACCATGGTCTTTTGTAGATGAAGAGGGTGAGGGGATAAGAAGACCAGTTTTTGGATTAATGTATGAGAATATTCCAAATGTGAGTCAGTTGAGATTGTTTTTATCCATGGGTATTTTGTTATAAAAACCACCAAAGGTCACTGTGAAATTATAAGCAAATGTTCAAATTTTCACAAAAACTTGAACAGTGATGATGAAAAGTCCAAAAAGAGGGAGGTAAAATCCAAGATAATAATCAGATAAGATTTTCAGAATCCTTACTCTCTAATTATGCAATATAAAAATGTGAAATAAGATAAGTGAAATTTGGAAAAAAAGGCTCAACTTCAAAGGTCAAAATCTCAGAAACCCCTGAACCTAATTCAAACCTGTTTGTGGGAAATGAGAAATATGCTTCAGTGGAATCTTAAGTAAAAGGAAATGTGATTTAAATAAACCTAACCATAATTTTTTAAATAAAAAATTGAAATAAAAATTTAAATGGGGAAAAAAAGGCTCTACTTTAACAGTCAGTATCTCAGCAACCACTGAACCAAATTCAAATCTGTTTGTGTGACATAAAAGGTAGCCTTCAGAAGAGTATTCAGTAAATAGAACATTAGATTTGAATAAACCTAACCCTAATTCCGAGTCTGATTTTCAAAATTCTACAAAAACTTGAAAAGTGGTAGTGGAGATGAGAACAAAAGGAGTTTAATAATGTCACTGTTATCCAGATAAGAGTCATACATATATTTAAGTATTAAATTTTCATAAAAAGAATGAGATATCATATAGGCATGAAAAAAAAGGAGATAAAACTTACCTTGATTGAAAAGTAAGAAAAATATAGTGAGGAAGATTGATGTTGGAATGGAGGGGAAATTGAATATGGAGTAAGTGAAATTCATAAAGAATGTGCAATGTATGTGTCTCAATGAAATGGAGCCAAAAAAAGTTAAATAGGGGAAAGGGGGGATAATGACCATGCCAAGGAGGGATGAAGAGTAGGGTGATGGATCTAAAAAAGAAAGTAAAGAGGGAGAGAAAAAAAAGGTAATTTTACCATTGAATTAAAAAATAACCACTTATAAAAAAAATTTAGATACAAAAAATAAAAAAAACAGAAAAAAAAAATTATAATTATTAATCAAAAAATCAAAAAAAGAATAAAATGACTTACCTGGAGAGATAAGATGAGAAAATAAATGAAACCAAATTGTTAAAGGGATGTTAAAGGAGAAGAGGAAAAGGATATGAGGGATGAATGAAAAAAGAAACAGTTAAAAATTATGTGATTTCTGAAAATATGTGATGTCATTTTGAGCTGGTGAAAGAAAATCAATGATCCATTTAAAAAAGAGATATTCCCCATAAATTACAAAAAAGAATGAATATGAAACAAACAAAAATACCAATAAAAGTGAATAAAGTATACAAAGTGGACATTTGGAGAGTATGAAAACAAAAAATTAAAAGGGTTGTGTGTCAAAATGGTGGAGGGTGATTGGCATAAAGATAAAGCATATTCCGGTTGAATGAATGTTTTGTGATTTAAGGGAGGGGAGAGCTGGAACTGTTTCAGGATCCTCTTCTTCATAAAGATAATTCCATTAATCCTTTAAATCAGCCAGGATATTTTGGTGTATAACACAAGTCATTATCCAATGATTTGCAGTTTTTATTTCCATTTTTTTTGAAATTGGATTCTGAGTTCCCAGAGACTAGAATAACTTCCTTTAAAATCCCAATAGCATGTTCAATCCATACTCTTGATTGGGAAAGGTGATAATTAAAGGTGGTTTTGGGGTCATTTTCTAAGTTTGCACTATGGAAAGCAGGTATAATGTACTTTTCACTTGCATACGCTGAGTCTGCAAGGAATTACTGAGATTTGTCAAAGTATGAGTCAGGACTTTGAGAAATCCTCATTCTTTGGAAGACAGATGAGTCATGACATGAGCCCGGGCAGCCACTATGAACAGCAATAAACTTTTTGTTGATGTCACAGACAAGTTGAACAGCAATAGAGTATCTACAAAGAAGATAAATAGTTAGTTTATGAAAGATGGGAAATTGGAGAACATTTTGAAGAAACATTTTTTTGAAAGCAAAATAATGGTTTCCATCATGAGCAGGCTTTTGACTCAAAGGTATAGTTTTACCATCAACAATACCTACAAATCCAGGGAAACCTTTGGCTTGCATTACTTGTGAGGTTCAAGTCGCTGTTGTGGAGTTGGCCAAGAAAATGTTTGAGACTTGAGAGAAAGGATAGCAATCATGCAGAGCTTGGTGTATAATATGACGGTACCATATAATATGGTAAAGATATTAGGGGGTGTCAGTTCTGGCAAATCCGCACTTAAATTAAGTGCGGATTTCAAACCAAATCAGCACTTACAAATCAGCACTTAAATTTTGCAAAAAAGTCACTTATTTCAAAAAAGGGTGTCAGTTATGACCTCAAATCAGCACTTTTTTCCCGTTTTTTTTCACAAGCACATTTTGGCCACAAAACATCCCTTCCTTTCTTACCCCATCCCTGTCACATGTGACACACTGACCTTCCTCGCTACCTACCCATCAATCCTCGGCACACACCCCTTCCTGACATTTTCAATATTTTGACCAGGCATGTTTACATTCTTTTTTACTTATTTCTTCTACTTTTTAATCTTTTTTCTTGTTATGTGCCAGTTTCATAATGCCTCCCAGACATTCCAAATCTCAAAAGGTAACTCAAAAATCTGCTTCGTCACAAAAGTCTCCTCGTAAAGCAAGCCCTACACCTGAAAAATCAAAGGCAAGTTCAGTTCAGCTTAAAAAGGATGATTATCTCATCATAATCAACTTCCTTAAAATAAAATCAAATTTTGAAGCATGTTTTGGATGTGAAAAGTCCACTCGTATTGGACGTCCACCTTCTTCAAAGGTTAATGGCTACTTGTTGATGGCCAATGAAGTAAGGAAGAAAACAAGGGGGAGAATCGATATCAATCCTAAACAAATGAAGGAGAGATTTAAGAGTTACCATTCAAAATATAAAAAGACTCATCATGCTGTAAATGAAACTGGCTTTGGTATTGACGATGATGATTTGGAGATTGGAATTACTACTGTTTCCGAAAAGCTCAATGTCATGTGTCCTTTCTATGAGGAAATGGATAATCTTTTTGGCACCCGAGTTGATGTAAACCCTTGGTTTCTACACGATACTACTAAGCATATACCCTCTGCATCCAAACCTTCCTATAATCCTCCCAACACACCTTTACTTGAAGAAGATCAATCCCCTCCACCTTCTAACCATAGTTCAGCTGAAGATGATCCAAACTATCAAGCAGAACAATTATATCGCAGAAGATCTGAATCCTCAGAGGCCCAAAATTTAAATGTATGTTTACTTTTTGTTTTTTCTTCAATTCTTCTCTGAATTTCTCTTTCTTTCTAGTCTCCTCCTACTCAAACTCAATCTCCATTAAATAATCTCAATTCTGGAAATGTGAATACCTCTTTAGAAGCTGCTTTAGAAGAACTTCCTGAAGCCTCTTGTTCAAACTCCAAACTAAAGCGTCGAGCCTCAACTTCAATGAACTTGAACCATCTATTAAAACGTGGTAATACTTCAACAAGCTCATTTGGCTCCCTTGAGGATTATTTTGAAAAAAAAGATATAAGTAAGTTTTGTTTACTATATATCTTAATCATTAACTCATTTATTTATTTATTTCAATTTAATTTTCTCAGCGAAATCAACTATTGCAAATAATGCCCTTGACTTTGAGAAGATGAAGTTTGATCATATGCTAAGGAAAGATCAGCAAGCCTTAGATTTGGAAGAAAAAAAATTTGAGGTAGAGCAGATGGAAAGAGTAAATGACCGTCAATTTCAAAGAGAAATGGCTACTTGTGAATTGGAAAAACAAGAGAGTTTTAAAAAAAAAGATTTCATTATGGAATGTGTTAAAAATGGCCAATCTTATGAGGACATTAAAAAATTACTTGACCTTTTCAATTGATAAATTGTTTTTCTAGTTAATTTAATTTTGGTAATATTTTCTTATATGCTGAATTATAAAAGGAAAAGATTATAGTACGTTATTTTTGACAAAAATTTGAATGTATAATAAAAATTTTCTATCTTTACTTTCTAGTCAATAAGTTTGCTTATCTAAATTTTTCTAAGTCATCAATTTCACATGTCAGATTTAAAAAATTGGCAATACCCTCCCCTGCATTTTATTGAAGTAAAGGGTGAAAGTCATCAAAATTTAATATAATTACATAAATTAATTAATATATAAATAAGATATGTCAAGTATACTACTTTTAAAGTAATGACAATTCCTTAAGCCAAAATGCAGATCAAGTCTAGAAACTAGGTTTGGGACTTTCCACAGGTATAGGCTAGAGGAACCCCATGAAACAAATTAATGTTATCATGATTACCATTTATACAACACAAGGTCGTGGGCCCATTACTTTAATTTCATAAATTGAAATATCATATTTATTTATTAAAAATTTATGGAAGAATATTAAATATTTGGTTATTTTTTTGTATATATTACTTGATTGAGTTACTAAGAGGGGCAATAATGCTCTAACAAAATGCTCGCTGCATTAGAACTCAATCATGTAATAATACAAAAAATTTTAAAGAATTTTCTTTGATGGAAAAACAATAATTTTACATTTTCAGCTAATATTTTATGGAAGTGAACTCTGTTCTTCGCCCGAAGAACAGAGTTCATCCTCCTATTTTCACACTCTGTTTAAAAAGAATAAAATGACTTACCTGGAGAGATGAGTTGAGAAAAAAGAAATATAAGTGAATGAAAGTGAACTCTGTTCTTCGCCCGAAGAACAGAGTTCATCCTCCTATTTTCACACTCTGTTTAAAAAGAATAAAATGACTTACCTGGAGAGATGAGTTGAGAAAAAAGAAATATAAGTGAATGGAAGTGAACTCTGTTCTTCGCCCGAAGAACAGAGTTCATCCTCCTATTTTCACACTCTGTTTAAAAAGAATAAAATGACTTACCTGGAGAGATGAGTTGAGAAAAAAGAAATATAAGTGAAATTGATTGAGTGATGTAGGAAGAGAGGAGAAAACGGATATGAGTGAAGAAAAAAAAGAGAGTGGCTGAAAAAATATGCGTTTGCTGAAAATATGCGATTTCATTTTTGTTGGCCAGGTGAGAAGTTGAGATTCCAAGGAGTTGATGGCAGTGATACATCGTTTGGTATAAGTGTTAACTGAACCATACCCTAAATAAAAGACATTTTCTAAACGTTTCAAAGCGGCTCCATTACCATTTGAACCCAAACGACATAGTGTGATGGCCAATTGAATTGAAGGATGTCGTTGTTCTTTTTGAGAATTATTGTGAAATATGGGATGATCCTGAATAAGCTCAAGCAATTTAAGGAAACATTCCTGAGAAGTCCTGAACAGCTGTCTAAAACTGGGTGTAGATAGGTTAAGAAGTGTTTGGATGGTGTACTTGGGGGTATGAAGTACTTGAGGCTTTCTGGGAAGAAGGTAACGTTTCGTGGCCATTTTTGATAAAAAGACAAAATCTTCTTCTAGATCAGAATCAGAATCGCAATCAGAGTCCAAGAGCAGTTCAAGAGCCATGAAAGTCATTGCTTTATGTAATTTATCACGATTTGAAAGTGAGGAAGGCATAACTCTTATATGATATGATATGAAGATGTAAGTGATGTATGATGTTTTGAGTTATGAAGTGTTATTCTGCGGAGTGCTGCGTATGAATGGGATGATGCTGACAAATCAGTGAAATGGGACTTGATGGTGAAATCAGCACTTTTGGTTGAGAAAGTGCGGATTTGAGTGAAATAAGTGACTTATTTCATTTTGAAATCCACCAGTATTGGGGCTAGTGTGTTTTGGAAATCCGCACTTATTTAAGTGCGGATTTGGTCAAATTTAAGTGCGGATTTGTAAGTGCGGATTTGCCAGAACTGACACCCCCTATTATCTAAATGTCTTACAGAAGCACCATTTCAATTTGAACCAAAGCAACAAAGTGTGACAGGAAGTTGAAAGGCAATATCACACTGTTTTTATGGGAATTATTATGGAAGGTAGGATGATTGGAGATGAGTTGAGAAAGTTTGAAAAAATAGCTAGGAGAAGTTTGAAATAGTTGAGGAATGTTGAGAATGGAACGGAGATCATATCTGGGATCATGATAAAGATTTGGCCCCCTTGAGATGATGTAACACTTTTTGGAAAGATAAGAAATATAAGCTAAAGTGTCTTCCAAGCCAGAGTCAGAATCAGAGTCAGCAGCTAAAACTAAAGTGATAGCATTCATAGCTGAGTGAAGTTTCTTCCTAGTAGAGGGGTGCTTCATTGTTTTCAGTAGAAAGTTTATGTGATGAGTGGGAAGTGGGAATTCACCACCAAATGAGCAGGTGGGGTGTTTAGATAGAAAAAAGTGTTATGTTTTTGCCACCAAAATTAAGTATTATAGAGTGAAGAGACACATAATTATGAGAAAAAATGTTATGTGTTTTCCACAAAAATTTAGTATCATAGAGTGAGGAAAGAATTAAGGATGGAATCTTCAATTATAAGTCATGTGACTTTCTTAAAAATCTATCATGGATGTGATGAGTTTGGGATCAGGAATTAGGAACAGAAATTGGGGTATAAGAGGAAGAATAATGCATTATCTTGGATTCCTTATCAACTAGCCCTGGGGATAGTGGATTAGAATCTTCCAAAATCAATAATTTCTGATCCCAGGAAAAAAAATTCCTGATCCCTAATTGTTAATCCCTGAACATTGATACCCCCTAATAAAAATTTTATAAAAACTAGAAATGATAGAGCTTTTTCTGGGGAAAATTTTCACCAATTTTTTTAGTCTGGACAGCCCTATTCACCAAGCTAAAAACTAATAAGGTTGAGTAATTTAACAAAAATCAAAAATATTTGAAAATATAAGAAAAATAGTAAAAATGCCTATAGATTTTCTAAGGTTTCTTGAGCCTCCTTAATTTAATTTCTATGAATTTCTAAGCCCATCATAATCTTTTTGGAAGTGAAATAATTATTTCTTTTGACACATTATTTTGACCAAGAATTTGCCATAAAACCAAATATTTTTCATTAGAATAGGGGGTAAAAATGTTAGAAATATTTAATTATTTAAAAGGTATTTCACAAGACAAAAATAAATCTACAGAGTTGAAATTATGTCTCAGTAAAAAGTTGTTTTGGGGGCACAATATAGAATATTTTAAATAATAATCATAGTTAATTTGGTGGAAAAAAGAGGTATTTTGAATTTGAAGATTTCTAACTTTGATACCCCCTAATTAAATTAATCTAATATTAAATAACCCTTTAATCCTTCATAATAAATGTGCCATAATAGATTTCTAACAACATTTAGTAACATACTAAAATTTAGAATTCCATAACACATGAATTTCAGCTGCAGGCAGAGACATGTGCATTTGCACATTGTGGTTGTTGGAGTCAAGATCCATGTTATGATGTATAATTGTTTGTTAAAGACCAATTCCTCCTTTATGTTGAAACTTATATACAAAAGTATAGTTAGCTTAGATAATTAATGGACTGAACTGAACACTGAAGATAATAAAGACAACAAGGTGGAATGGAGTGGACTTATAAAATAGGACGAGGACTGATATGGAAAATAAGAAAGATTCAAATTTTACAGATGAATAAATTGGATGCCATAAGAGACAAAACACAAGCCTTCTTATACTGATGAGACAAAAATAAGCCTTTCAATAAAACTTATCATGAGGGTTTATTAAGGAAATATAAGAGAGAAACTGATAATATAAGATATGATAACAGAGTAAAGTGATATTTGATAATAATCAATAAGTTAAGTTAGTTATAAAGTGGACAATGATGGACAATAGACAGTGGACAATAGACAGTGGACAAGAGATAGACAAGAGAGGAGAGATGGACAAGCAAGGACAAAACAGAGAGAAAAGAAAATAGGATTGTTACCTGATAATAATCAATAATTTAGGTTAGTGATAAAGTGAAAAATGATGGACAATGAACAATGGACAGTGTACAAGAGATGGACAAGCAAGGACAAAACAGAGAGAGAGAAAAATAGGACTAAGAAAAGAAAGTGAGCAAGTGATAATAATAGAAGGGAGAAAAGATTGGATGCATTGCAGTCATAGAGCACATACTTGTTTCCTGATAATAATCAATAAGTTAAGTTAGTGATAAAGTGGAAAATGATGGACAATGGACAATGGACAGTGGAAAAGAGATGGACAAGAGAGGAGAGATGGATGAGCAAGGACAAAACAGAGAGAAAATAAAATAGGACTAAGAAAAGAAAGTGAGCAAGTGATAATAATATAAGTGAGAAAAGATTGGATGCATTGCAGTCATAGAGCACATACTTGTTACCTGATAATAATCAATAAGTTAAGTTAGTGATAAAGTGGACAATGATGGACAATGGAAAATGGACAGTGGACAAGAGATGGATGAGCGAGGACAAAACAGAGAGAAAAGAAAATAGGACTAAGAAAAGAAAGTGAGCAAGTGATAATAATATAAGGGAGAAAAGATTGGATGCGGACTCAGTAATGAGAAAGCATCCTTTAGAGTGCTAGAGTTAGGGTATGCATATAAATGATGATATATAGAATAACTAGTATTAGGGTTTTAAATAAGTGAATATATGTGACGTAAACATAACATGCTAATAGAATATTAACAATATTATAAGAGGCGGTTACAATACCAGAAGTATATGAGTAATATAGAGTTATGATAACACAGACGGTGGATATAATGGTAAAATTAGTCATATCTTAACACTTTAATCACTGCTCTAATATTCTTCGTAACTTTGATTTTAATTTCGTCTTCCGATTTTCAAAACTAATTGGATTTGACACTATTGTAGTCTTTTTTTCATTTTGACCATCATTTAATTCACTGAATTTCCAAATATTCATTTTTGTATTACGTGTTTCACTATTGAAAATCTATAGCACATTTTTGGGATAATCACATTCAACCTAGTAAAGCTCGTTCTTTATTTTTTCTTTTCTTTTCTTTTTTTTTCTTTTTCTTTTTTTTCTTTTTTTTTTCTATTTTTTTCTATTTTTTGATTTACAAATTAAATTTGCCTAGTGATTGTGTTTTTATTTTTTTGGTATTTTTTTATTTCATCAAATCTCACCCGACTAAATATTTCAAATGATGAATTCATTGAAATGAGCAGAAATAAACTCAATACCCTCTTCACGAAAATTGTCAGTAATATGTCTGTGAGCACTTTCGCCACTAAACACTATTGTGTTTCCAACTCCACGGTGCCCTTTCTCATCATATCTATTCCAAAATTTTGATTTTGAGGTTGACTCAAAAGATGATGAATTCGTAACCAAGTTAGGGGTGAATGTGTTGGCAAATCTGATGAATCGCGTTTTTAGCTCTAGTGATTGTTCATCTTTGTTTGGATTAAACAAGCCTTCAACGTCTGAGCCGTGATAAGCACCTGGTGTGAAAGTGTATTTTGTTAAGGGTTTCATGGTATTCAATACTATGGTAGCAGTGTCAGTGCTTCGTCCGGAGTGAACCCAATATTGAATTACTTACCTATGGTAGCAGTGTCAGTGCTTTGTCCGGAGTGAACCGGAGTTAGACACTTCGGCTGCACCATAGGTTAAATACTATAGCTATGTACATAATGAATAATCACTAAGAATATTAAGTACCCTACATAACACCCCCCCGCTTAGTGATTTCCCTACAACCGATGCCGTGAATGTATACAGTGAAAGATAGTGAAAGGAAGATAGAAAGAAAGAGAAAAGAAAAAAAAAAAAAAAAAAAAAAACAAAATTAATAAACCCCTAACAAACAATGTTTATCATGCCATATATTCGGGCCCAGATTTTTTGTTAACAAGTCAGCTACTTGATCTTTAGATGACACCCATTCAATATTAATCTCTTTTCTATGGACCTGCTCATTAACAAAATAAAAATCTCGATCCACATGCCTGCATCTCTTGTCAGAGGGATTATCAGTGGCCGCTACTATAGCACCCTTGTTGTCACAGAAAAGTTTTGTTGGCCCATGGCAAAGATCTATCTCGCAAAGAAGATTCCTCATCCACAAAGCCTGTCGTGTGGCATTTGACATAGCCATAAGCTCTGAGTGGAGAGAAGCTGTTGCTACTCGTGTTTGCCTCTTGGACTGCCATAGAATTAAGCAGTTATTGATTAGCAAGACATGACCACCGGTAGCTCTTGCAAACTCGCCACCCCATGTCGCATCACAATATACTTCTGTTTTAGGTGTTTTATTAATAGAAGGAAAAATATGAAACTTCATATCCTTGGTGAACTGCAGATACCTGAGTAGATGGTTAAGAGCCCGCCATTCAGGTTCACCTGGTCTTGCAGAGTAGCGCGCCAGGTAGTTAACTGGATAGGCAAGGTCTGGCCTGGATCCCGCCACAAGGTACGACAAAGATCCTATGATGGATAAAAATTTCATTGGGTCGATCGGGTCGTTTGTTTTGTCCTGGAGAGAGACTAAAGAAAGTCCAGCTGGCAGTGGTGAATGAGAGGTCAGACCTGCCACATTGTGCTCAAGTAGAATCTTGTTCACAAGCCCGGGTTGATGGATTGTAAAGCCTTGTTCACATCTGGAAACTGCTAAACCCACTATGGAAGAGATACCATCAGACCATTTGACCTGTAAATGTTCACCTATATCCTTTTCCAACTCCTGCAATACCAACTCATCACTCCCAACTACCACCCCATCATCCACATGTATCCACAACATACCCTTATAGCCCGGTTTCGACAACACATAAACACTAGCATCCTGGTTGCTGGATTGATACCCAAGCTTCAACAGAATGCCACTCAGGTGTTTCCACCAGCACCTGGCTGCCTGCTTAGTGCCGTACAGAGCCTTCTTCAGTTTGCATACAAAATGAGGGTTGTTTGATTCAAAACCTTCGGGTTGTTTAACGTAGATTTCTTCATCCAGGGGACTATGTAAGTACGCCGCTGTCACATCGAAGGTACGAATAGGCCAGCTGTAGGTTGCTGCTAAAGTCAGCATCAACCGAAGAGATGCAAAGGTAGCCGTAGGAGCAAACGTATCATTAAAATCAATACCCTCTATTTGCTTGAATCCCTGCGCTACAAACCTGGCTTTGTGTTTGACAACTTTACCAAACTCATCCTGCTTCAAAGAGAATACCCATCTAGCTCCTGTAACAGCTTTACCAGGCGGAAGCGGAACAACTTCCCAAACATCCATATTTGACATATTGTTGAGTTCATTTTTGCATGCTATTTTCCATTGTTCCGCATCGGCACTTTTCATTGCCTGTTTAAAAGTGCGGGGCAGCCTGTCAGATAAGTCCAATGCATTATTTGAAATATATTCAACCATTGTGTCTTGTGCCGCAAGTGTATCTTCTGCAGTGAAATCGCCAAAACGAAGCGAGTTGAGGACAAATGACAAATCACCTTTGGAGTTCTGTTTGCTGCACAGAGGGGTGGATAGGAGTGTTTCATCGGGTTCAGATTCTTGACCTTCAGGAATAAATTTGGCCATTGCTGTCTGTACAAAAGAGTTTGTATCAGGGTGCCAGAAAATCCATCCCTTACCTCCGTTTAGGAAGCCTACCACACGGCAACGCATGGCACGAGGTTGCATTCTTGTCCTTTTCTCAGTGGGGATATGAACGTAAGCCCACTGTCCGAACACCATAATTGATGACAAATCTGCTTTCCTGCCAAAAACTAGCTGATACGGGGTGCTATCTGTTATACGTACATTTGGCAACCGGTTATGAACATATGATGCCCAACAGTATGCAAGTGGCCAGAAGGTGGGAGGAAGATTGGAGCCCAATAGAATAGTGCGAGCGATTTCACCAATGGTTTCATTAAAACGTTCAGCCATTCCATTCTGCTCGTGGTGGTATGGCATTGAATGCTCATGAAGTATGCCTGTAGAGGATAGGAAATCAGAAAATTTACGATTCATGTACTCCTTTCCATTATCCGTTCGAAGTATTTTTAAACTCCTGCCAGAAATATTTTCAAGTCTGTTCTTAAAATTAATAAAGGCCTCCAATACATCTGATTTCCTTTTTAAAATAAATACTTCACCATATGTAGAAAAAGATTCCCTGAATGTTGCCACGTAAATTTCTCCGTCATTGGTGATGTCAATCATTGGGCCAACCAGATCAGAGACAACTAGGTCCATATAGTCATGATCTCTTTTCATTGCAATACATGTGTTACGTCTTTTGCTTTTTGAAATAGCACATACATCGCAATTCAGTCTACAGTGAGGAACAGTGGAAGGTGCACCGGTACATAGACCTAATTTTGCAATTCTCTGTAGAACTCTAGTGCTCGTGTGGCCAAGTCGACGATGCCAATCCATGATGGAATTTGGGACCGCTTTTGGATAGGGTATAGTCGATGCTGGCATTGGGACAAAAGGGGCAGGCAGGCTAGCCGATGACAAAGAGTTAAAGAAATCAATTTCAAATGAATTAATGTCTAGTGTACATGGGTAAACTAGATCAATAGTCCATTTACGATTAGATGGGGACAAAGGAGCAGTAAATAAAATATTTTTGTTTTTTGTAACAATGAAATCATGTTTGTTATTAATGGTAATAGAGGCATTGTTTTGTAGCAGATCGACAGGGGAAATTAAGGTAGACTGTGCCTTATCACAAAAGAAAACATTCTTAATTGTAATTAGATTTTGTCCGGACCCTTTTATCGTAAGATCGCCATATCCCGTAATGAAAGCAGCATTAGGATCAGTAGCCGTTTTTACAGATATTGGGTTATCTAGCCTTCTAAAATTAGTGAGAAGACGTACATCTCCAGTGACATGATGTGTTGCTCCTGTGTCAAAAACACCCTTTGCATTATCAGCGTCCAGAATGTTGAGCCATTCGTCGCTTCCTAGATCAAGCTCATTCAGCGAGGTGGTGAGTACATCAAGAGCCGAGGAATCGATTTCATTGAGCTTCACTTTTGAGGATGATTGCTTCCCTTTTCTATCATGTAGAGAGCGTCTTATAGTCCCTAAAGCTGCTTTAGCTTGCTGCAATCTAGCTTCACGTCTAGTCCAGACATCACAATTGAACGCGTTTCCGTTTCCATTATAGGGGCACGATTGCCAAAAATGTTCTGTCAAGCGGCACAATCGGCAAGAGTAGTCTGGTTGTCTATTGTTGGGTCGGTAGCTATCGGTTTTACCCTTTTTGAAAGCAAGCGTTGAAACATCATCACTATTAATCGAGGTTTCTAAAGCAGTCGACTGGGCAATCGATGGAATGGAGGCATTTCTAACTGTGTTTTGCAGAGCTGTGAGCATGTCGTCAAAAGTGGGTTGGGTCAAATCCTTCCGCAATTCAAAATGTTTGTTGAGTTCGGTCGAGATATGCGAAACGGATGGTGGTAGGAGGAGTTGAAGAAAGATAGCGCCCAACTCATCATAGCCAAGTTTGAAACCGGATCTTTTCAGGGCATCTAAAATGCTTTTAATATTATCAGTATGGGAGACCGCATCAATAAAGGTCGATGATCTGATGGCCAAAAGATCATTGAACATGGACATTCGTGACGTGTGAGTAACCGTTTCAAACTTGGATGATAGTACATTGTAGGCATGAAAGCACGTTGTTCCCACGTCAATAAATCCTTGTAACTTTTCTTCGATTGTAAAGTAGATGATATGCCAGCACATTTCATCTTCAAAGGCATGGATGGCGGTGCTAATGGCATTGGAATCTGTCATATACTTTGTTGATCGAACACGTCTCTGCATAAAAAGTGTAATGCTTTTGTACCAAGTCTGCCAATTCGAACCATCGGTTTTAAGTTTTGAGGTATGTTTGACTTGGGAGAGTATGTCGTCAATAACGGTACCACAGTCTTTGCCCTTATATTCAGAAATAGGGTTTTCAGGTTCGGGGCGGGAAGGCATTGCGGAAAGATTAGGTTGAGATGTTCAAGCCGGTAGAGGTTGAGTTGGTACGGGTGGAGGATTATAACTCGAATCAGGAGGATCAAAGAAGGGGCGAGTCGTACTGCCACTCGAGGAGGAAATAGGGGAGGTCTGATTGGTCGGAGATGTGGTGGTAGGAGATAAAGATCCAGAAAAGGAACGTGATCGTCTGCGGTCACGTGTAGAGACTTTTTTCGAGAAATGGGGAGGAATGTCTAGGTTCTTAAGCTCCCTAGTGAGAAGAGGACGATCCCTTTGAAGTTTGGGTCGAGATTGAAAAGGGTTGGATGTGTTTGGGTCAATAGGCATGAATTAAATGCCTGAAGAAATGGAGATATGCGCCAAGAGTTAGTTGGGCGCAAGGGGGAGGCACGTTTAACGAGAGACAAGCTCGGGGCACACAGGTAGTTACGGGAAAATACAAGATCACAATTACTGCAAGTAACGAATCAGGGACAGCCCATAACCTATGGTAGCAGTGTCAGTGCTTCGTCCGGAGTGAACCCAATATTGAATTACTTACCTATGGTAGCAGTGTCAGTGCTTCGTCCGGAGTGAACCGGAGTTAGACACTTCGGCTGCACCATAGGTTAAATACTATAGCTATGTACATAATGAATAATCACTAAGAATATTAAGTACCCTACATAACAAATACAATGACAATCATCAAAAGTTAATTTATTCGATTCAACAACATATTTTCTTACCTAAATAAGGTGTGGCCTTCAATGCTTTAATGATTAAATGTAACATCAGGAACTCCATTGGGGGAGGGTTCGTTTGGGACATAATGGGAAAAAATTCTTCACTTACTCTTTTCTAAGTAGCTCCATGCAGGTATTTTACCCAGCGACTTTCGCAAGAACATTCTTCGAGGACTCTATTTAACACCATAAGTTATATTTGCTATCGATGAATCTAAAACTCATAAGTCACCCCAAAGGAAAGCAAAGAAGCGTAACTAACGTGAAACAATATATCCCCATAAAGTGCAGCCCATTGTTTGAAAATGGGAGTAACGCTAAAAGCTTCTCCAGTGCCAAATGGTGAACCCTTTCTTGGATCCTGGGGATAGATATCCAGTAGTTTTGCAATGGTGCAAGATGAAGCTTTGGGAAAGGCACGCTTCAAATCTAATTTTTTCATCAGTAAATGTTTCGACACTAAGCCACAGATTTATGATAGTACGGACAATTTGATAATTGTAGTTGAGAGTTCAATGGTAGTTGTGCAACAGCTAGATATGTCACTTCATCTTCTACACCTCCTATAATGATTGGAAGTTTTGCGTCTGTGAATAAACCGCGTCACAATTAATCTACACCTAAAAACTTGACGTAGAACATCCGAAAAAAAAGCTACATTTTCCCTGCTCTATGAGAACTTCTGGGTGGCCAGTGATGAAGTCATCATCAATTAATGGTTTATAAGAAAGTGGTAAGGCTTGGAGTGAAAGCAAGTATGGCACTTTGCTTGTTGTATTTCTTTTTATAAGAAAGGTATCAAGATAACAGAAGTCAAAAAAATGAAATCAGAAACGAATGGGAGAATCAATTAGCTAGAAGGGTCGCTTCTTTATTTACATGGGTATTCCATAGCTGCTGATTAGTAAAAACTCACAGCAACTTTTGGAAAGGTGTTTTTCTGAGACAATCCAGACTGTCACTATGATTAGAGCATCCTACTTCCTTGACGACAATATCGTATACATCCTGTGCTGAACCACCGGTAATTTCTACATACAACAAGAAACCGGAAATTGGAGGGAAAAAAAAGATTCAAACGGATTTCGACTCTTACATAAAAATATAAACGTGACTCCACAATAACTTAAAAACATACTCTCTGTCGGCCAAGCTGCACCACTCATCATAATTGCGGCTTGAAACAAGCCAGCAGGATTGCCACCATTTGAAAGAAGATGATTAGCTATAGAGATTGAGCCAGCTTTATATCCATAAAAAATGAAAAGAAGGGGAAAAGACAAACATGTGAAAAATCTCGCCAGGGGAAAGAATATGGAATACAAATTTAAATACCTGATTGCCCATACAAGGTCACTTTCTGAGGGTCGCCACCAAAATATTTAATATACTTCTAATCAATCAAAACTCATGAATAACGTAAAATTCAACATCATCCTTGGATTATAAATCTCTTTTACGACTTATTATTTTTACGCACATGAACCCACTGCAAAGCTAGGCGTTGATCTTTGAGACCAAGATTTCCCACACCAGCAGATCCAACCTGCCGTCCTCCTAAAAAGCCTAGAATCTATCGTAACTCAAAATTAACTAGAGCTATGGTGATAGATAGAGATCGGGGGCTAACATTGAGCCGATAGTTGATTGAAATATGTATAATTGGCTGTCTCATTTCAATGCTTCTTAGAACAATGGGTGTTCCATCATAGCTAATCGCCCCTCCTGAGTTAAACCCACCGCCATCTATTGACAAGAAATTTACATGTAAATAGGACTTAAAAAAATATATTCGAGAAACACCTTACGTATCCAGACCATTACGGGTAATAAAGTCGAAGAATTTTGATTAATTTTTTTTGGTATTTTTAGCTGGAAGAATGCGAGGCTTTCTCTTCATTAAATAATTCATGAAGTCATAAACAATCTATAATTTCTTACGTCAAGTGTTAAGCAGTCTTCTCTGCCAGTTTGCCCAAATTTGAGCCATGGAATCGGACGCGTTTTGTTCAAAAGCTTCAATTGCAGACTTGATAAATTATTACTAGACTGACCCTGTGGGCAAACATGAGAGGCCCTCTAGAAACTCATTATTATATATATAATTTGATTCTCTTAGAGCAGATTAACACTTGAGAAAACCAATATTTTTCCGCATACTCACGGACGCATCAAAATTTGGATATTTTCCGGTTGGGGCTCGAGGATTACGAAATCTCAAATTTCCAACGGGTGGGTCAGCCTATTTGCAAAATATTTGAAGAAAAAATTGGAATCAAAAATTTAAGGTACAAAAATGGAGAAAATTCCTTACATAGGGTATACCAAAGAATGAGTTGATATGTTGAGAAGCTGATCCATGAAAGGTGCCATAATCTAACGTAACTGCTGGTGCCTCACTAGGACGAAATATGCTTCCCGTGGCAGGTGAAATTGATTCAGATGAAAAATATTTTTGATGTGTTAATGCTTCCTGAAAAACAAAAAAACCAAATGCGCCAAAACTCCAAATGAAGCGCATTGTATGTAATAGTGGAGAACGAAGATATAAAATGATCCTTTGAATGTTTTAATCGTGTTTGTGTAGCCTAATATATCACAGCTAGATCCAAAAATAATGAAACGAAACAGCAACATTTCGACTTTTCTTTTTTTGGAATTTGGACATACAACATCCCAATCTCCGAAAAAATGAATTTAAGCTGTCTTAAAAACTCTGCAGCTCAACTTTTGACCTGTCAAAAAAATCCGAAATATCGCTATTATGTTTCAATATTTTTGGGTCTGCAGCTGTAGAATAAATCCAAGGTCGATGATAAAAGTCTAACAATAAAAGTCTGCAATGATAAATGTCAGGTCTCGACTACGCCGCAGCCTATTATATAAAGTAAGTGACACCACAACAGTAATAAATCATCCTTTTATCATTTCTAAATCTCTAAGTCACATTGTTGCGCCAATAGGAGACACCAAAAAAAATTTGACACCTAGGAGAGGGTGCTAATTATAACGGTAATATCGGCGAATTCACTTTATTCAAAAACTTAAAATAAGCTGAAAGCTCAAAATTGTAAAGATCAGAAAATATAGTCAAGTCATAAAAGCTTGCGGAATTTTCGACGAAAAAATAAATGTTTTTCCATATTGGCGAAACTGTTATTTTTTCGTCAAAAATTCGGCAAGCTTTTGTTACTTGGCTGTATAATAATTATTCGACATATCTCTAATTCTAATAACTGGTAAGAACTATTGGCAGCTTATTTAGGGAACTCGCAGATTTAGTTTTACTACTCTTAATTACTCAAGTTACTCTGAATGTGCTAGATAATATATACATGATGATACTGTGGCGTAGTCGAGACCTAACAAGAACAAATAGGTGTTTTACTATTTTCTATCTTATAATTCTATTTTTATTTTTATTATTTTGTTTTATATGAGTAGATGTTATTGCTACATTTTTTTTTATTTCTTACAATCTCACTCAACAAGGAGCATGAAGGCATATGAAGAAAACTAGGAGTAGGCACATATAGGGAAGGATAAGGTGAGGGAAAATTAGTGCACTAAATAATGAGGCAAAGGTTAAGTAGGAGAGGGTAGGGGAAGGTTGTTAGGAAATCTATTAGTAGAGATGAGAAATTTGGCAACGTCTTTGGTGATGGGAGAAGGAGAAAGCAGGGAAGATGTATTGAAAGAAATTTTATGGCATTCGGCAGCCTCACAAAGGAGCTTGCGTGCTTCTAAGTGGGCAGGAAAAATGAAAAGAACATGTTCAGGGGTGTCATGGGAGTTTAGAATGCAGAGGCAGCACACTGGAGACTCAGAGGCCTTAAAGAAATACAAGTATTGTTTTAGGGGGGGGGGTGGCCCAAGAGACATTGCTCAAAGGAAGTGGCATGAGATTGTGAGGGCTCTGTGAGGACTTTGAAGATCAGGAAAGGATCAAAATGGCCCCTCAACTTCCTGAGTGTAGTTTGAGAGGGGGTGAGAGGAGGAGAGTTTTTGAGCAAAGTTTGATATGTGATTTAAGTGAGGAGGAGGAGGGATGAGGGGGAGGAAATGAAAGTAAGGACTCAGCTGTCAGGGTCATGGGGTGAGATGAGTTTGCCAGCCTATCCACCAATTTATTGCCTGGGATGCCTAAGTGGCCAGGACACCAACAGATAATAAGTGATTGGCGTGGGTTGTCTTTCAAGATTTGATTAGCCATACACAAAACTGCATAGAGCATGGAAGCATTGGAAGTGTGTGAGAATGGGCTTGATAAAACCTTGATGACTGACTGATTATCAGTGAGGAGGGTGAGTGAGGGGTATAGAGAGTGGAAAGGGTTTTTGAGAAAAACCCTAAGGCCTAGGAGGATTCTACACAGTTCTGTTTCAAAAACAGAGTAGTGTTGAGGGTCCCCTAGTCTGGCCACAAATGGTAGGTGTTGGCCTGGGTCAAAATCAGCAGCATAGGAGCCTGCTTGTGATTTAGAGCCATCCGTGTATATGAATTAAGAGTTTAGTGACGGGGAAGAAACAAGAGAAGCAATATCCTTGTGCACTTCCTCCTTAGATTTCCCTATGAAGGTTGAGGACATATGGGGGCCAGGGAGGAAGGAGTGAAAGATGTCAACTATCTAGTGCATTGAGGGGAAGGGTTGGGACTTAGCTAAGGCATGTAGTTGGTGAAGATGTGTTTTTGGGGAAGGGAGGGAGATGAGCGATCTGGCTAGGTGGGCCATAGGGTTGGTGACAGGAATGGTGAGCAATCTGGCCCAGTCCTTGTTGACAGCAAGGTCCAGGCATGATTTGCAGGTGAGTGACTGTTAATCATGAAGTAGGAGAGTGACTGGGGTGGAGTAAAACCATCCTAGAGCTCTTTTATAGGCTTTATTTGTCAAATTTCCAATTGAGACCCTTTATTTAATGTCCAGTAAACTTATTAGTTATACCGTTGTGGCATTCCACATCTGGGTATGCCACTTAGGTTTATTTTTGAAGATTAGTAGCGATTTTCTGGATTATAAGGCTGGATATTTGGAATTTTGAAAAATGATTATTTTCATTGGATAGCCAAGATTTTTCTCTATCTTTTATGTCTTGATGATTTTTTATCATATTTTACCATTTTCTTAGTGTTTTACTTGATTTAGTGACTTATAGTATTTTTGGTGGATATGGTGTGATGATGGAATGGCCACTGAGCTCCAATGCTCTGGTGCGCTCTGGTGGGCTCCGGTGATTTTCCGGTGCAAAAGCGAAGTGTACATAAAAAAATTCTGTCATTGTGGCAAAGTTTGGTCATGGTGGCAAAATTAGCTCACTCTGGCCAAATTAGCTCATTATGGCAAAAAGAGCTCATTGTGGCAAAATTTGCTCACAATGGGAAAGTCTGATCACCTGTGGCAAAGTTTGGTCACTGCAGAAAAGTCTGAGCATTGTGGTAAAGTTTGGTCACTGTAGAAAAGTCTGATCACCAGTGCAAAGTTTGGTCACTGTAGAAAAGTCTGATCACCATTGCAAAGTTTGGTCACTGCAGAAAAGTTTGGCTATTGTTGCAAAATTTGGTTAGAATTTATTATGCATGTTAGATCAATAGTTTATTGTAGATCCTTTGCATGTAGGGTATTGTTGGAAAGGTCTGGAGTAGGAGAATCAGATAGAAGGGAGGGAATCTTAGTCTGCTAAATATTTTTTGTATTTTAGTTTCAATATTAAGAGTCTTTTTGGGGGATTATTAACAACCACATTCATATTTTTCATTACTCAACAAAATTAAATAAAATTATAATACCCTTATAACATTTATATTTTTCATAACACTGTTGAAATACAATACAAAAATTATATTTTCATCACATATAGGGTATCATTGGAAAGGTCACCATCTCAGGGACTTGTTTTTATTGTTAACTCATTAAAATAAAATCTTTATAAAAATATATAAGTCTATCTTGTCAGATCTTTCACTGGTACACCTTAATAGTTGTCATCAGTATTTCTTTTCCAACAGCTGCTACTTCTAAATCTCAATAAGTTTTCATAAAATCAGAGTTTCATCTATATTTTAAATCAATTCAAGTAGACTAGTAAGCTTAGTTATTTGAGCAACCCTTATTTTACTTAGAAGGACAGGATTTTCTACAGTTTATCCAACTCCTTTGGATTCTGCTTACAGCAAGGCGACTGTAAGAGTCTACCTACACCATTACACACTGAATACCTAAGATTATCAATCAACTTTATTTAATGTCCAGTAAACTTATTAGTTATACTGTTACACACTGAATACCTATGATTATTGATCACCTGTCCCAGTTATTGATAGAAATTTGTATTCAGTTTATGTATAAGCAAAAATCGTTTAATGAGATATGAAATAAAGATAAAAGAAACAAGAATGATCTGTCAGTATTGTTTGATGTAAAATAGGAGAATTGGATGAGAACACAACTAATGGATCATCACTATATATACTCATATTCTACAAATACATACGGACAGATCAATATGGAAATAAATAAATAAATCTATAAACTATCAACATCTACACACAAATCATGGAGTAAGCACAAAGAGTGGACACCACAATAATTGCATCAATTATTAACATACTCTTCCTAAACACCCCCCCCTGCTTCATACATGATTAAATTCAAAGCATTTTTTTCCTTATCAAAACAGATATGAGGCTGCTGTTGAGTGAACATGTCAGCTAACACATCAGAAGTAGGACAATATTTGAAGCAAAGTTCATTTCACCAAACTTTTTGTCACAGCCAATGATAAAGGACATTGATATGCTTGGAACATTCATTAATTTGTGCTCTTTAGTCAGAAATATTTCTCCTTCATTATCACAAAATAATTCAGGAGAATTAATGCTTGATAGAAGAAGAAGCAGAGAAATATTTTCCTTTAAGGAGAAATTTTTTTTTGATAACCAAATCACAATTTTTGCACAATCACACATAGCAATATATTCTGCTTCAGAGGTAGACAGGGAGACTGCTTTTTGACAACAACTTCTCCATGAAATAGGATCACCATTCAGTAAAATGACATAGCCAGTGATAGAACAGCATATAGCTTTGCAGTTAGCGTAATCAGCATCACTGAAAGATTTAAGAATAATATCAGTAATATTCTTTGGGAACTTGATTCCAAAATTATTGCTGGTTACAACATATTTCAAAAGCTTGAGAGCAATCCGCCAATGAGATGGAGAGTGGTTAGAATTGTATTTTGAAAAGGCATTCAGGGCCTGACTAATATCTGTTTGAGTGAAAATGGCAAGATAATTGAGTGATCCAATTAGTTCTTAATAAGGATGATCATTTCCATCCAATGTTTCATCAGAAGTAGGATCACTGAGAGAACAGGTAACTGGTAACGGGGTTGAAACTCAAACACAGTCAGAAACATCAAAACGCTTAGCTAGATCATCAATATAGGATTCCTGGGTAAGAGAAATATAGCCATTTTTATAGGAAAGGTTAATGCCAAGATGATAAGTAGGATTATCTTTCCATTTAACTTTAAAGAGTTCACAAAAATTTTTATGAAAAATTTGAATTCAAGAGGTTGAGTTGGAAAACACCAGACCAGCATCAAGATGCAGATGAACATAAATAAAATTAAATTTATCACAAAAGATAAACAAAGATTAATCCCCTTCAGAATCCACAAAATTTAGTTTTTTCATAATCTCAACAAAGTGTTCTTTCCATTGTTTGGGTGCCTGCCGTGTATCATAAAGAGATTTACATAGTTTCCAAACCTTTTCTTTTCCACCAATCCCATAGCCCTTGACCCGAGTAACATAAACATCATCCTTCATTACTCCATTCAGAAAAGCTGTTGAAACATCAAATTGTGAAATAAGCCTGTTTTTGGCTGCCACAAGAGATACAAATAGTCTAAATGTTTCAGTCCTTCCCACAGATGCATATGTCTCCCCATAATCTATACCAGCTTTTTGAAGATTTCCAAGTGCAACCCACCTAGCTTTATACCTAGTTACATGACCTAATTCATCTCTTTTCTTAGTAAGAACCCAGGTACCTCCAATGAATTTCATATTTTTTGTCTTATTTACAAAATCACCAACTTGATGTTCTCACAGAGATTCAAACTCTTCATCCATTGCTTCTTTCCATAGTGCAGCTTCAGAACTATTAAATGCTTGCTTATAAGTTGGGCTATCAGGTGTAAAAGAAGCTAAAAATCCATAGTATGAAGGCGTTTTTCTGTTACAAACAGTTCTTCCATCATTTGTTTGCACATCAGGTATATCACTTTCACTTTCATCACTAGGCTGATTATCAGTAGGTGGCTCAGAAGTATGACGTTGCAAGGTAAGTTCAAGACGTTGCTGTGGAATAGCATGTGATTCACCAACACTGTCATTGCTCAAATCCAGTTTACAACCCGGGACAGTGGGTGATTCAGGACCAGCTTGCACAGCATCACTTGGTGATGTGGTAGACATAAGGGGCAATGGAAGAACAGTTGAGGTAGAATTAATTGAGAGAGTTTTGTTAGGAAAAAGGGGTGAAGAAACATATTCAGGAACATGAATTTCAGTGAAATCCTTGCTGAAATAGTTCCTTAGTTCGAAAAATTTAACATTTCAAGATATAACTATTTTTTTCTAGAATTTATCATAGAGTCTATAGCTCTTTGATTTTGGTTCAAAACCAACAATAGCACACTCTGTACCTCGTGACTGAAATTTACTTGAGCAAGTATACTTATCAATTAGTCTGACAGCTAAAGATCCAAATTGTTTAACAAAGTCATAATTAATTGAATGAGATCTTTCACCAGGCATAAAGGAGTTAATTTTTTCTTGTGATGAGAAAAAATTTATTTTGAATGAGGTAAAAGATTTAAGAGCGTATTGCAGTGCATAGAACACTCACCCCATAGCTCAGCCAAGCATTCAGAATTAATTAAAACAGTACATATTTTGTCTATGAGAGTCTTATTAAATTGTTCAGCTACAGAATTATTTTGAGGTGTTCTATATGGGGCCTGTTTGAGAGTTATACCACATTCATCCAAATGTTTGACAAAATGACCTAAACCATACTACCCTCCCCTATCACTTTTTAAATAGTTAATTTTTCAATCCAGCTTATTCTCAATATCATGCTGATATTTGAGAAAATTAACATAAACTTCAGATTTAGATTTCATAAGAAAAATTGTAGAGTATCTTGTGCAATTGTCAATAAAGGTTAAAATGTATCTACAACCACCAAGTGTCAGAGGATCAATGGGTCCAAAAACATCAGAGTGAATCCTAAATAATGGGATAGTAGCAGTAGGTAAAATAGAGTTAAAGGGACTTTTAAATATTTTTTCTTTAGCACAAGTGACACAGTCAAATTGAACATCATTATAATCAATATTTTTTGAGATGAGAAAACACCTAGGAGTCTTTGTATTAAGATGTCCTAGACAAAATGCCATTGATATAAGGTAAGTTTAGGTGAAGAGGATATATAGGCAGCTTGGTTTGCGTACCATAAATTCTGCTTCTAACCTTTATGTGAGAATTTAGCAACCAAAGAATTTTTCAAATCAAAAATTTACATTTCTTCAGGCAAAAAATTGACAGTGAGACCCAACCTATTTACTTAATTGACAGAAATTAGATTGGTTGATAAATTTTTTACAAAAAGAACATTTTGAAGAATAAGTGAGTGAGAGATGAGAAGGTTTCCGCTAAAATAAGCTGTCAAAACTTGAGTTCCAGCAGTGTTGATTTTAAATGTGTAGCAAGTTTTGTGACTACGGTAAGTAGTTCTTTATTATTGACCATGTGGCATGTTGCCCCAGAGTCTAAAACAAATCCAGTACAATTATCTTCGGAATTTGCCATATTAGCAGACTCCTCAAGGCCATTAAGCTCAACAAGAGATCCTGATTCATTTACTTCCTCAGCAGGTTTTGCATTATCACTTGGTGAGGCCTTCAAATTTTTTAGCTGTTCTCTTAATTGCATAATGCAATTTTTGTCCATATGTCCACTATGACCAAGTCAAAACTTTAGTTTTTATCTGTCTTTTTTAGTTGGAGAGACCGTTCTCAGCTTTTATTTATTTCTTTGCTTTTCAGCCTTCATAGAAGTAGTATTCCCTAATATCTCTGTTTCCCTCTGTCTGCGGCTTGCCTCAGATTTCAAATGTTCATAAATGTTTTCAAGAGTCAGGTTCTTAAAGTTTTGAAAAATATTTTGGGTAATGCCAATCATTGATTTTTGATGAACACTCTTTACAAGAATCATAGCTCTTATTTTTAAAGAGAAAACCAAATCAGGATCACTTGAGGCACTATCCATTAACAAATTTTCAATCTCTTCGAATTTAGATAGATTTTACCACAACAAAGAAGATCCATCCCATTTAAGATAAACAAGTTGATCAAGCAATTCAGATACATTTGATGCATTTCCCTTGTCATAATTTTTTATAATCTTGTGACAAGCAGTGTACGTAGGTTCAGCCTTTGAACCCAGTAATGAATCTCTGGGATTTACAGCATTGATAAGTATCAATCAAGATTTAGCTTCACCTCTTCTCCAATCTGTTGGATTAGCATCATTAGGTTGTGTTTCACAATTTATATGATGAAGAAGATCCTAGGATTCAAAATAAAATTTGATCATAGACTTCCATAAAAAGACATTCCCACTCATAAGTATAGGAACCTTCAGGAATTTATCTGAGGGATGATCAGTCATTGCTGAGTAAATATATGGACTGTTTTGAGATGGTTGAGTTTGAGGATTAGATGGTGTAGTAGTTTTTTTGGTATCAGCAGATGAAGAACTTGATGATGAGGGAAAGACTTCAGAGGGTGTGGACATGAGAGTAGTCTTTCAGACTTTAAATCTATTGAAGTTCCAATTGAGACCCTTTATTTAATGTCCAGTAAACTTATTATTTATACCATTACACACTGGATACCTAATATTATCAATCATCTTAATTTAAATTCTAGTAAAATTATTAGTTATACCGTTACACACTGAATACCTAAGATTATCAATCACCTGTCCCAGTTATTGATAGAAATGTGTATTCAGTTTATGTATAAGCAATAATTGTCTAATGAGATATGAAATAAAGATAATAGAAACAAGAATGATCTTTCAGTATTTTTTGATGTAAAATAAGAGAATTGATGAGAACACAACTAATGGATCATCACTATATATACTCATATTCTACAAATACATACTGACAGACTGGTATGGAAAAAAATAAATAAATCTATAAACTATCAAAATTTACACACAAATCATGGAGTAAGCACAAAGAGTAGATGCCACAATAATTGCATCAACTATTAAAATACTCTTCCTTCAGCATTATTGTCAGCTACTTGAAGAAGTCTTGTGGTGCAGAATGCTTTGATGGGGTTGTACCAGACAATGGCTATGTAGTCCATTCTAGAGTTAATGAGGGAAGAGGTGAGTAGTTTATATTGCTTGAGTAGGATACCCCAACCAGACGACGCAAGTCTATGGATAGAGACAGAGACTTGAAGGCCTGTAGCAATGAGTTTGTTTCCATTAGGAAGAAATGAGAGAGATGGGTCAATAAGAACTCCCAAACAATTTAACAAGGGGAGAGGTTGCAAGTGATGACCATTAAAGGGGAGGGAGGGGGGATGTAACAAATGTTTTTTTGCTTGGTGAGGAGTAGCCACTTGTTCTTCAAGAAGTCAAAAACTGTAGCATGTCTGGAGCCCCATGCCACAGCTTCCTAGCTAAGTGAGGATAATGATTGCACCACCTCTTCTGGATCCTGTTAGCAGAAAGATATACTACACCATCAATATATCCTAGTGCTAAAGAGGAACTAGAGAGAGATGGGAGGTAAAGTAGGTTAAAATTTTACAGGATATATAGGATTGGTGAGAGGGGATATCCCTGTGATAGGCCCTTTGGGAAGAAGCACTGAGGAGACTTGTAAGAGGAGACGGCAATACTAGTTTTCTTTCCAACTACAGAGTTTATTATCAGTGAGGTTAAGTTTCAAGAAATAGGGAGAGAATGAAGGGAAGATTCAAGTCTAGTGATATTAACTAAGCATAAAAAGACCTACACATCCAAAGAAAGAGCACTGACTATTTTCCTTTTCTCCACTGGTAATTGGTCCATGTGGAGAAGTGGAGAAGGGCATCTAAGGTACATCTGAAAGGATGGGCCCCATTGTTAGTGTGTGCTAGTATCTATGTATGTTTTAATACAAAATATTAATGGTCCTACTACTTATTGTTAAATGATTTGGTCATTAAACCTCAGGGGAGAACTAATAAAATAGTTATTCTCAATATAAACTCAAAATACTTGGATTTTTATGCATGCTAGTGGTGAAAAATAGATCAATAAAATATAGTTATAGCTTATATAAAGATAATATCAATTCATAAATGATTTATAATATATTTATATATGATAATAATTGTTTTTTAGTTTTTTTAATGTGTAGTAAGTAAGGAATGTTTAACAACCCATCAAAATCCTTCATTATACCAAAATCCACTGGAGTGCACAGACCTTCAATCCAGATTATCTCACTGCTATCCCTGGAAATTACAGCACTGTGAGGGCCCATCACCTCCACATGGTGTCTACTTCAAGCAGATTCAACAACCGGACCTCAAGTAAAGACCCTCCATCACAATTATTGATACCACAGACCCATACCATAAATAGAATAAAAAGATAAAAGTGGATACCATAAAGAATCAGGTAAAAATAACTCATCCAAAGAGTATATAATGAAACCCAAAGTATATAAAGGGCCCAAATTAAATTTTCAAGCCCCCAAGAACATCCCCAAGCTTCCATATGAGCCCAGTAATGATATCCCAACCCTTAAATCCGTGAAAATCCATCAGAGGAGGCAGATTAAGTTGTCCAAACTGGATATATGCACCTGAAATAGGTGTATATGCTTCTGTAGGCTTTGTGAGTCCACTGAATACATCCATATGACCTAAAATAAGCAGAAAAATAAATGTTATAGGCTATTAAGAGTTTTAAACCCACTTATAGACCTAAATATACATAGTAAAACTACATATTTACTGAATATGAGGTTTATGTATACATATAAGCTTACATATGTCTATAATTACTTAATATTAACTAATATAAGTATATATTGACTCCATTAAAACCTTAATAAGTATTATTAAGCTATGGATAAGCTATTTAAGCAACTATAAGTCCTATAATAGTGTAATAATTATATATATATGTATTATAACCATATATATATGTATTTTAACCTTATTTTTAAGTTATAATCTTAATGTAATAAAGGTTATATTATTTTAAAGATAAGAATTAATCAGTCCTTGGGATACCTAGGCTGACACTCTCTCACCCAAAAAAAACAATAAAAAAATATTAAGACATTTTAATTAATAAGTAAGGGGTGAGTAGAAATATAATTTTAAAATTTCTATTATAAATGTACTGAATTTTACAGTATCATTTGGATTTAAATTTTTTCAAGAGATTTTTAAGATCAGAGATTTCATTTTCTGGAATCCACTGGTCATATTCACTTGATTTATTTTTAAACCTTAATAGATACTCAACTCCCTTTTCTTTTGTAAGGTGTCTCTTTTTAAGTATCTTTTCAATATCTGCCTTTTCAACTATTTCTTCAGGTTGCTGATTATGCCTACCTGATCTTCTTTGAAATAGAGAAGTATCATTAGAATGGTATGGTTTTATAAGAGAAATATGAAATACTGGATGTTTTCTATCATATGGTGCATATAGAATAACTTCAACAGCATTGTTAACAACCATCATTTTTACTACAAATGGTCCAATGAATGGATCCTTAAATTTAACATTACCATTTAAATTTCAATTTAGTGTAGAAATAAGGACTTCATCACCCTCTTTGAACATTTGTTCTTTATGGGCTTTATTCCATCTTTTCTTCTCATACTCTAATGTCTTCTTTATACATTCCTTAGCATGCTTTCTGCATAATTCTTGCATCTGAAGGAAAGATTTTTTACCTTGATGTATATCCAATCTAGGTAATTTATTAAGAGTTTTAGCAGGGGTATTAGGTACATAACCCAACCATAACTCAAATGGATTTTTTCCAGTGACAGAATGTACTGTACTATTGTATGCAATTTCTAAACCTGGGATAAGGGTTACCCAGTCATTCTTAAGTTTGTCATTGTCTTTGAAGTCAAGACCAAAACCACAATATCTTCTTATCATGTTTTCTAAAGTTTGTATCATTCTTTTTTCTAGCCTATCAGCTTGTGGATGGTGTGCTGTCGAATGTTTTAATTGACATCCTGAAACATCCATAAGTGATGTCCAGAACTCAGAAGTAAATTAAGGATCTCTGTCTGAAACTATTGCTTTGGGGAAACCTGCTATATTTAAAATTTGTGTCCACCATAAAAAAGCTAAGTCCATTTCAGAAACCTCTTTGTGGGTAGGAATAAATTTACACATTTTTTCAAATCTATCTACAATTACCCAGCAGGAGTTATAACTCTTATGCCCTGCTATTAGAAAACCTGTTACAAAGTCCATGTTAAATATTTCCCACAGAGCTTTTGGTTTCTCAAGTTGTTGTAATAAACCAGCTCTTATTCCCGTTAATCTTTTAGATTTTTGACAAGAATCACATGTCTCAACATCTTTTTGAACATCATCGGAAATTTTAATCCACCAAGCTGTATTTTTTTACTCTGGTTAATGTTTCATGGAAGTTAAAATGACCTGCTAATATATCATCATGACATATTCTTAACATTAACTCTTTCAATGAAGGGGGAATTACAATAACGTTGCAAAATTTCTTTCTGTAATATATAAAACCATACTCAAAGGAAAGTTTTCCTTTTTATAATGCTTCCTTGTACTTATGTGGTAATACTTTTATTAAAACACTCATTGAATCATTAAAAGGATCATTTAATAATGTAGTAAGCTTACTCAAGTCAGGATCTGAAGCATAATAATCAAGAATTGATTGCATAAATTCATCCTCAAGATCTACAATATAAATTCCATATATTTTAATAATATCTGTTTCAGGAACATAAGCAGGACTATCATTATTATTGGGTAGAGTTACTCTAGATAAAAGATCTACATTAGAGTGTAAGGTTCCTGCTCTATGTGTAATAGTCATCCGTCCTCTGTATTTTTTACAGCTGATTGCCATTTATAATATGTTGATTAGGAGTTTTCATGTTTAAGAGTGACTTAACTGCACTACAGTCAGTTATTAACTTAAATTTTTGGTCTTCCAGGTAAGAATGTAGCTTCTCAAGAGCCCATACTACTGCCAAGAATTCAAGTTGAGTAGCACCACATTTTAATTCACTACTTATTAGAGTACATGAAATATAATAAATTACTACTTCTGGCATTTTCCCTTCAATAAGTTGTTTTTGATGTAAATTAGCACCTAGACCAATAGATAGGAGCTGTCATAAAAAATACATTTAACTTATCAAAAGCCTTTTTTCTTTCATTATTTCAAATGAATGCTTCTGATTACTTTATCAGTGTGGTCAATGGTGCAGCAATTAATTGGTAGTTTTTTATATATTGTCTATAATAACCACACATAACAAGAAAAGATTGTTCATCCTTTACATTTTGAGGAATTCCGATATTCTTGATTGCAGCCACCTTATTTTGGTCTACACATATTTGTAAGCCAGATAAAATATGACCAAGCACTTTTGAAGACACAAACCCAAATTTACATTTTTTCAATTCAAGGGTCATTTTTATTTCATCCATTTTCTGAAATACCTTCTTGAAATGGATTAAGTGTTCATCATATGTCTTAGAGAAAATTTTGATGTCATCAATGTATACCATTAACCATCCTTCAATTATTTCACTATGGAATGTTATATCCATTAACTTCTGAAATACTGAAGGAGAATTTTATGGTAAAAATGGCACCCTGACATATTTATATATTCCCATATGTGCTGTTATCAACAAAAAGATCTGTGAGTTTATTTCTACAGGAATCTGATGGTACCCTTTATTTTCACCTAGGCAACTTATGTATTTAGCACCTTTGAGGGTCGCATGTATAGAGGCAATCCTTGGAAAGGGATAAATGTCATCTACTGTAAATGTATTTAATG
This sequence comes from Hemileia vastatrix, assembly GCA_030280995.1. Taxonomy (NCBI): domain Eukaryota; kingdom Fungi; phylum Basidiomycota; class Pucciniomycetes; order Pucciniales; family Zaghouaniaceae; genus Hemileia; species Hemileia vastatrix. The sequence continues at coordinate 28,122,154 of JASXTE010000007.1, read as the reverse complement.
CTCTAGAATCACCACACAGTCTTGCTTTATCTTTTTCATAAGAAATTAGCACTGGTGATAATACACAATATTTTGGTGTAGTTTAAACCTTTTTAAGAATGTTAATTTTTAATAACATATTAATAATATCCTCTATGTCTTTCCTCTTCATTGGTGAAGCAGGGTATAATTTCTTTTCAATATTAGCAGGATATTATCCATATCACAGGTTAAAATTATTTTTATCTCATGATCTTTTACAAGGCCAAGTTCATTGTTCCCATGTGCAAAAGTCATTGGAAATGCTTTCATTAAGTCCAAATGTTTGTTTTCTCAGCTTCACTTATCAGAGTTCTAAATTATGCTTTTGAAATTTCTGTTTCCAGAAGTTCCATTTCATTGAATTCTCTTCCTTTGCACGGAATATTTATTACTGACTCTAAGTGTAAGACCGTGTTAAAAGAATTCATTTTAAATTTCCTTTTACCAATCATGACAAATGTAAAATTATTATTAGAAGGGTCTTATTTGACACCAAAATTAGTCAGAATATAATTTCCAATGATAAAACAGCTACTACAATTAGTATTGTCCATTACTACAAAGTCAAAAGCTACTATAACATAACCATGTTGATGTTTAAAGAAAACAGCAGCTTTATATCTACCAATGGGGTGTAGTACTGATCCAAAACATCTCCAATTTTTACTTTGAAGGGGTTCAAGCTTTGACTTATAATCACTATCAATTTACTGTTATGTATTTGTAGAAACAACAGAACCAGCAGCTCCTGTTCCCAATACTATATTTATATTTTCTCCAGTAATGATAGCTGGAACTGTGTTAGGTGTCATTTTTAAGTTATCAGCTTGTATATCCTTAATGATTTTAGCATCCTCAAAATTCATTAGAGATTCATTTGAGTCCATATTTAATATTGGAGTTTCAAAGATAGACAAATCATCTTCAAACATACAAACTTCATTTTCATCAGTATATGAGATATTACTGTCATAATCACTTGAATCTTTACTTTTTTCAGTTTCAGTTTCAGATTCACGTTGATTTTCAACAATATTTATATTCTTCTCACATTTGTGATTTTTAACCCAAGGTTTGTTACACTTTTAACAAGTATTTCTCTCATACTTTTTTGGTACTACAGGTGCAGTAGGTTTTTTCTGCTTCTCCTGAAGTGTTTTTGAATTCTGATTTTTCACAGGTTTGATATTTTTTTTATAAGTGGAATACCTTGCTTCATATTTATGGTTTAATAATATTACATTACAAATATTAATAAATTCAGAATATTCATTAACCATTATTGTTCTAGCTACAACAATTCCTCTGACAGATATAGGTAATTTATATATTATCTTATCTTTCCATAAGTTAAAATCCATGGTTGGCTCAATGGCTTTCAATATTTTACTTAAATTCATTAAAAATACCATCTGTTTGTCACCATTCAACAGATTATAACTAGCTCTCTCATATAATCTTTGCTGATTGAGCCTGAATTTAAAAACTCCAAATTGATTTTCAATTAGTTGTCTCCATTCAGCCTAAAAGTAATCTCTACCCTCACTCAATACAGCTTCAAGCCATAATAAAGCAACATCCATAAATAGAGTAATTAATTTTGATGTTATTTCTTCATCTAGTAACTTATATGAGAATTTTAAGTTGTCAATTCTTTGAATAAAATGTTTCCAATCAGAGCTGGCTTCTCCATCATAAGTTGAGTACTGTTCAATCTTTGGCAAGTTCCTCTGATTGGATTTTGTCTCACTAATCTTAGGTAAATTCAATAACTCATTTACTCTGGATAAATGGTCTTGTATCTCCTCTTTCATGGATTTGTGACTCACATTTTTTTCTTAGATTTGACACTACCACCAGATGGTTTTACTTGTGGTGGTATGGGAAATGATTGAGATTCATTTTTTTCCAATGAAAGGATTATTATTATACTGCATATACTTATGATTCTCCTGATTCATTAATAGATTAGAAGATTCAATCTCAACTTCAGTTAATCTTTGTAACTGATCAGAGAAGCTCTGATTTTTTTGTTCAAAAGATAACATAGTTCTTGATTCAGATTTTAATAAATGTGTTTCATAAAATTTTTATAACTCACAGAATTTGTTTGAAAGTTCACTATATTTATAACTTAAAGTATCATATTTAAGAGTTAGATCCAAGTGTTCATTCTCTAATTCTTTATTTTTTGTTGCCAGTTGAGAAATGTTCAATGTCAAGGACAAAATTGTATCACTTGTGAGCTTAATTTTCTATTCCTCACACTCAGTAACTCTATTCTATAATGGTGAAAAGATTCTATGGACAGTTGGGTTTTTATTAAAATACTCCATGTCTTCCTCCTCAATGTCTTCACTGTTTTGTGAAATTCTCATCTCACTAATAAGTGGTTGAAACTGAGAATTAACCGTATTATTATTATAAATAGTACTGTTGCTATTAACAAAAGATAAATCTGGTGTATCTACATCAAAACCTAATTGTCTTAAGTCCTCCTCAATTTTCTGTACAGATTTTACATCAATAAAATTAACTATATTGTAATAATCAGTATTGTGTTCAATCTGAGAGGGCAATCGTCTTACCACAGGATAGGAGCATGCCCTAACTTTTGGCGCTTTTGTTTTCCTTTGTAAGGGTGAGCTGAGGCAGTCTGATGAGGGGGTATATCCCTGTTGAAATTGTGGCTGGACCACTGCTGATGGAACCAATCCCATTTACATTTCTCTACCAAGTTTTTTCCTTGCAATGATGTGACCCTCTTTGGGTAGGGGGTTTTTGGCTTGGCTGCCCTACCTTTAACTCCACCAAGGTTTGATTCATTTTCTGGAACTCGTTGTTTTGCAACTGCTCTACCTCCTTTAGCATGGTAGACCTTAATTCCTCTAGTTTCAGAATCTGTTTGGCCAGATGGGACAGTTGATCCTGCAGAGGAAGTGAAGCTTTTTTTTATTTTTATCTTTATTAGAAGGGTTTCCTTTTCCTCTATGCTCATAGACACTGGTTGTAGGTAAGATCAGCCCTCCGTGGTAATGTCCTGGAGCAATGTTTTTAGCTTTAGACCTGGTGTTATAAGCAGGTTTTCCACTTACTTTGTCTTGTGGAGCACTCATTTTGTCTTAAATAACAATTCTTCACATCTAAAAAAGGGAAATCCTATATGTTAATTAGTAGAAAAAAATTATTAGCAATACAATTACTAATAAAAGCACTGGAGCTTACCCTGAATTTATATCTTTATTTATTTAAATAAAATATAAGAAAAATTCAAAAAAATCTATTAAAAATAAAATAATAAATTTAAATATACCATAATAAGGGTGAATAAATAGCTTACTAAGTTTTAAACAAATACCAATTTAATTGGGTGTTATATTGGTGACCAAATACCTAGTGAAATTGGGTTTATATTGGGTACAGTTACTACTGTAAATACCTAATTTTTATTTTAAAAAATAGTAAAATTATTATAAGGGTTCTTTTCCGCAATAACGGAGCTATGATGACCCACTAATGTGCTACAGACCCAAATACTTAGTTTTTTTTTGAGATTTACTAGAGTAAAATTCACATCCTAAGGCTTATACTAAATAATAAGTAATAATTAATGAAAGACCTCCAATTGTCAGTGTGTGCTAGTATCTAAGTATGACTTAATAGTAATTATTAATGGTCCTACTACTTATTGTTAAATGATTTAGTGATTTAAACTAAGGGGAAGACTAATAAAATAGTTATTCTCAATATAAACTCACTATACTTGGATTTTTATGCGTGCTAGTGGTCGAAAATAGATCAATAAAATATATTTTTAGCTTATATAAAGATAATATCAATTTATAAATGCTTTATGATATATTTATATATGATAGTAATTTTTTTTAGTGTTTTTTTAATATGAAGTAATTAAGTGATGTCTAATAACACGTCAAAATCCTCCCTTACTTATACCAAAATCCACTGGAGTGCACAGACCTTCAATCCAGATGATGTCACTGCTATCCCCGGCAATTACAGCACTGTGAGGTCCGATCACCTCCAAATGGCGTCCACTTCAAGCAGTTTCAACACCTAGACCTCCAGTAAGGACCCTCCATCACATTTAATGATACCACAGACCCATACCATAAATAGAATTAATAGATAAAAGTGGATACCATAAAGAAAAAGGTAAAAATAACTCATACAAAGAGTATATAATGAAACCAAAAGTATATATAAGAACCAAATTAAATTTCCAAGCCGCCAATAACATCCCCAAGCATCCATATTAACCCAGTAATGATATCCCTACCCATAAATCTGTTAAAATCCTTCAAAGGAAGCAGATTAAGCTGTCCAAACTGTATATATGCGCCTGAAATAGGGGTATATACTTGTTCAGGCTTTGTGAGTTTACTGAATACATCCATATGACCTAGAATAAGCAGAAAATAAAGGTTATAGGCTATTAAGAGGTTAAAACCAACTTATAGACTTAAACATACATAATATAACTACATATTTCACTAAATATGAGGTTTATGTATACATATAAGCTTATTTATGTCTATAATTACTTAATATCACTTAAGATAAGTATATTATGACTCAATTAACACCTTAATAAGTATTATTAGGCTATGGATAAGCTATTCAAACTACTATAAGTCATATAGTAGTGTAATAATTATATATATATATGTGTTATAACCATATATATAAGTATTTAAATTTATTTTTAAATAATAATATTAATGTAATTAAGGTTATCTTATTTTAAAAATAAGATTTAATCAGTCCTGAGGATACCTAGGCTGAAACCCATAGTGGTTGTCAGGGAGGAGGTTATTGTTTTCAAGGTAAAGGAATAGGTTTTGTGTAAGTAGAGCTTTGAGAAGCTTTCCCATGCTTTTCAGAAGTGTAATTGGACAGTATTCTCCAGGGACTGAGTAGTCTGGGATTCTGGGTTTTGGAGTAATGATGGTTCTGGCACATTTCCATGGAGCAGGGTAATGACAAGTGTCCAGAAATTTCTGAAAGATTGGGAGAAGGATGGCTGAGACTTCTTCCAGGTTGCAATGGAGAAAATAGATAGGGGTGTTTTCAGGGCCTGGGGTTCTGCCTTTTGTGGTCTTCAGGAGAGTGGCCTTTATTTCCCAAATGGAGAAGGAGGGGGGAGGGGGACATCAGATATTTCACAGGGAATAGGAACAACTGAGGTTCCATCAAAAAAAATTTGGGCCTTCAGTAAGTTGTCAGTAATGGGTGCTCCATTGCAATTTGAAAGAGGGGGGTTAGCACATGAATTGGATACATTAGAGGGAGACTTATCTGGTTTATGAAGAGATTGTGGGTGAAGAAAGAGAGGTAGTGATACCAATGAAGCTTTTTGAGATACTTTATTTTGGAATTGAAGCTTTTTCTCACTGCAACAAATTCAGACTCAAGGTTTGGTTCTGGGGAACGCCTGAACTTCCTTTGAGCTTGGTAGAAGGTCCTCTTGAGGGGTTCAAACATAATTGAGTTCCACCAGGAATGGAACATCAAGCTGGGCTGCTGTAGAGGAAAAAAAAATTCATTAGTTCAATAAATTTGGAAGTAAATTGTTCAGCAGCCAAGTATAATGATGAGTGGGAGGGGAGGGGGACAATAAGGGTAAGAGAGGCAAGAGTGGAATAAAGAGATGACTCATCAAAAGTCTTCCAATTTCTCTAGTGTTTATTTAGTGGAAGAGGGGGTGAGGAAAGATGGAGAAGGGTGGAGATAGCTTTGTGGTCTCAGAGGTGAGAGTGACTGTCCTCTGGGTCCATGACACAGCTGAAAATCATTTCAGCTGCCTTACAATTAGCAAAAACCAGGTCAATCACTGAGGTGAAATTCCTAGAATTGCAAAAAGTAAGGAAACCTGATTGGGAGACCAGGGTCATAACAAGGGCCAAAAGGGAGTCAAGAAAAATTGATGCTTCAGGGTTATTGGAGTGATATTTGTAGAGATCTTCCCACAGGTTGTGATGGAGATTAGATTCAGCAAAAAGAATGATGTGAATATTGCAGTAAGGGAGAAGGGAGGGAAGGATAAATTTAAAGGTAGAAAAGGAAGATGGGGGGTTATAAAGATTTACACAGAGAAGGGGAGAAGTATTGAGGTTGAGGAGAAGGGAAAAGATAAGGGAAGGACCAGTTAAAGAGGAGAAAATATGAATTGGTCATTTCTAATTGATGCAGAAGCAGAATCAGGTAGGAGAAGGGGGGAGAGAGGGGAGTGAAGGGGAATGAAAAGATGCCATCCTTCAGTAGGGGCTGTCAAAAAGTGATCATGGGAGAGGAAGGGCTCTTGGAAGGCTAAGATGTCAAAGGAGTTAGTATAAGGGTCATTAAAAAATGAGTGAAAAAAATTAAAGGAGCAATGGCAGTTGAGCTGAAAAATTGAAAAGGGGAGAGAGGGGGACACTGGTAGATCTGAGTTGGATGTCATCAGGATCTATTGAGTGGGCAGTCTGGAAGATGAGGTAAGTTAAAAATAAGTGGGGGAGGTGTTAACACAAGCAGGGAAGACAGGGAAGTTCTTAAATTTTTTAGGGGATGGTAATAAGGAAGGGAATCAAGGCAATGGAAGAAAACTGGGCTGAAAACTTAGGAGCTTTGCACAACTTGGTGTTGTGATGGACAGAGAAGTTTGAAAAATGGGGGGGAGAGCAGTGAATAAAAAATGTCGCTTACCCCAGTATTGGAAACAGGTACTCTTTTTGTTGTTGATAGCCTCAGTGCTTCTGACTTGGCCTTCTACAAAGAGAGTGTGAGAGGGAGAGGAAACAAGTAAATCAGAATCTGTTTTATTGTGTAGATGTAAGACCACAGAGGAGTGATTTTTCACCCTCTCTAGCTTCTGGGCTTTTGAGCCAGGTGATTTTGTAAAGTTATTTGAGAGTATTTGGTTTGTCATCAATAAGGGTTCCCATGCATTCTTGATTGTTGAGGTCAAAATATTTGAGAATCCCATGGGCCGCCACTGGGAATGAGGGTGTCTTGAAGATCATCCCCTTGGAGGTCCACTCTTGCCACAAATTTGTGAGGAGGAGGGGTTCAGCTTTGGATGAGCAAATTAACTTTTGGTCATTAGACTTGTTTCTAATGACACCTTTGGCTTGGATTATAGTTTGTGTTGCTGGGTTTATGATTTTCTTGGAAGCAATACAACTATTAATGAAAGCCAAAATTTTTGAGTTAGGGTGAACTTTGAGTACTGGGGCTCAAGAACCAGTCTGCTTGATTGTGAATGAGGGAAGCTTGGGCCCATTTGTGGTGGAGGGGAAGGAGTATCTTTAGTGAGGCCTAAGGCAGAAACTTAGGAAAAAGAAGAGTGCATATTTTGAGGGTGGGGAGGTTTGTGTTGGTTTGTTGGGTTGATTTTGGGAGGGAGTCTGGAAAGGATGTCATTAAGTTTGGTTTTTATCGCAGACATTTGGGGTTGCAGTTGGGGGGGGCTATGGGTGTCTTGTGAAAGGTTTTTTGGGTGATGAGAGGGTCTATAGCGGCAGCCAGAGTGTATATATCAGAAATAGTAGCAGTGTGGATGGTTGTTCAAGAATCTTTTATTGGGGGTTCCCTGATGGAACCTAAGAGGTTGTTTAGGCACAAGGAGAGGGAATCAGGGCCATTTGCATTTTTTAGTCCTACCAGGTAGATAATGTGGACAGCTGAGGAGTTGGGATCCACAGATGAGGGGTGAGGAGATTGAGGGGCCTAGGTAAGGCCATGACTAGAAAATGGATTGTTAGGCTTATGGATGGAGTTTTCTAGAGAGGCAGAAGTCTGTCTTAGAGGGAGCAGGATAAGATGAATTCTGTAGGAAGGAGTGGTGGTGGAGCTACCTTCTGACATAAGAGAAATGGGTTCATCTTGGGTGAGGAATATTTTGGGCTGAGCTTTCTTTGCTTCTTCAATGGTGGAGAAGTAGAATGACCAAACATAAGGCAAAGAGTATTGGAATTTTTAGAGGCAAGGGTATTTGGGGGGGAAGCAATTTTGGAAATTAAGGGTGGGTGTGGCCAAGCTGGTAGAAAATAGGAGGAGAGAGAGATTCAAGGGGAAATAAGGGAGGTTATTGGTGAGGATAAGGCAAAAGAGGGTTTTCCAGCACCAGAGGGGGAGGAGGAGGAGAATTGGGTAGAGCAGGAAGCAACGTGTCATACACATCAGTTGCTTTGTGGTCTTCCAACATTGGCAGTGCCCTTTGATGGTCTATTTGGTGTTGTTTTGATATGTCTTTAATGGCATTGTTTAATAGTGGGGTAAGTTTCTGGAATTATTTGGCAAATATTGGTACTGCAGAGGGGTGGGTACTATCATTAGATAGCCCCAGTTTTTCTCTATATTGTATGTCTTTATTACATTTCTCAAATTTTAAGTATTTAAGGGATTATTTCTCATTTTTTTCATTTTAAAAGATAGCTGTTTAATTTTGTATTTTGTGTTTTACGGTCTAACCTTAAATCTTACGGTTAAGAACTTAGTACCATTAGAATGGGCTAATTTTTCTCTACATTTCATGACACAATGTTGTTATAGCCTAATTATGTGTTTTAAAGGTTTTAGTAGTCGTAGTTGATTTTTCTAAGTATTTTGGGTATTTTTGGAGGTTTTTGGTGTTTTTCTGGCTTCAGGGTGGTCCAACAGCCTCAGGCGGACCGGCCGCCTTGGTGCTAGAAGGCTGGGAAGAGTTTCTAGAGGGGTTTTATGCAATTTGGAGCTCAGAAACGCCAGATTTGTTGCTGTGCGTGGGCTCTTAGATGGTGGTCTGTGTGTATATAGTGAAGAAGACTGTTTGGGGAAACTTTAATTATCATACAACCGTCCAGAGGTGATATCCTTGTTCCTCACTCAGTTTTCACTGTTTTCTGGCCACAATTGGCTGTGTTTGTTGCAAGGTGAGTTCTTCATTTAACTTAACTTGGAAACTGGTTTCTCTGGTGTAGTCTTGCAAGCTATATCAATTATTATTGCTGTCTCTGGTGTGGATTTGCAAACTACATCAAGTATCATTGCTTTCTCTGGTGTGGACACTTGTCTACATTTCAGTTATTTGGTTTGGTAGTCTGTCTGGAGACTACTTTCTTGGCTGATCAGGCAGTCAAGTGTGCTGGAAAGGGGCTTTAACAAACAGGAACCAATTTACTGTAGCAGGTAAATCTCACTCTATCTTTCCTAAAGTGACAGGGGATTTTCTCTCTGGGTTTTCTCCAACTACCTTGGTCAAGGCCTATAGCTAGTACTATAGGATTGTCTACATTTCTGGCGCCCAACATGGGGTAAGCACCTGCTAGTTCTTTGTAATCTCTGTTGTCTTTGGTTGGCCTTTTTTTTTTTTTTTTGGTGATTTTGGTCTGTAAAAATGGCTTCTGGCTCATCTATTCCTGTGGTGACTGTCAGTGGGGGAAAAGGTCCTCCTGCTTTGATGGTTAGGTAGTGTGTTTGGATCAAAGCTTGTAATGGTACCAAGTTTAATGGAGAAGATGTGAAGTGGTTTCTGGAGAAATATGAAACTGCTGCTGGTGTGGATGGTTCTTCTTACCTGGATGTGGTGAAGCAGATCATTTTTTTCATTGGTGATAGGGAAGTGGAGGGGAAGGATGTGGCCATTTTGGGCTACAAGAAGAGGGACTAAAAGTTGTTTTGTAGGGTGATGGTAGATAGATGGGGTGTAAGGTTCACTATGGTGGATCTGAACAAGGTTGTCAGTGAATGGCAGTCTTATGGTGCTTTTGGTAACTTACTCAGTTACAGGAAGTCTCTGCTGCAGTTTGATCATGTGGTAGAATATTTGGTGGAAGTGAAGGATCTGGCACATGAAAATGCTGCCAAAGATGTTTTTTGGTCTGCCCTAGCTAGAGATGTCAGGATGGATGTGTTGAAGGAGCTGTCAAGGAAGGACTTGATGAAGACTCATTCCGATGGGGACCAGAAGTTTCCTGCCTTGGACAAGGTGGAGGAGGCTGTGGAGGCCCATTTGAAGTTATTGGCTGTGGGCACCTATCAAGAGGCGTGTGCCAAATATATCAGCAAAATCAGTGAGGCTTTGGCTGAAGAGGAGAATAGAGTGAAGAAGGAAGAGAAGAATACAATGGAGGTACTCAAACAGGAGAGGGATCCAGTGGTGGAGCAGTTGGCTGAGCTACATATTTTTGTTCAGGAGGCTAAAAAGGCCAATAGGGCTCCTACTCAGCCTAGAGATTTTGGTAGGAGGGCTGGTAAGAGTGATCCTTGGGTCTGCTCTTATTGCAGAAGGAGGGGGCACAAGTCCAATAATTGTTGGGCTCTGAACAGAGATGTGTCAGAAGGAAAGGTGGAGTTTGATGGCAGGGTGTTCCAGTTCCCTGATGGTTCATTTGTGAATCCCAGTGAGGGGCAGGCTCCTGTTGATTTGGTCACAAGAAGGAATGGTCTCAATTACAGGAGGCCAAGGTTTGAGGAGATTCCTGATAAGGGGAAGTCTTCTGGTAAGGTAGATAAAGATGTCAAGGCAAAAGCGAAGGAGGTTAATAAGCTCGCTTTTTCAACTTCCTTTGGAGGATTGGAGTTTTTTTCTTGTGGTGGAAAGTCAAGTGGTGAATGCTTGGCTGGTGTTTATGATGTAGAAGAGGGAAAGGTGGGAAGGCCTAAGAGCAGTTCTCAGGCCTAACCAAAGCCTAAGTCTTCAAAGGTGGATCCAAAGCTGAGAGCAGCTAGGAGGAAGTACAGAAAAGAGGAGCTGTACAAGATGCAGAAGGAGATTTCTGATTTTGGCCCCCCTAGTTTTGGTGCATTGGACATGAATGGTGAGCCGATGCCTATGGATGTTGATTCTGACTCTGAGGAGTATTTCCCTCTGGCTTCATTTCCAAAGCCTGCTGGAGTTAGAGGTGCTGGTGAGGGATCTGCTTTGATTCTTGTTGATGGTAAATCTGTTGGTGGTTCTGGTCCTCAGGAGATTTCTAGGACCAAGGTAGTAAAGCCAAGGGCTCACTTTGAGAGACCAGTAGTTTCTGGCAATCTAATATTATGGAATCTGTTCTGGAAAGGATGAATCAGGATCAGGTTTCCATTTCTTATGGTGAATTTTATGCTATCAGTCCTGGGTTGGCTGATAGACAAAAAAAAATTTGACCGGAAGAAGAGTTTCTTTTGGGGAGGTGGAATACATTTTGTGATTCTTCTGAGAAGTTTGATGAGGGGTTGGAAACTCAATTTTCTGCTCCTCTGGGTTATGTCAATGTCACTCTGAATGGAAGGGAGGCTTGGGCATTGGTGGATTCAGGTTCTTAGATTTACCTGATTTCTTTGTTTGAGGCTACTCATCTGAGCCTCCCCATCAAGACAGGAATTGGTGGAAATTTAAGAGCAAATGGTGGCTGTGTCACTGAATTGATTGGGACAGCTGAATTTGTGAAGCTGGATGCTTGTTGAGCCTCAGGGATGGTTCATTTTTACATTGCCAAAAAAATGTAATAGCTGTTTTGGGTGGACCATTCTTGATGTATTTTCAAGCAAGAATTGGTTATCAGTTTAATATGGGAATCAGTTTGGAGTTGACTGGTGAAGATAAAAGGAGGCTTCACATGAGGTTATAATCTTTTGGAGATGATGGTTGGGAGACCAGGCCTGGCTTGTCTTTGATGTGACATTTCAGGGATTGTTGTAGGAGAAGAAAAGAAGTGGGCACCACCTATGGTTTTTTGGAGTGTGGCTCAGGCTCTAGTAAGAGTCTGTCTTCTTTAGAGTGATGAAGGCTGATTGCGCTATTGCTACAACCTCTCCCCAAGATGAGGAAATCCCAGGTTGTAGTAGGTCAGCTCCCTTGGAAATATACCAAGTGGATTTTCAACATTCTCTTTTTAATGTTTCTCTTCTCTGCAAGTATTCTTCATGTTTTTTGTCAAGTATCTTTTCTCTCTCCAGATTTTCAATTATTTATAATTCAAGATCAAAAAAGAAGATTGGATATATATATTTATTGAAAGATATGCGGAAAAGCTGTGGGGTGGTGAGATTGGGGTTTAAAAGTAAGTCCTTCCAATAGCAAATTGCTAGGGTTTTTTCTACCCCTTTCAAAAACATTACCTTTGCCATGTCTGTGAGCACTGGGGAAACTTCTTGTTATTTTTGTAAAATGGAAGAAAATCAAGAAAAAACTGAAGAAAATCAAGAAAAAAAATTGAAGATAATCAAAAAAGAAGAAAAAAAATATTTTTTTAAAGATTGCCAAGATCAATTTTTAAGCCTCCAGCAAGAGGTTAAACTGCACAAATTTTTGAAGAAAGAAGATCACCAAGACCAATTTTTTGGGCCTCCTGAATGAGGATAAACTTCATAATTTTAGAAGATGTGATTCAGAAGATGAATCAAGATTTGAAGATTTGGGAGATGGAAGTGAGGATGAAGATGTAGAATTGAGGAAAAGTTGTGGAGTGGTGAGAATGGGGTCTTAAAGTAAGTCCTCCCAATAGTGCATTGCTAGGGTTTCTTCTACACCTTTCAAAAACATTACCTGGGCCACACATGTGAGCAATGGAGAAATTATTGGTTTTTGTTCTAGGTCTGGTGGTGAGGATGTACTGAAGATTCCTCAATTTGATGATGGAGCGGCAAAGTACAAGAAGGTAGCACAGAAGATTAGGCCTGTCAATGAGCCTATGCCTGTAGGTTTGAATCCTCCTTTGAAGAGACCTCCGTTTTCAAGAGATCCATACTGTACTCCTCTGGTGAAAAATCCTCCTGATTTTGTGGAAACCGCTTGGGTTACTGTGGAAAGGTTGAAAGTTGTTAATTTTGGTCCTGATGGGTGGTTGTCTGATGAGGAAAAGAAGTTGTTGTTGCATGTTATTGTGCTCAGGGAGAAAGCAGTGGAATTTTTTGAAGAGGAAAGAGACGTGTTAAAACACTCTTATGGGGAACCTTATTTGATTCCCATGGTTTGTCATTAACCTTGGCAAATCAAACCTATTCCAATTCCAGCTGCAACTAGGGATGATTTTATAGAGATTATTAGGGAAAGAGTCAGGACTGGCTTTTACAAACAATCAACTTCTAGTTACTCAAGTCCGGTTTTGTGTGTTAAGAAACAGAATGGGAAGTTGAGGGTGGTGCATGATCTTAGGGCCTTGAATAGAGTCACTATCAAGGATGCAGGAATCCCCTCAAGTATGGAGGACTGTGTGGAAGATTTTGCTGGAAGGGTGTGTTATGGTTTGGGTGATATTATGGGTGGTTATGATGAAAGGGAACTTCACACCAATTCAGGGCCACTCACAACGTTTGAGACTCCTCTGGGAAGATTTCAGCTCACTAGGTTGCCTCAAGGAGCAACTAATTCAGTAGAAGTATATCAAGCTCAAATGGCTTGGATTTTAATGGATGAGGTTGCGACTCATGCTGGTATTTTTATTGATGACGGTGGAATTAAAGGACCCTCCACTAATTATGGAAATGAGGTGCTGAAGGAGAACCCAGGTATAAGAAAATTTGTTTGGGAATATGCATTTACTCTAGAGAGAGTATTTTTTAGAATTGAAGAGGCTGGTTTGACCATTTATGGGTCAAAGTTTTGTTGTTGTGTTCCTGCTCTGGAAATTCTGGGTCATGTTGTATGTAAGGAGGAAGGATTATGGCAAAGAAGAAGGTTAAAAAAATTCAGTCATGGCCAAGGCCCAAAAATACTACTGAAGTTAGGGGATTTTTGGGAGTTTGTGTGTATGTCAATATTTTAATTAAAGATTTTTCCTTGTTGGCTTCACCTTTAAGAAGGCTGACCAGGAAAGACACAGAGTGGAAACAGACTGAAGAGTGTGAAGAGGCTTTTAAGAAGTTGAAGAAGGTGGTAGATGAAGATATTATTCTTCACAAGTTGGATAATGGAAGAGAAGCTGGAAAAATTTATCTGGAGGTAGACTCAAGTTATATTTCTGCTAGTGCTGTTTTGTCTCAGGAAGATAAATATGGGAGGGTCAGGCCAGTAAGGTATGAGTCTGTGTTTTTTAATGAGGTGGAATCTAGGTATATCCAGCCAAAGTTGGAAGTGTGTGGTGTAGCAAAAAGTTTGAAGAAGCTACAAACTGTTTTGTGGGGGCAGCATTTTGAGCTGCAGGTGGACGCAAAATCTCTGGTTCAAATGATAAACACAATTAGTCTTCAAAATGCTCCAATGACAAGGTGAGTGGCATTTATTCAACATTTTTCTTTTGACCTGGTGCACAAGCCAGGTAAAACTTTTATGATTCCAGATGGACTATCAAGAAGACCACCCACAGATGATGATTCTGATTCTGAAGAATTTGATGAAGATGTTTCAGTGGTTAGAGCCAGCGCAAAGGGTGCTGAAGATTTTTCTGTACTCCCCCATGAGGCTAAACTGGATGATCATTCTATCCTCCCCCAAGAGGCTAAACTGGAAGATTTTTCATTCCTCCCCCATTAGGCGAAACTGGATGACCATTCTCTCCTGCCCCAAGAGGCTAAACTGGAATATTGTTCTCTCCTCCAACAAGAGGCTAAACTGGCTGGTTCTGATCTTGATTCTGGTTATCAGGATGTTTTTCTTGATAAAGATGGGCTGTTGTTTGGGATGGATCAAAATTGGAAAAAGGTGTTTTTTTTGGTTAACTGGATTCGCTTAAAATTCAGTGGAAGGAAGAGGATGTACCAAAGTTTAGGGATTGGTGTCCTGGATGGGCTAGTCGTGTTGCACATGTGTACACTGGAGATTTTGATGACAGGTTTGTACCCTTGGATGTTGTTTTGTTGGATTTTGAAGATGAGACCTGGGGTCAGATAGGGTTTTATTTTATTATAGTTGAATATCTGTTAATCTTGGAGAGGCCAGATATTTGTGATGATGATTCTTGGGTGGCAATCAAGAAGAGGAGTCCTGGCTTTTATGTGTCAGGAAGGAGGTTAAGGAGGAGGAGACATCCAAATCCTCAAGTGGCGGTGACTCAGAAGAAGGGTCAAGAGTTGGTGTTAAAGTCTTTGCATGAAGACCTTTGTCCTAGAGGCTTTGGGGAGACTTATAGAGGAGTTTCAGATAGATTTTGGTGGCCAGGTATGAAGTTGGTTGTGCAGTGTTGGGTTCAATCTTGTGAAGAATGTCAAAGAAGAAGTCACTTAAAATCTAAAGAGGTTGTCCGTGCTACTGAAGAAACAACTGTGTTTGGAAGAGTTAGTCTGGATTCTGTCCATATCAAAGAGGTCAGGTATAAATACTTGATTTTTTCCAGGGATGATTTGTCTGGTTGGGTTGAGGCGGTGCCTCTGGTGAATTTGACTGCCAAAAAAGTGGAAGAAGTTTTGAAGAAAGAATGGGTGTTTAGGTATAAGTTGATTGAGTTGGTGACTATTGATGGTGGGCCAGAGTTTGGAGCTGAATTTAAAAAAGATGTGGCAAGTATTGGCTCAAAGTCAGAGTGGCTACACCATATTATCCTGAACCTGAAGGCATGGTTGAAAGAGGGGAACACTTTATCAAGAATGCTTTGGTGAAGATGTGTGGGGATAGTGCTGAAAAATGGAGACATTATTTACCCTTGGTGTTATTTGCTGATAGGGTCACTGTGAAAAAGACAACTGGCAATTCCCCTTATGAATTAATTTTTGGGAAGAAAGCTGTTCTACCAGTAGATTTGGAGGCAGTCTCTTATCTTGGAATTGATTGGGATGATGTGTGCTTGACTGAAGATTTTCTCTGTTCCAGGATGCAACAGTTGGAATGTAGAGAGGAATGTCAAGAGAAGGCATACTCTAGAATTATGAAGATAAGAAATCAATCAGTCAGATACTGGGACAAGTTGTTGGCTCATAGACTCAGGAATCCCTTGAAACCTGGTTGTTTGGTTGTGGTGTATAATAGAATTTTGGAGAGTCAGTGAGGAAAAATGTTTGCTGACAGATGGAATGTACCTTACAGAGTCAGATCTCATGTGTCTGGAGGTTCATATGTTTTGGAGGAGTTAAATGGTTCAGTCTTAAAGAAGAGAGTGGCTGCTGATCAGATGAAGAGATTTTACGCTAGAGGCACTAGATGTGAAGAAGATTGACTGCGCAATAAGGTTAAACTATGGACCATTCTTTAATTTTGGTTTTTGGTGATGCTGTGCATCTGTTTTGTTGGAAACCTTTTTTTATTAGAAAGTACCCATGGGTGGGGCTTCTAGGTTTTATTTTGGCAAGTGTGGGGGTAACTGATGGGCTGGCTGCTATATCAACAGTTACCCCAGATTGACTGTTTCCAACCCCTTTTCATAATTTGCTTGAATACTAGCATTGGTTTTTCTTCACAGGTTTTTAGTCCTCTATGACTTTAAACTGGAAATTCTTTTCTTATTCAAGTGCCGGACTCTTCACTCTTATTTGTTTTGGTTTAATGTGATGAATTTTGTATTTTTAATTGAAGGTACCCAGGGGGGGATTCTAGATTTTATTTTGACAAGTGTGGGGGTAACTGATGAGCTGGCTGCACTTTTGAACAGTTACCCCAAAATGTCTGTTTCAAGTATTTTTTTGTCCTAGTTAAATCCTAGTTCTGGTTTTTGTTATGCAGGTTTCAAGTCCACTATGACTTTCATTGGCGGATCTTCTAGAAGAAGGAGAAGAAGAGGGAAATTAAAGAAAAAAGGTTTACCAGAGTAATAAGAAATAAAAAATAATTGACTTATTGAAAAGGAATACAACAACACTTTCTAAGAAATGACACAACAGTAGATTTAATTGATATTTAATATATTTATGTTAATAAGTTATATTTCAATGCATGTCAAACAAATCTAATTTTTAATAGACTTTCTGCCACATTAGTATTATATAAAATTTAGATTAGAACTGTAGTACTAATAAAAATAGAAATAATTGTATTATATTTAAAAAATATGATGAAGTTTTCAGTGTAATAAGTGATTATTACTAGGAGGTTTCCAAGGCCCTTTTATAGGAAAGAAGACCATCTCAAGCATCTCAATTGTATTTACAAAGAATATAGTAATGTGAAAAGAACAGGTAATTTAATTTAATTGGAAAATACAAAATAAGAAGAAAAATTGATCCAATAAAGTGAAACCATGAATAAGAAATAACTTTTCCCACCATACAGTCCCAAAACAATATAATTATAATAATGAATAACTACGTGATTATGAAATCTGATAACTGTGAGAAATAAAATCTTAAATAGGAATTACAAATACATATAAAGGGTTTAATTAAAACAAAAAAAATTATTTTCACGTCCAAATGTATATAAATAATTTTAATTCAGTTATAAAGAGAAATTAATTGTTTGTTTTAACTACTTTCAGTAAATAAATTATTAATTTAACTGAAACAAGTAATTAATTTAATAAAATAACCTATTTACACCACACAATATGGGGGGCGGACTTGCTAGCAAGTCCGCAACCTTGGACCCAAACTCACCATAGATTGAACACACATTGAGCTATTGATAAAGGAACCATACAATCAGGGATGAACACCACTCAGCAGAACAGTTTTAGGTGGGTGTTCAAGTAGAGTTCAGTATGGGTTCAGTCTGAGTTAAGTCTGAGTTCCATCTGAGTTCCATCTGAGTTCAGGTTGAGGACTTGCTAGCAAGTCCACCCCCTATATTGCGTAGTGTTAGTATGAGAATTTAAATTTATCATATTAAATAAGTATTTTAATTAATTAAGTAATTTTTGTGACACAATTAAGGGTCAAGGAAGAGCGTAATATTTATGGATAGTATTTTAGGATAAGTTGTATTTAGTTTATATAAATTTTATTATTCTAATTGTAATTACATTATAAGTTAAATTTATACTTATAATATAATCTTAAATAATTAATTTATTGATTTAGAAATATTAAATACATACATAATGTGCCATGTTTTTATAGAATAGAATATCCTTTTACATAATAAAAAGTCTCTTAATAATGAATATAATAATTATTTTACTTATAAAATATTTATATGATTTTATTCAATAAGATTTTTTATTATTTTAACTACATAAAATGTATAGCATTCTTCCCTTAAATGATTCCAGAAATTTATTATATAATTTACTGGGCTCCTGAAATAGCCTGTGTCAGCCTAGGTATCTCCAGGACTGAGTGATTCCTATGCTTAAAATAAGATAACCTTTATTGCATCAAGATTATAACTTAAAAATAAGGTTAAAATACATATATATATGGTTATAATACATATATATATAATTATTACACTATTATAGGACTTATAGTAGCTTAAATAGCTTATCCAAA
Organism: Hemileia vastatrix; assembly: GCA_030280995.1. Lineage (NCBI taxonomy): Eukaryota > Fungi > Basidiomycota > Pucciniomycetes > Pucciniales > Zaghouaniaceae > Hemileia > Hemileia vastatrix. The sequence continues at coordinate 28,103,878 of JASXTE010000007.1, read as the reverse complement.
GCCTAATAATACTTATAAAGTTGTTAATGGAGTCATAATATACTTATCTCAAGTGATATTAAGTAATTATAGACAAACATAAGCTTATATGTATACATAAACCTCATATTCAGTGAAATATGTAGTTATATTATGTATATTTAGGTATATAAGTGGGTTTTAACCTCTTAATAGCCTATAACCTTTTCTTTCTGCTTATTTTAGGTCATATGGACGTATTTAGTGGACTTACAACGCCTACACAAGTATATAATCCTATTTAAGGCGCATATATCCAGTTTAGACAACATAATCTGCTTCCTTGGATGGATTTTCACAGATTTATGGGTTGGGATATGATTACTGGGTTAATATGGATGCTTGAGAATTTTATTGGGAGCTTCACAGTTAATTTGGCTCCTTTATATGCTTTGGGCTTCACTTTATCCTCTTTGGATGAGTTATTTTACTTGTTTCTTTATGGTATCCGCTTTTATCAGTCTATTCTAATTATGGTATGGGTCTGTGGTATCATTAATTTTGATGGAGGGTCCTTACTGGAGGTCTGGGTGTTGAAACTGTTTGAAGTGGACGCCATGGGGAGGTGATGGGCTCTCACAGTATGGTAAGGTAAACTCTTACAGTCGCCTTGCTGTAAGCAGAATCCGGAGGAGATATGTGGATTTAGCTGAAAACCCCATCCTTCCAATAAAAATAACAAAATGGGAATTCTAAATCACTAAGCTAACCAATCTACTTGGATCTGATTAATAAAACTAATGAAACTCTAAAATAATTAACGCTTATTGAGATTTAAAGAAAGTGGCTGTTGAGAAAGAAATACTGATAACAACAATTAAGGTGTACCAGTGAAAGATCTGAAAAGATTGACTTTTATGTTTTTATAATAGTTTAAATTTATATGAGACAGCAATAATCAAGTCCCAGCGATGAAGACCTTTCTAAAGATACCCTGTATGAAGTGTGATTTAAATTGTTGAGTAGTATTTCTAAAATGTTATATATAAAATATAAAGTTATAAGGGTATTACAAATTTATTTAATTTGTTGAGTAATAAAAAATGAGACCGTGGTGGTTAATGATTAAGCTGTATGATGTGTCCCCCCTCTCAATTTCGAGTTTGAGAAGCACTTAAGTATTCCTAGTCACGTGCCTAAGTTTTCCCCTCCAGAGCTCTCCCAGAGTCAATCCGGAGCCCGTACGGAGTCCGTATGGAGTCAAAGCGGAGTCCGTACGGAGTCCGTCCGGACTTCCTGACTCAATTGGAACCTTAAAACTATAATAAAAAATCTAGAAAAATTACACATAATAGAGCTACTTCCCCTTTACATACCAAACTAATTTTTGTAGTCTGCGCAGCTCTAATTACCCCGTGAAAATTCATCGAAGTTAAGTAATTTCTGAAAACGTAAATATTTCTATAAAACTTTAAAATTCATTTAAAAATATAAGAAAAATAGTAAAAATTCTGGGAAAATTTCCCAAGGTTCTTGAGTGACTTGACTTGATACTTATTAATTTTTCAGACCGTAAAAATAAGTTTTCTCCGTTAAATAAATTGTATTTGTATAGGCATTTGCTCGTGACCAATTTCTTCATATTTTAAACTCCAATAAATTAAATAAAACCCTTATAAAAAAATAATAACGCCAATCTTGCACGCCATAATAACTCCATTTACGTACTTAGGTGCCATACTAAACTTTAGGCTACCACATCCTCCCTCCAATCGAGAAGGTCCCCATTCTTAAAACTTTGCATAAGTGATCGAACACAATATTCATCTTTAACCTTCAACCACCATCTTCTTTAATCAACTATAAAATTCATCTTCATCAATATGTCTTCCAAAGAACTTGTCGCTCCATGTGAACTCTTCGCTCGATACCAGGTACCTTGTTTAATGTCCAACCCTAATCTTCCTGGCAGAACAGCTTGCGACTTATGCCATGTGAAAAAAGTCAAATGCAACCGGCCAATAGTTCCTTCTAAAACAAAAGTATATTTAGGACCAGCAGCTCTCCCTGATCCCTCAACTTCTAAAAAGCGATCCAAAATTCCTGTCTTCTTAAAACGAATAAGATCAAAAACAGCTTCAAAAGTTCAATCTTCATCAACAGATCCCGGCATAATTTTGCCTTCACAAGATCCTAATCCAATAACGCCAGTACCCCCAACTAACTTTGCTGAGACTATGTTTCCTGGCTCTAAATGTAAGACCGTATTTATCTTAACTGATGATGTTGGTAGAGTGAAGACGGACTATATCAATCATTACCCATATTTTCATCGCTATCTTTTTCTTGACTTTACTAATGAGTTGAAACGAAAAATGCTGGCCTATTTTCAAGAAACTCCAGCTAATAACCATGAAGACCTCATGAAAAGAAGAATTTTAATGCAAAGCTTTGATAATGATGTTGAACAATTTCAAAGAAATTATCTTTTCTAACAGTATAACTTGATAAAATTTTGTTTTTGCTTGGTCTTCTTAAACTTTCAACATAAATGATGTTTTCTTTCTTCTCTGGCTTGATATAACATAAAATAATATAAATCTTGTGATGATTCCACTACTGAGAGCAAGGTTTGAATCCCTTCAGACTCCCATATACCAGTCTTCCTTCTTGTCACAGCATTGAGAGAGTGGATCTTCCTATGAGCCGAATACTCCTGATTCCAACCTCATAGGGCCCGCCACTGAGCCGAATTCTATGATTCCAATCTCGCCATAAGGTCCTCCAAGCTTCACACCAAAAAAAATGGCCTAACTATGAGGCACTAAAAAAAATCATTCCCTAAAATCCAACTACCATCCTAACTTCTGATTCCTTCATCACAATTTTCAAACTTTGCTATACAGAAAACCCATAAAATACTTTTTCCAGGCTTCCAATAATAATATTAACTTTAGACCATGTTAAAGCGCCACAAATTTTACCTAATTAACCATTATGCTTTCTTTAGCATCATCACCACCTAAAATTTTAACCTCCTAAAGCTATCAGCACCCAATTCCAGAAATAATTGAATAACCAGTTTAGAGTCTTAGTGGACAGTGATAAATTAAAAGATTGAATTGAGTTATGCAAACAAGATTGACATTCCAGTTTAAAGTCTTGGTGGACCAAACATATAATCGATTGCCAGTTTATGGTCTTGGTGGACCAAAGATCGTTTAAGTGCATAAATATCTTGATATATTCCTAAGTAAGGCCTAGGCTTGACCAAAGATTGAATAAATTTGATAATCCAGTTTAATGTCATAGTGGACCAAACATTTGATCGACAAGTAATCCAGTATAAGGCCATAGTGGTCCAATGAATGTTGAATTATCCTGCAGATATTAATTTTCCAGTTTAAAGTCATAGTGGACTAAACAAAGAATGAACTACCAGTTTAAAGTCATGGTGGACCAAACATTTAATTGATAAGAAATCCAGTTTAAGGTCATGGTGGACCCAACACTTGATAATAGTCCAGTTTAAGGTCTTGGTGGACCTCCAAAATTCGTATATAAAAAAAAACCTTAAAGAACGTCTTGAACAGTAGCCAGTTTAAAGTCTTGGAGGACTAACAGCTCCAAAATTTGTATAAAAACCTTAAGGAAAGTCTTGAACAGTAGCCAGTTTAAAGTCTTGGAGGACTAACAGATGTCTTGAAGTAGAATCCCATAGGTTTTGAGCTCCCCTAGACCCTGTTTCCTGTCTAAACTAAATGAAAAAAAACTAAAAAGAATGAAAACTAAAAAAATAAAACTAAGAAATATAATAATAATTTTAATTTAATTAATTATTTTTTTTTTATTTTATTATTTTATTTTTATTTATTTATTTATTTATTTATTTTTTATTTATTTATTTTATTTATTTATTTTATTTTTATTTTATTTTTTATTTTTATTTTTATTTTTTATTTTTTTATTTTTAATTTTAATTTTGTTTTTAATTTAAAATAAAAGATTTTAGAAAAGATAGTTTTGAAATAAAAGTTAAAATTTAATTTTAAAGAAAGATAAATGAATCGTGAAAAGAAAGATAAAAAAGGTAAAAAGAATTATCAAAATTAAAATTTTAAAAGATGCCCCCCGGCCATTTGATGAGCCGTACCCTCGACATCATACCCACATCCAAGTGCAACTTGATGTGGTTACACAATTTTGAGAAATTGAAAAGAAAAGAAAATAAATGAAAGTTTTTAGAAGATAATTTTTATAATGATGATCACTGGGTGGGCTCCCTCCAATTTATAAAAATGATTAGAGACCACCAGTGAGCATCACCTTTACAATAATTCATAATATATATTAAAGAAAAGAAATCACAATCTAACTTAAAAAAAATCTTGAATCCGGCGTTGAGAGCGGTGTCTCTTGATTCGTTCCAGTTTATAGTCTTAGTGGACTTCCTAAAATTAAAAGACAAAGCCAGAATTCAACTAGAAACAGGGAAAATTTTGGAAACGAACATTATGGGGTAATTGTGTATAGAGCAGCCAGCCCATCAATTACCCCCACACTTGCCAATATTAAATTAAGAAGGTTCCCCTGTGAACACTTCTTCCAATAAATTTTAAAAATTTTCCAACACTATCTTCACCCATATTTAAAGAATTTTAAGTTTTTGAAAATTTCAAAGAAGGTCTTCTTGAATTTTGTTAAGTTCCATCATAGTTTCGTCGACCATATACAATGTAAAGATAGTAAAGTATTTTGATAAAAAAATAAGATAGTTTATCCTCGTTGCGGAGGTTGTCATAAAATATTGTCGATATCATAGTTTATCCTCATTGCGGAGGAATCCATAAAATTTGATAAATATCATTAAAATTGTAGTTTATCCTCATTTCGGAGTTATCCAAATAATTTCATAAATGTCATAGTTTATCCTCATTGCGGAGGAAGACTTCGGCACTCCTGGTGCCTCTAGGATAGAACCGTTTCACTTGATCGGCTGCTACCCTCTTCTTTAATACTACTCCATCCAACTCTTCTAGCACATATGAACCGCCGGAAACTTGCTCCTTGATTTTATATGGTCCATTACACCTATCTGCAAACATCTTTCCCAATTGACTCTCTAGACTTCTATTATACACCAAGACCATATCACCTGGGTTCAAAGGTTTCCTTAATTGATGTGCCAACCGCTCATCCCAATATCTAACTGATTGATTTAGGATCTTCATCATCCGTGAATATGCCTTTTCTAAATATTCTTCTTTCTTTTCTAGCTGCATCATTCTTGCACACAATAATTCTTCAGTAGTTTTGACTGTGTCCCAGTCAACTCCAAGATATGATTCAGCTTCTAAATCAACCGGTAAAACTGCTTTCTGTCCAAAAACAAGTTCATAAGGTGAAAATCCGGTCGTCCTTTTGGCAGTGATTTGATCAGCAAATAAAACTAAAGGTAAATAGTGCCTCCACTTTTCGGCACTTGTCCCACACATTTTAACTAAAGCATCCTTAATAACTTGATGCCCTCTTTCCACCATTCCTTCAGCTTCAGGATAATATGGGGTTGCTACCCTAACCTTTGATCCAACTTTCAATACAGCCTCTTTAAACTCTGTCCCAAATTCAGGACCTCCATCTATCGTTACCAACTTCATCACCCCATACCTATATACCCAATTATTCAGAAAAAATTCTGCCACATTTTTGGCAGTTAAATTAATAAGAGGCGCTGCCTCTACCCAACCAGATAAATCATCTCTGGCCACAATTAAATATTTATACCGTCCCTCTTTTATATGAACGGCATCTAAACTAACTCTTCCAAAGAGCGTATATTCACCGGTCGCGCATCCAGGTTCTTTTGGCCTTAAATAACTTTGTCTTTGACATTCTTCGCATGACTGAACCCACTGTTTAACAGCCATCTTCATGCCAGGCCACCAAAATCAATCAGAAATTCTTCTAAACGTTTCTCCAACGCCTCTATGCCCGAGATCTTCATGCAGTGATTTCAAAACTAATTTTTGCCCCTTCTGTTGAGTTATAACTACTTGAGGATTTGGATACTTTCTCCTCATTAAACGTCAACCAGATAGGTAAAACGTAGATGACTTCCTCTTGATAGCCACCCATTCATCGTCTTCACAATCTTCTGGCCTCTCTAAAGTCAACAAATATTTGACTAACAAAAAATAAAAACCAGTATGACCCCAGACTTCATCTTGAAAATCGATTAATATAACATCAATAGGGACTTCTCTATCACCAATATCACCTGCACATGAATGAGCCAATAATCGTTGACCCCTAAATAAATCTTTAATCGAACTATGTCGACATTTTTCTTCTGAACCTTTGGATCCTTCGAAAACCGTATTTGAAAATACCTCTTTCTCTTTATCCACCCTTTTATTTAAATTCTCTAATTCTCCAACATATACACCATTCTTTAATTTACTACTATCCCAAACTACCAATCCATCTTCCTCTACATACACTACATCTTCCTCTACCTCCTCTCTGCCAAATTTATCTACCCCTTTTCCAACACCTTTATTAACATAAAAACTATTTTCCAGTTTATCCTCTTGGTGGAGGTCATCAACACCATAATCTAAACACAATAGCCCCGCCAGTTTAACCTCATGGGGGAGGTATGGAAAGTCTTCAGCTCCTTTAGTGCTGGCTTTGATAATAGGTATATCTTCATTGATTTCTTCTTAGTCTGAATCTTCTTCAGTGGGTGGTCTCCTTGATAAACCATCTGGCATAGTAAAAGTTTTGCCAGGCTTATGAACTAAATCGAACGAAAAATGTTGAATAAAAGCTACCCATCTCGTCATGGGTGCATTCGGTAAACTTGGGGTATTAATCATCTGGATTAACGATTTCGCATCCACTTGCAACTCAAAATGTTGCCCCCACAAAATATGCTGAAGTTTCTTCAGTATTTTCGCCACACCACATTATTCCAATTTTGGTTGAGAATATCTTGATTCGACCTCAGTAAATACTACAGATTCATACCTAACTGGCCTGATGTAACCATCTTTATCCATCTGAGACAAAACCGCCCCAGCTGCAACCTGACTTGAATCAACTGCTAAATAAATTCTGCCAGAATCTTTTCCATAATCCAACTTGTGCAGGACTAAATCCTTCCCCACAACCTCCTTCAACTTCTCAAACGCCTTCTCACACTCTTCATCCCACTCCCAGTCTGCATCCTTTCTTGTTAACTGTCTCAATGGAGCTGCCAATGAAGAAAAGTCCTTAATAAACATTCTAACATATACGCAAACGCCTAAAAACCCTCTAACTTTGGTTGTATTCTTGGGTCTTGGCCAGGACTGAATTTTGTTAACTTTCTTCTTGGACATAATCCTACCCTCTCTACATACCACATGGCCTAATATTTCTAAGGCTGGCACACAACATGAAAATTTTGAACCTGAAATAGTTAAACCAGCCTCTTCAATTCGAAACAAGATTCTTTCTAATGTAATTGCAAACTCCCAAATGAATTTGCGTATCCCGGGATTCTCTTCCAACACCTGGTTATCATAGTCGGTTGTTGGTCCCTTAATTCCTCCATCATCTATAAAGATTACAGCATATTGTGGAATTTCATCTTGAAGGATCCAAGCCATCTGAGCTTGATAAACTGCAACCGAATTTTTTGCTCCTTGAGGTAATCTTGTTAACTGTAAACGTCCAAGTGGTGTATTGAATGTAGTGAGAGGCCTTGAGTCCGGATGTAACTCTCTCTCATCATATCCACCCATAATATCTCCCAAACCATAACACACTCTCCCTGCAAACGCTTCAACAAACTCTTCAGCACTAGGCGGTATCCCAGCATCCTTTATTGTAACCCTATTTAATTCCCTAAGATCATGAACAACTCTAAGCTTGCCATTCGGTTTCTTGATACAAAATACAGGACTAGAATAACTTGACGTTGATTGCTCATACAGTCCAGTGCGTATCCGTTCTCTGACAACTTCAATATAGGCTTCTTTTAATGCAGCCGGAATAGAAATCGGTTTCTGCTGCCACGGTTCATGACATACCACAGGAATCTTGTAAGGCTCCCCATAGGAATGCTTCAACACACCCCTCTCCTCTTCTACAAAAGCAATGGCCTTCTCTCGCTTGACCATCACATCCAACAACAACTTCTTCTCTTCTCCAGACAACCAACCATCAGGTCCAAAATTAACAACACCCAGTCTCTCAAAAGTGATTCTTGACGTCTCAGAAAATTCAGGCGGATTCTTTACCAAGGGACTTTCATAAGGATCTCTTGATAACCTTGGTCTTCTCAAAGGTGGATTTAATTCAGCAGGTAGCGGTTCATTAATAGGTCGAACTTTATTTGCTACCTTCTTATATTTGGCTGCGTCCACATCTAAATTAACTTGAGGTAAAACATTTTCTTTTGTATCGCCATTAAAACTTTCATCAAATGAATCTTCTTCATCGCCAGAATCAGAATAAGAAAAATTAGAAAAATATTTTATTTCATTTTTAAATTTTACCCTTTTCTCCTTTCCCTTGTCTAATTTATAAACAGATTTTCCAACACCTTTGCTTCCCTTATCCAACATTAAATCACCTGTAAAGAAAGTCGGCAGTTTAACCTCTTGCTGGAGGACCGGAATTGAATTTTCACAAAAATTATTTTTGTGTGTTTTAATTATACTGAGATTTTTTATTGGATTTTGATGTGATATTTGCAGTTTACCCTCTTGCTGGAGGTCCAAAATAGAAGGAGATAATTGCAGTTTAACCTCTTGCTGGAGGTCCATAATAGAATTTTCACCAAAATTATTTTTTTGTGTTTTACTTATACTGAGATTTTTAATTGGATTTTGATGTGTTTTTTGCAGTTTACCCTCTTTCTGGAGGTCCGTAATAGAAGGAGATAATTGCAGTTTAACCTCTTGCTGGAGGTCCAAAATAGAAGGAGATACTTGCAGTTTAACCTCTTGCTGGAGGCCCAAAATAGAAGGAGGTACTTGCAGTTTAACCTCTTGCTGGAGGACCGTAATAGAAGGAGATAATTGCAGTTTAACCTCTTGCTGGAGGCCCGGAATAACATTTTCACAAAAATTATTTTTTTGTGTTTTAATTATACTAAGATTTTTAATCGGGTTTTGATAAGAGTTTCGCAGTTTACCCTCTTCCTGGAGGACCCTAATAGAAGGAGATAATTGCAGTTTAACCTCTTGCTGGAGGCCCAAAAACATACCCTTCCAATTTTTATCCAACCTAATTTTGCCCATTTTGCCTTTTTCACCGTTTTTAAATTTAATAGAAAAACCGGGTAAATCCAATAAACATATAGAAAAGTCCAAAACGTATTTGCACTCCAAAGTAATATTAACAGAAAATAATTGAGAATCCACTTGAATTATCTCCAAGTGAGCTGACCTATTGCAATCCGGGATCTCATCCTGAGGAGAGATTACAACATTAGAGTGATCAGCCCCTGCTACCCCAAAAAATGAGGGCATTCATCCCTTTCCAACAAACATAATTCACCAGAAGCCGTCCGTTTTATATGCCGCTTCTTGGTGCAAACACAACACTGGCACAGAGTAGTAATCCCTGGCCGTGTTTCCCAACCTTCATCTCCAGGAGGCGCTAACCGCATATGTAACCTCCGCATATCTTCACCAGTGATCTCCAAACTAATTCCCATGCCAGCTTGATACCCTATCCTGGCCTCAAAATCCATCAAAAAAGGACCGCCAAGAACAGTTTTGACTGCTCCTCTGGCCACATAAAAGTGAACCTTACCAACAGATCCACCAATGCCTAACCTGACATGCTCAGCTGTACCCATCAGCTCTGTTGCATGCCCTCCAATGCCTCTGAGGTTTCCCCCAGTTCCACTTTTAATTGGCAAGCCTATACTCGTCGCTTGCTCCAATGAAATTAAATTAATTTGAGACCCTGAATCGACCAAGGCCTTTACTTCTTTACCATTAAGAGTTACCACCAGGTAACCCAGGGGAGCGGAAAAATGTGTATCTACATCTTCCCCAAACTTTTCAGCATTTTCACAAATATATTCCACCTCTCCAGTGGAAACCCGACGCCTCCTCAAATGCTTCTTTTGCTTTTCAGCAAGCGCCGGACTAATCGTAAATAACTCCCCCAAAGATAAGGGAATCTGAAGTTGATTCACCCTATTCAAAACTGTGTCCATTGCATTAGCTTGACCAGAAACTACCGGCTGCTCATACTGGACCTTTGATTTAACAACCTTGGCCCTGGGTACCTCTTGAGGTCCAACCAAGCCATCTTCACCCCCCATTATAACATCTTCACTTTCTATAACCCTAACTCCGTCACCAGCTTCTTGCACTAATCCTGATCCATCGCTAGTCCTTCTTACTCCCTCCATTGGGATGGGACCGCTAAAACTTGGTCTGGGTAGAGACGCCAACGGTACGTCCTCCTCAGAATCCGAATCATCCTCTGGAATAGGCTCACCATTTAAATCAAACTTGCCATAACTAGGGGGCCCCATATCAGCAATCCCCTTCTGCATTTTATATAATTCGTCCTTAGAGTAAGGGTTCAATTTGTTGGCGGCAGTTTGAGCACTAGAATTCTTGTCCTTAGAGTAAGGGTTCACTTTGTTATTGGCCTTGCCAGGATTAGCCCTCAATTGGCTCTGAATGCTACTTTTCGCCTTAGTAGCAGCTGCTCTTCTAGCAGCATTAACATCGTATTCACCAGCCATACAGCTACCCTCCACCTGGGCAACCGTCGCCAGCTCTAAACCACCAAAAGAAGTAGAAAATGTGGCTTTACTGACCTCTTTCTCCTTGCCCTTTTCAGCTTTACCACCATTTCCATTACCATTTTTGCCACTCTTGGCATTAATATCTTCATCCGTCACCTCTTCAAATCTGGCTCTCCTTTCAGCCGTTAAACTTCTTCTGACCAAATCAGAAGGAGACTGTCCATCACTGGGCTTGATGAACGAACCATCAGGAAATTTATAAACTTTACCATCAAATAAAACTCGCCCAGCATCCATATCCTTATCAAGAGCAAAACAAACTGTTGCTCTGTGCCCCCTCCTATTACAATAGGAGCACACCTTTGGCTCATCATAGCCACCTCTATATCCATTACCACCATTCCCACCATTTCTCCCATTGCCTGGGAAGCGGTTACCGTTGTTATTGTCATTATAATTTCGACGTTCATAACCTCTAGACTGATAAGAAATCGACGTTGACGAAGAAGCAATTGGGGCCTTGTTGGCCTTCTGAGTCTCTTGAACAAATATTTTTAATTGTTTTGTTAAATCGGCCAAGTGATCGACCATCTTATTATCTACATTGCCCTCCACTTTAGCAGCAGGTAATCCCATTTGTGCCTTCTTGGCCTCCTGGGCTTTGACCATAATATCGTTGTTTTTGGCCAAAACTTGGCTAACCTTGCTAACATATTGAGTGCAGGACTCTTGATATTTGTCCAACGCCAATAACTTTAGATGGGCTTGAATGTTGTCCTTGATAACCTCCAGAGCCGGCAGTTTCTGCTCACCATTAGGCAGTTCCTTCATCAAATCTTTTCTTGAAAGTTCCTTCAAGACGTCCATTCAAATATCCCTGCTGCATGCTGTCCAAAACAAATCTTTTGCTTGGTTCTCATGCACTAACTCGTCCACCAGTATGAGATATTCCACCACTTCATCAAACTGAACACAGAGCTTTTTGAAGTCAGCCATAGAAGAAACTCCACCTTTTGCTTGCCAGTCTCCAACAATTTTATTGAGGTCCATCATAGTAAACCTAACACCCCATCTATCAACCATAGCTTTAGAAAGCTTAACCCAATCCTTGTCCTTAAATGCCTGCATAGCAATAACCTCTTTTTCCACCTCCCTATCAGCAATAAAAAACCTAACTTGCTTCACCATATCCACATGAGAAGCACCATCAATCGCAGCTGCAGTTTCATACCTATGTAAAAATCCTTCTAAATCATCTCCAGAAAACTTGGGCCCAACCCAAGATACAATCCTTACTGATGCCCTAACAGGTACACCAGCAGCCAACACAGCAGTTCCACTAGTAGAAGACATCCCAAAACATAAGAAAAGCGTTAACAACCATTAAAATAACAAGCCTCTTGCAGGCCAATAACAAAATCCAATTAGAGTTCCAGAGAATAAGCCTCTTGCAGACTAAGAAAGTCCTAGATCCAAGTAAGTCTTTAAAGAAAGCTAGAGAAATCGAACCCCATGTTGGGCGCCAACTATGGTAAGGTAAACTCTTACAGTCGCCTTGCTGTAAGCAGAATCCGGAGGAGATATGTGGATTTAGCTGAAAACCCCGTCCTTCCAATAAAAATAACAAAATGGGAATTCTAAATCACTAAGCTAACCAATCTACTTGGATCTGATTAATAAAAATAATGAAACTCTAAAATATTTAACGCTTATTGAGATTTAATGAAAGTGACTGTTGAGAAAGAAATACTGATAACAACAATTAAGGTGTACCAGTGAAAGATCTGAAAAGATTGACTTTTATGTTTTTATAATAATTTAAATTTATATGAGACAGCAATAATCAAGTCCCAGCGATGAAGACCTTTCTAAAGATACCCTGTATGAAGTGTGATTTAAATTGTTGAGTAGTATTTCTAAAATGTTATATATAAAATATAAAGTTATAAGGGTATTACAAATTTATTTAATTTGTTGAGTAATAAAAAATGAGACCGTGGTGGTTAATGATTAAGCTGTATGATGTGTCCCCCCTCTCAATTTCGAGTTTGAGAAGCGCTTAAGTATTCCTAGTCACGTGCCTAAGTTTTCCCCTCCAGAGCTCTTCCAGAGTCAATCCGGAGCCCGTACGGAGTCCGTCCGGACTTCCGGACTCAATTAGAACCTTAAAACTATACTAAAAAATCTAGAAAAATTACACATAATAGAGCTACTTCCCCTTTACATACCAAACTAATTTTCGTAGTCTGCACAGCTCCAATTACCCCGTGAAAATTCATCGAAGTTAGTAATTTCTGAAAACGTAAATATTTCTATAAAACTTTAAAATTCATTTAAAAATATAAGAAAAATAGTAAAAATTCTGGGAAAATTTCCCAAGGTTCTTGAGTGACTTGAATTGATACTTATAAATTTTTCAGACCGTAAAAATAAGTTTTCTCCGTAAAATAAATTGTATTTGTATAGGCATTCGCTCGTGACCAATTTCTTCATATTTTAAACTCCAATAAATTAAATAAAACCCTTATAAAAAAATAATAACGCCAATCTTGCACGCTGTAATAACTCCATTTACGTACTTAGGTGCCATACTAAACTTTAGGCTACCACAACAGTTCTATAATTGCCAGGGATAGCAGTGACATTATCTGGATTGAAGGTCTGTGCACTCCAGTGGATTTTGGTATAATTAAGGGAGGATTTTGACGGTTATTAGACATCACTTACTTACTAGAACTCAAACAAACACTAAAAAACAATTATTATAATATATAAATATATTATAAAGCATTTATAAATTGATATTATCTTTAGATAAGCTATAACTATATTTTATTATTCTATTTTCCACCACTAGCACACATAACATCCAAGTATTGTGAGTTTAAATTGAGAATAAATATTTTATTAGTCTTCACCTGAGGTTTAATAACTAAATTATTTAACAATAAGTGGTAGGACCATGAATATTTAATAATAAATCATACTGAGATACTAGCATAACCTGAAAAATGGGGGTCTTTCCTTAGTTATTACTTATTATTTAGTATAAGCCTTAGGACATGATTTTTACTCCAGAATATCTCAAAACAAAAAAAAAATTTGGGTCTGAAGAGCATTAGTGGGTCATCATAACTCAGTGATTGCAGAAAAGAACCCTTATAATAATTGTACTAATTTTTATAATAAAAATTAGGTATTTACAGTAGTAACTGTACCCAATATAAACCCAATTTCACTTGGTATTTGGACACCAATATAACACCCAATTAAATTGGTATTTGGCTAAAGCTTGGTAAGCTACTTATTCACCCTTATAAAGGTCTAGTTAATTTTCTTATATTATTTTTAACAGATTTTTTTGATTTTTTCTTATATTTTATTTAAATAAATAAAGATATAAATTCAGGGTAAGATCCAGTGCTTTTATTAGAAATTTTATTGCTAATAATTTTTTGTCTACTAATTACCATATAGGTTTTCACTTTTTTAGACATAGAAAATTGTTATTTGAAGACACAATGAGTGCTCAACAGGACAATGTTAGTGAATAACCTGCTTATAACACCAGGTCTAAAGCTAAAAACATTGCTCCAGGACATCACCATGGAGGATCAATCCTACCCACAACCAAAGTCAATGAGCATAGAGGAAAAGGAAGCCCTCTTAAAAAAGATAACAATAACAAAATACTTCACCTTCTCTGCAGGATCAACTGTCCCATCTGGAAAAGCAGGTTCTTAAACTGGAGGAATCAAATTCTTTCATGCTAAATGAGGTAGAATAGTTGCAAAACAACTGTGAGGTGGGTTTCCAACAGATGAATCAAACCTTGGCAGAGTTAAATGTAGGGAAGCCTAGCCAACAGCCCCCTACCCAACAAGAGTCACATCATTCCCAGGAAAAAATTCTGGTAGAGAAATGGATATGGGATTGGTTCCACCAGCAATGGTCCAGTCACAATTGCAACAGGGATCCTCCCCCTCATCAGAATTCCTCAGATAACCTCTACAAAGAAAGCAAAAGAGCCAAAAGTCAGGGCTTGCACAAATCCCGTGGTAAGTAGATTACCCTCTCAGATTTAACACAATACTGATGATTAAAATTTAGGTAATATTATTGATGTAAAATCTGTACAAAGAATTGAGGAGGACTTGATAAAATATGTTTTTATGTAGATACACCTGACTTATCTTTTGTAAATAACAACAGTACTATTTATAATAATAATACAGTTAATCCTCAGTTGCCACCACTTACTAGTGAGTTGAGAAGCTCATAAAATAGTGAAAAAATTGAGAAGGAAGACATGGAGTATTTTAATAATAATCCTACTATCCATAGAATTGTTTTAGCATTATTGAATAGAATTACTGATTATCAGAAACAGACAGTGAAGCTCACAAGTGATAAAATTTTGTCCCTGACATTGAACATTTCTCAACTGGAAAAAAGAAATAAAGAATTAGAGAATAAACACTTGGCTCTAAATATTAAGTATGATTCTTTGAGTAATAAATATAGTGAACTTTCAAACAAATTCTGTGAGTTAGAAAAGTTGTATGAAACACATTTATTGAAAACTGAATCAAGAACAAAGTTATCTTTTGCCCAGACAAATCAGAGTGTCTCTGAGCTAAAAAAAGGATTGAATAAAGTTGAGATTGAAACCGCTAATCTACTAATGAATCAGGATAATCATAAGTATAATCAGTATAATAATAATCCTTTCATTGGCGAAAATTGATCTCAATCATTACACATACCACCACAATTAAAACCATCTGGTGTTAGTGTCAAGTCTGAAAATACAAATGTAAGTCAAAAATCCGTGAAAGAGGAAATACAAGACCATTTATCTAGAGTAAATGAGTTGTTGAATTTACCTAGGATTAGTGAAACAAAATCTAATCAGAAAAACTGGCCTAAGATAAATCAGTACCCAACTTATTATGGGGAAGCCAGCTCTGATTGGCAACATTTTATCCAAAGAATTGACAACTTTAAATTCTCATATAAGTTACCAGATGAAGAAATAACATCAAAATTGATTTCTTTATTTAAGTATGTTGCTTTATTATGGTTTGAAGCTGTATTGAGTGAGGGTAGAGATTACTCATAGGCTGAATTGAAACAACTAATTGAAAATCAATTTGGAGTTTTTAAATTCAGGCTCAATCAGCAAAGATTATATGAGAGAACTAGGTATGATCTGTTGAATGGTGACAAACCTATGGTATTTTTAATGAATTTAAATAAAATATTAAAAGCCATTGAGCCAGCCTTGGATTTTAACTTATGGAAAGATAAGATAATATATAAATTACCTATATCTGGCAGAGATATTGTTGTAGCAAGAACAATAATTGTTAATGAATATTCTGAATTCATTAATATTTGTAATGTAATATTATTAAACCATAAGTATGAAGCAAAGTACACCACTTATAAACAAAATAATGAACCTGTAAAAAATCAGAATTCAAAAACACTTCAGGAGAAGCAAAAAAAACATACTGCACCTGTAGTACCTAAAATGTATGAGACTAATACTTTTTATAAGTGTAATAAACCTTGGGTTAAAGGTCACAAATGTGTGAAGAATACAAACATTGTTGAAAATCAGCATGAATATGAAAATGAAACAGAAAAAAGTAAAGATTCAAGTGATTATGACAGTAATATCTCATATAGTGATGAGAATGAAGTCTGTATGTTTGAAGATGATTTGTCCATCTTTGAAACTCCAATATTAAATATGGACTCAAATGAATCTCTAATGAGTTTTGAGGATGCTGAAATCATTAAGGATATACAAGCTGATAACTTGAAAATGACACCTACCACAGTTCCAGCTATCATTACTGGAGAAAATTTAAATATAGTATTGGACACATTAGCTGCTGGTTCTCTTGTTTCAACAAATACATTTCAGAAAATTGATAGTGATTATTAGTCAAAGCTTTAACCCCGTCAAAGTAAAAATTGGAGAGGTCTTAGATCAGTACTACACCTCATTGGTAGATACAAAGCTGCTGCTTTCTTTAAACATCAACATGGCTATTTTAGAGGAACTTGTAACTTTGTAGTAATGAATAATACTAATATTAGTAACTTTTTTATCATTAGAAATGACATTCTGACTAAGTTTGGTGTTAAATTAGACCCTTCTAATAATAATTTTACAATTGGCATAAATGGTAAAAGGAAATTTAAAATAAACTCTTTTAACACCGTCTTACACATAAAGCCAGTAATAAATATTCCTTGCAAAGGAAGAGAATCCAATGAAATGGAACTTCTGAAAACAGAAATTTCAAAAGCATAATTTGGCACTCAGATAAGTGAAGCTGAGAAAACAAATATTTTGGACTTAATTAAAGCATTTCCAATGTCTTTTGCTCATGGAACCAATGAGCTTGGCCTTATAAAAGATCATGAGATGAAAATTAGTTTAACCTGTGATATGGATAATATTCCTGCTAGTCTTAAAAAGAAACCATATCCTGCTTCACCAATGAAAAAGAAAGACATAGAGGATAATATTAAGATGTTATTAAAAAAGAATATTATTGAATAGGTTGAAACTACACCAAAATATTGTGTTATATCACCAGTGCTAATTTCTTATGAACAAGATAAAGAAAGATTCTGCAGTGATTATAGAGCATTAAATACATTTACAGTAGATGATATTTATCTCTTGCCAAGGATTTCCTCTATACATGCGACCCTTAAAGGTGCTAAATATATAAATTGCCTAGATTAAAATAAAGGGTACCATCAGATTCCTGTAGAAAAGAATTCACAGAATTTTTGTTGATAACAACACATATGGGAATATATAAATATTTAAGGATGCCATTTGGACCAAAAAATGCTCCTTCAGTATTTCAGAAGCTAATGGATATAACATTTCATAATGAAATGATTGAAAGATGGTTGATGGTATACATTGATGACATCATAGTATTCTCTAAGACATATGATGAACACTTAATCCATTTAAAGAAGGTACTTCAGAACATGGATGAAATAAAAATGACCCTTGCATTGAAAAAATGTAAATTTGGGTTTGAGTCTTTAAAAGTGCTTGGTCATATTGCATCTGGCTTACAAATATGTGTAGACCAAAATAAGGTGGCTGCAATCAAGAATATTGGAATTCCTTAAATTGTAAAGGATATACAATCTTTTCTTTGTATGTGTGGTTATTATTGAAAATATATAAAAAACTACCAATTAATTTCTGCACCATTGACCACACTGATAAAAAAATCAGAAGATTTTATTTGGAATAATGAAAGACAATAGGATTTTGATAAGTTAAAAGAATGTTTGATGACAGCTCCTATCTTGGATTACCAGATTTATAATTGCCTTTTGTATTGTATACAGAATCAAGTTTTATTGGTCTGGTTGCTGCTTTGCATCAAAAACAACTTATTGAAGGGAAAATGTCAGAAGTAGTAATTTGCTATATTTCACATACTCTAAGAAGTAGTGAATTAAAGTATGGTGCTCCTCAACTTGAATTCTTGGCTGTAGTATGGGCTCTTGAGAAGCTACAATATTACCTGGAAGACCAAAAATTTGAGTTAATAACTGACTGTAGTGCAGTTAAATCACTCTTTAACATGAAAACTCCTAATCAACATATTTTTAGATGGCAATTAGCTGTACAAAAATACAGAGGACGGATGACTATTACACATAGAGCAGGAACCTTACACTTTAATGTAGATCTGTTATCTACAGTACCTCTACCCAATAATGATGATAATCCTACTTATGTTCCTGAAACAGAGATTATCAAAATTTATGGCATTAATATTGTAGATCTTGATGATGAATTTTTGCAATCAATTTTTGATAATTATGCTTCAGATCTTGACTTTGGTAAACTTACTACAATATTAAATGATCTGTCTAATGCTTCAATGATTTTCTTAATAAATCATTACCAAAAAAGATAAAGAAGCATTAGAAAAAGGAAAATTTTCCTTTGAGGATGGTTTTATATATTACAGGAAGAAATTAAGCAATGTAATTGTACTTCCCCCTTCAATGTAAAAGTTAATGTTAAGTATATGTCATGATGATATATTAGCAGGTCATTTTAACTTCCATAAAACATTAACCAGAGCAAAAAATACAGCTTGGTGGATTAACATGTCTGATGATGTTCAAAAATATGTTGAGACATGTGATTCTTGCCAAAAATCTAAAAGATTGACAGGAAAAAGAGCTGGTTTATTACAACAACTTGAGAAACCAAAAGCTCCTTGGGAAATAGTTAACATGGAATTTGTAACAGGTTTGCCAATAGCAGGGCATAATAGTTATAACTCCTGCTGGGTAATTGTAGATAGATTTACAAAAATTTGTAAATTTATTCCTACAAACAAAGAGGTTTCCACAAAGGACTAAGCTTTTTTATGGTGGACACAAATTTTCAATTTAGCAGGTTTTCCTAAAGCAATAGTCTCAGACAGAGATCCTTAATTTACTTCTGAGTTCTGGACATCACTTATGGATGTTTCAGGGTTTAATTAAAACTTTCTACAGCACAAAATCCACAAACTGATGGGCTAGCAGAAAGAATGATAAAAACTTTAGAAGATATGTTAAGAAGTTATTGTGCTTTTGGTCTTGACTTTAAAGACAATGAAAAATTCACCCATGATTGGGTAACCCTTAACCCAGGTTTAGAATTTGCATACAATAGTACAGTACATTCTGTCACTGGCAAAAAGCCATTTGAGTTATGGTTGAGTTATTTACCTAATACCCCTGCTATAAATTTTAATAACTTACCTAGATTGGATATCCATCCAGGTACAAATTTTTTTCTCCAGATGCAAGAATTATGCAGAAAGCATGCTCAAGAATGTATAAATTATGCATTTGAGTATGAGAAGAAAAGATGGGATAAAGCCCATAAAGAAAAAATGTTCAAAGAGGATGATGAAGTCCTTATTTCTACACTACATTTCAATTTAAATGGTAATTTTAAATTGAAGGATCCATTCATTGGACCATTTGTAGTAAAAAAGATGGTTGGTAACAATGCTGTTGAAGTTATTCTATATGCACCATATGATAGAAAACATCCAGTATTTCCTATTTCTTTTATAAAACCATACCATTCTAATGATACTTCTCAATTTCCAAGAAGATCAGTAAGGCATAAACAGCAACCTGAAGAAATAGTTGATAAGGCAGAAATTGAAAAGATCCTTAAAAAGAGACACCTTACTAAAGAAAAGGGAGTTGAGTATCTATTAAGGTTTAAAAAAAATCAAGTGAATATGACCAGTGAATTTAAGAAAATGAAATCTCTGATCATAAAAATCTCTTGAAAAAATTAAAATCCAAATAATACTGTAAAATTCAGTATATGTATAATAGAAATTATAAAATTATTTTTCTATTCACTCCTTACTTATTAATTAAAATGTCTTAATATTTTTTTATTGTTTTTTTTGAGTGAGGAAGTGTCAGCCCAGGTATCTCCAGGAGTGAGTGATTCTTATGTGTAAAATAATTAAACCTTAATTACATTAAGCTTATAATTAAAAAATTAGGTTAAAATACTTATATATATGGTTATAATACATTATATATAATTATTACACTATTATAGGACTTATAGTAGCTTAAATAGCTTATCCATAGCCTAATAATACTTTTTAACATTTTAATGGAGTCATAATATACTTATCTTAAGTGATATTAAGTAGTTATAGACATACATAAGCTTATATGTATATATAAAACTCATATTCAGTGAAATATGTAGTTATATTAGGGGGTATCAAAGTTAGAAATTTGTAATTATTTAAAAGGTATTTCACAACACAAAAAGAAAGCCACAAACTTGACATTAATTCTCAGTAAAAAGGTGTTTTTGGGGGCACAATATGGCATTTTTTTAAAAATAATCAAAGTTGATTTGGTGGAAAAAAGAGATATTTTGAAATGGAAGATTTCTAACTTTGATACCCCCTATTATGTATATTTAGGTCTATAAGTGGGTTTAAACCTCTTAATAGTCTATAACCTTTATTTTTCTGCTTATTTTAGGTCATATGGACATATTCAGTGGACTCACAATGCCTACACAAGCATATACACCTATTTCAGGTGCATATATCCAGTTTGGACAATTTAATCTGTTTCCATGGATAGACTTTCATGGATTTATGGGTTAGGATATGATTACTGGGTTAATATGGATGCTTGGGGATGTTATTGGGAGCTTCAGAGTTAATTTAGTTCCTTTATATTCTTTGGGATTCACTTTATCCTCTTTGGATGAGTTATTTTACCTGTTTCATTATGGTATCCACTTTTATCAGTCTATTCTAATTATGGTATGGGTCTGTGGTATCATTAATTGTGATGGAGGGTCCTTACTGGAGGTCTGGGTGTTGAACCTGTATGAAGTGGACGCCATGGGGAGGTTATGGGCCCTCACAGTTCTGTAATTTTCAGGGATAGCAGTGACATCATCTAGATTGAAGGTCTGTGCACTCCAGTGGATTTTGGTATAAGTAAGGGAGGATTTTGACGGTGTGGTCTTCCAACATTGGCAGGGGCCTTTGTTGTGTGATTTGGCGCTGTTTGTGCATGTCTTAATTGACATCTGTTAAGGAATTGGGTATTTTTCTGGTTTTATTCCGTGGATATTGGGTCTGCTGGTATGTGGGTACTATCAATGGATAGCCCTCGTTTTTCTCTATATTTTATGTCTTGAGGACATTTTTCATATTCTGAGTTTTAAGGGGTCAATTCCTCATTTTTCATTTATAAAAGATTGCTGTTTAATTTTGTTTTTCGTGTTTTACGGGCTAACCTTAAGTCTTAGGGTTAAGTGCTTACTACCATTTGATAGAGCTAATTTTTCTCTATATTTCATGTCCAAATTTTGTTATAGTGAAATTCCGTGTTTTAAAGGTTTTAGTAGTTGTAGCTAATTTTTCTAAGTAGATTAGTGGTTTTTATTGGTTTTCTGGCTTCAGGGAGGCCGGGCCGCTTCAGGCGGCATCTCCGACATTGGGCGGCCCGCCCGCCTCTGTTTTAGGAGGTTGGGGAGCGCTCCAGGAGGGTTTTTTATGCAATTTGGCAGGTACAGGCGCCAGATTGGTGGGTGCGCATGGGCTCTTAGTTAGTGGTCTGTGTGTACATAGTGAATAAGACAGTTTGGGGGCAACCTTAATCATCATACAACCATCCGGAGGTGATCTCATTTTTCCTCACTCAGTTTTGACTGTTTTCTGGCCACAATTGGCTGTGTTTGTTGCAAGTGAGTTCTTCATTTAACTTAACTTTGGAAACTGTTTTCTCTGTTATAGTCTTGCAAGCTATAGCAAGTATTATTGCTGTCTCTGGTGTAGATTTGCAGCCTACATCAAGTATCTTTGCTGTCTCTGGTGTGGACTTTGTTCTACATTTCAGTTCTTTGGTCTGGTAGTCTATCTGGGGACTACTTTCTTGGCTCAACAAGCAGTCAAGTGTGTTAAATAGGAGCTTTAGCAAAACAGGAACCAACTTACTTTAGCAACTAAATCTCACTCTATTTTTCTAAAGGGACAGGGGATTTTCTCTCTGGTTTTTCTCCAACTCCCTTGGTCAAGGCCTATAGCTAGTACTATAGGATTGTCTACAACGGTTATAAGACATCACTTACTTACTACAACTCAAATAAACACTAAAAAACAATTATTATCATATATAAATGTATTATAAAGCATTTATAAATTGATATTATCTTTAGATAAGCTATAACTATATTTTATTATTCTATTTTCCACCACTAGCACGCATAACATCCAAGTATTGTGAGTTTATATTGAGAATAACATTTATTTAGTCTTCCCCTGAGGTTTAATCACTAAATCATTTAACAATAAGTAGTAGGAACATTAATATTTAATCTTAAATAATACTTAGATACTAGCATAACCTGACAGCCTGGCTGACACTCCCTAACTCTAAAAAAACAATAAAAAAATGCTAATATTTTTTCTTTTTATAATTTTTCGAAAGAGTAGAAAGATTTGAAATTTCTTTTCCAGGTATCCATGCATCATGTTCAGATGACTTGTTTTTATATCTCAATAAATATTCAATACCTTTTTCAGAAGTGATAATTATATCATTGAGAATTTTATCAATTCCTTCAGCTTCTGTGACTTCCTGAGAGTTTTTCTTAGGTCTTCCCCTACTTTAGGGAAATAATTCACCGTTGGAAGTATAAGGTTTAAGCAAGGAAATGGCGAAAACAGGGTGTTTCCAATAATAAGGAGAATACAATACAACTTCTACTGCATTATCTCCAACCATTCTTTTAACAACAAAAGGTCTTACAAAAGGATCTTTTAATTTACTATTTCCTTGTATATTGAAATGGACAGTAGATATCAACACTTCATCACCCTTTTTAAGTGTGTATTCTTTATGGGATTTATCCTATCTTTTCTTTTCATATTCAAATGCTTTATCAATACAGCTTTGAACATGTTTTCTGCATAGCTGTTGCATTTGCATAAAATATTTTACACCAGGGTGTAGTTCCAACTTAGGTAACTTATTATTAATAATTTGAGCAGGAGTATTTGGGACATAAACTAGCTAAAGCTCAAAAGGCTTTCTCTCTGACTGAATGAACAGTGCTATTATATGCTAATTCAAGACCAGGCAATAAAGTGACCCAGTCATGAGTAAATCTGTAATTGTCTTTATATTCTAATCCAAAGGCACAATACCTTCTAATCATATCTTCCAGAGTTTGAATCATTCTTTCAGCTAGACCATCAGTCTGAGGATGGTGAGCTGTAGACAATTTTAACTCACAGCCACAAATATCCATCAAAGAGGTCCAAAACTCAGATGTAAATTTTGGATCTCTATCAGAGATAATGGCTTTTGGAAATCCAAAAATATTAAACATCAAAGACCACCATAAGAAAGCTAATTCTTTTGTGGATACATCTTTGTGGGTGGGAATAAATTTGCACATTTTGGTGAATCTATTTACTATTACCCAACGAGAGTTATAACTGCCTCTACCTGATACAGGAAGACCAGTGACAAAATCCATGTTAATGATTTGGCATGGAGCATCAGGTGCTTCAATATTTTGTAATAATCCTGCTCTTTTACATGTCAATCTCTTAGATTTTTTACAAGAATCACAAGATTCTACATAAAATTTAGTTTATTCAGTCATATTAGCCCACCAAGCGGTGTTTTTAATTCTGATAATGGTCTTTTCAAGATCAAAATGTCCTGATAATATGTCATCATGAAATAGTTTTAAGATGGTTTATTTCATGGAAGGAGGAATAACAATGACATTGGTCAGTTTTCTCATGTAGTAAATATAACCATCTTCAATGGAAAACTTTGCTTTACTCAAAGAACTCTGGTACTCTGGAGGAAGAGTTTTTATCAATGCTTGGATAGAAGCATTCTTTAGATCATTCAAGATTATAACCAATTTATTCAAATCAGAATCTTGATCATATGAATCCAGAATTAATTGTAACAGTTCCTCTTCCATATCCACAATGTATATACTATGTATATGTACTGTATCATCTTATAATACATAGGTTGGATTGGATAAATCATTTGGAAGTGGTAATATGGACAGCATATCAACATTTGAATGAAAATTTCCAGCCCTGTGAGTAATAGTCATTCTACCTCTGTATTCTTGAATAGCTAGTTGCCATCTAAACATATGTCTATTAGGTATTTTCAAGTTTAAGAGGGATTTCACAGCACTGAAATCAGTAACTAATTCAAAATTTTGATCATCTAAATAGTAATGAAATTTTTCTATAGCCCATACAACTTCTAAGCACTTTAATTGAGTGGCTCCATATTTCAATTCACTTTTTCTTAAAGTTCTTGAAATATAACAAATTACTACTTCTGAAACTTTTTCATTAACAATTTTTTCTGATGAAGAGAAACTCTTTCAGCCTAAATATCCTTTGGCCTGAGTATTTCTTATGCTTAGAATAAGATAACCTTAACTAGATTAAGCTTATATCTTAAAAATAAGGTTAAAATAATAATATATATTATTTTATTATATATATATATAATTATTATTCTATTATATAATTTATAATAGTTTAAATAGCTCATCCATGGCCTAATAATACTTATTAAGGTGTTAATGGAGTCATAATATACTTATCTTAAGTGATATGAAGTAATTATTGACATACATAAGCTTATATGTATACATAAATCTCATATTCAGTGAAATATGCAGTATATTATGTATATTTAGGTATATAAGTGGGTTTTAGCCCCTTAATAGCCTATAAACTTTGTTTTTCTGCTTATTTTAGGTCATATGGACGAAATCAGTGGACTCACAACGCCTACAGAAGCATAGACACCTATATCAGGCGCATACACCCAGTTTGGACAACTAAAATTACTTCCTTGGATGGTTATTCACAGATTTATTGGTTGGAAAGATGTTTTTGGGTTAATGTGGATGCTTGGGGATGTTATTGGGGGCATGGACATTTTATTTGTTTCCTTTATATGCTTTTAGTTTCATTAAATCTCTTTTTGATCATTTATTTTACCTGTTTCTTTATGGTATCCGCTTTTATCTGGGTTTTCTATTTATGGTATGACTCTGTGTTATTATTAATAGTGATGGAGGGTCCTTACTGGAGGTCTGGGTGTTGAAACTGCTTAAAGTGGACGCCATGGGGAGGTGATGGGCCCTAACAGTGCTGTAGTTGCCGGGGATAGCAGTGACATCATCTGGATTGAAGGTCTGTGCACTCCAGTGGATTTGGGTATAAGTAAGAAGGGATTTTGACGGTTTATTATCATAATTCAATTACTACACTTCAAACAAACACTACAATACAATTATTAGTATTCAGAAATATATTATAAAGCCCTTATAAATTGATATTATCTTTATAAAAGCTATAACTATATTTTATTCTTCTATTTTCCACCACTAGCACGCATTTAAATCCAAGTATTGTGATTTTTATTTGAGTATAACTATTCTAATAGTCTTTCCCTGAGGTTTAATCACTAAATCATTTATTAATAAGTAGTAGGACCATAAAATAACACTATTATATCATACTTATATACTAGACTATACTGACAATTGGGGGTCTTTCCTTATATTTTACTTATTATTTAGTATAAGCCTTGGGACGTGATTTTTACCTTAGTACAACTCAAAATTAACCAAATATTTGGGTCTGCTGCATATTAGTGGGTCATCATAACTCATTGATTGCGGAAAAGAACCCTTATAAAAATTGTGCTAATTTTTTACCATAAAAATTAGATATTTACAGTAGTAACTGTACCCAATATAAACCCAATTTCACTTGGTATTTGGACACCAATAAAACACCCAATAAAATTGGTATTTGGCTAAAGCTTGGTAAGCTAATTATTCACCCTTATAGAGGTCTAGTTAAACTTATTATTATATTTTTAACAGATTTTTTCGAATTTTTCTTATATTTTATTTAAATAAATAAAGATATAAATTCAGGGTAAGCTCCATTGCTTTTTTATTAGTAGTATAATTGCTAATATTATTTGTCTACTAATTCCACAGAGTTTTTTCCTTTTGTAGACGTAAAATATTGTTATTCTGAACAATATGAGTGCTCCCCAGGATAGTGTAAGTGAACAGCCTGCTTATAATACCAGGTCTAAAGCTAATAAAAACTTTCCAGGACATCACCATGGAGGGACAACAGTACCCCCAGCCAGAAAGCATGAGTATAGAGGAAAAGGACGCCCTCTTAAAAAAGATAACTATAAAAAAGACGTCTCCTCCTCTTCAGGATCAACTGTCCCACCTGGCCAAACAGGTTCTGAAGCTAGAGGAATCAAAATCTCTCATGTTCAAAGAGGTAGAGCAGTTGCAAAACAATTGCAAGGTAGGATTTCAGCAGATGAATCAGGCAATGGCAGAATTAAAGGGAGGCCAGCCCAGTCAATCAAATTAGCAACCCCCTACCCAAGGAGGGTCCACTCACTCCCAGGAGAAAATCCTGGTAGTAAAATGGAAATGGGACTGGTTTCACCAACAGTGGACAAGCCACAGTTGCAACAGGGATCCGCCCCCTCATCTGACTTCCTCAGCTCACCCTTACAAGGGAAAAAAGCTCCAAAAATCAGGACTGGCAACCATCCCTTGGTAAGTAACTTACCCTCTCAGATTAGACATAATACTGATAATTACAATATAGGTAATTCTATTGATGTTAAATCTGTACAACAAATAGAGGAGGATTTAAGAAATTTAGGTTTTAGAGTAGATACACCTGACTTGTCTTTTGTCCATAATAACAGTACTATATACAATGATAATACAGTTAATCCTCAGTTGCAACCACCTACTAGTGAGATGAGAAGCTCACAGGAGAGTGAGAGAATTGAAAAGGAGGACATGGAATATTTTAACAATAATCCAACTGTCCATAGAATTGTTTCAGCATTGTGGAATAGAATGACTGATTGTGAGGAACAGACAGTTAAGCTCACTAGTGATACAATTTCATCCTTAACATTGAATATTTCTCAATTAGCAACACGTAATAAAGAATTAGAGAAAGAAAATTTGTCTCTAACTCTTAAATATGATTCATTGAGTAATAAATATAATGACCTTTCAAACAAATTTTGTGAGTTAGAAAAATTATATGAAACACACTTATTAAAGACTGAATCAAGAACAAAGTTATCTTTTGCACAGACAAATCAAAGTGTCTCTGAGTTGCTACAAAGATTAACTAAAGTTGAGATTGAAACTGCCAATCTACTAATGAACCAGGATAATCATAAGTATAATCAATATAATAATAATCCTTTCCTTGGCAAAAGTGAATCTCATTCCTTCCCTGTACCACCACAATTAAAACCATCTGGTGGTAGTGTCAAATCTGAAAATGTAAGTCACAAATCTGTGCAGGAAGAAATACAAGACCATTTATCAAAAGTAAATGAGTTGTTGAATTTACCTAAGATTAGTGAGATAAAATCCAATCAGAAGAACTGGCCTAAGATAGATCAGTACCCAACTTATGATGGGGAAGCCAGCTCTGATTGGCAACATTTTATTCAAAGAATTGACAACTTAAAATTCTCATATAAGTTACCAGATGAAGAGATAACATCAAAATTAATTTCTTTATTTAAGGATGTTGCTTTATTATGGTTTGAAGCTGTCTTAAGTGAGGGTAGAGACTACTCTTGGGCTGAATGGAAACAACTTATTGAAAAACAATTTGGAGGTTCTAAATTCAGGCTTACTCAGCAGAGACTGTATGAGAAGACTAGGTATAATCCATTGAATGGTGACAAACCTATGGTATTTTTAATGAATTTAAACAAAATATTAAAAGCCATTGAGCCTCATATGGATTTTAACTTATGGAAAGATAAGATAATATACAAATTAACTATATCTGTCAGAGACATTGTTGTAGCTAGAACATTAAATGTTACTGAATATTCTGACTTTATTAATATTTGCAATGAAATATTATTAAACCATAAGTATGAATCAAGGTATTCCACTTATAAGCAAAATGTTGAACCTGTAAAAACTCAGAATTCAAAAAAACTTCAGGAGAAGCAGAAAAAACCTACTGCACCTGTAGTACCTAAAAAGTATGAAACAAATACTTGTTATAAGTGTAACAAACCTTGGGTAAAAGGTCACAAATGTGAGAAAAACATAAATATTGTTGAAAATCAACGTGAATCTGAAACTGAAACTGAAAAAAGTAAAGAATCAAGTGATTATGACAGAAATATCTCATATAGTGATGAAAATGAAGTCTGTATGTTGGAAGATGATTTGTCCATCTTTGAAAATCCAATATTAAATATGGACTCAAATGAATCTTTAATGAATTTTGAGGATGCTGAAATCATTAAGGATATACAAGCTGATAACTTTAGAATGACACCTATCACGGTTCCAGCTATCATTTCTGGTGAAAATGTTAATATAGTATTGGACACAGGAGCTTCTGGTTCAGTTGTTTCCACTAATACATTACAGAAAATTGATAGTGAATATAAGTTTAAGCTTGAACCACTTCAGAATAAAAATTGGAGAGGTTTTGGATCAGTACTACACCCCATTGGTAAATACAAAGCTGCTTTTTTCTTTAAACACCAACATGGTTATGTAAGGGTAACTTGTGACTTTGTAGTAATGGATAATACTAATTGTAGTAACTGTTTTATCATTGGAAATGATATTCTGACTAAATTTGGTGTAAAATTAGACCCTGCTAATAACAATTTTACAATTGGCATGAATGGTAAAAGGAAATTTAAAATAAATTCTTTTAACACAGTCTTACACATTGAGTCAGTAAAAAATTCCCCGTCTAAAGGAAGAGAACCCAATGAGTTGGAACTTCTGGAAACAGAAATTTCAAAAGCATCATTTGGCACTCAGATAAGTGAAACTGAGAAAGATAATATTTTGGAATTAATTAAAGCTTTTCCAATGGCTTTTGCACATGCTACAAATGAACTTGGCCTTGTAAAAGATCATGAAATGAAAATTAGTTTAACCTGTGATATGAATAATATTCCTGCTAGTCTTAAAAAGAAACCATACCCTGCTTCACCAATGAAGAGGAAAGACATAGAGGATAATATTAAGATGTTATTAAAAATGAACATTCTTGAGAAGGTTGAAACTACACCAAAATATTGTGTAATATCACCAGTGCTGATTTCTTATGAACAAGATAAAGCAAGACTGTGTGGTGATTATAGAGCATTAAATACATTTACAGTAGATGATATTTATCCCTTGCCAAGGATTGCCTCTATACATGCTACCCTTAAAGGTGCTAAATATATAAGTTGCCTAGATGGAAATAAGGGGTACCATCAAATTCCTGTTGAAAAGAATTCACAGAACTTTTTGTTGATAACAACACACATGGGAATTTATAAGTATGTCAGAATGCCATTTGGACCAAAAAATGTTCCATCAGTATTTCAGAAGTTAATGGATATAACATTCCATAATGAAATGATTGAGGGATGGTTAATGGTATACATTGATGACATCATAGTGTTCTCTAAAACTTTTGATGAACACTTAATCCATTTAAGGAAAGTATTTCAAAAAATGGATGAAATAAAAATGACCCTTGCATTGAAAAAATGTAAATTTGGGTTTGAATCTTTAAAAGTGCTTGGTCATATTGTATCTGGCTTACAAATATGTGTAGACCAAAATAAAGTGGCTGCAATAAAGAATATTGGCATTCCTCAAAATGTGAAGGATGTACAATCTTTTCTTGGAATGTGTGGTTATTATAGACAATATATAAAAAACTACCAATCAATTGCTGCATCACTGACCACACTGATAAAGAAATCAGAAGCTTTCATTTGGAATAATGAAAGACAACAAGCTTTTAATAAGTTGAAAGAATGTTTAATGACAGCTCCTATCTTGGGATTACCAGATTTCCAATTACCTTTTGTATTATATACAGATGCAAGTTTTATTGGACTGGGTGCTGCTTTGCATCAAAAACAACTTATTGAAGGTAAAATGTCAGAAGTAGTAATCTGCTATATTTCACGTACTCTGAGAAGTGGTGAATTGAAATATGGTGCTACTCAACTTGAATGTTTTGCAGTAGTATGGGCTCTTGAAAAGCTACATTATTACCTTGAAGACCAAAAATTTGAGTTAATAACTGACTGTAGTGCAGTTAAGTCACTCTTAAACATGAAAACTCCATATAGACACATGTTTAGATGGCAATTAGCTGTACAAGAATACAGAGGACAGATGACTATTACACATAGATCAGGAACCTTGCACTCTAATGTAGATCTGTTATCTAGAGTACCTCTGCCTAATAATGATGATAATCCTGCTTATGTTCCTGAATCAGAGATTATTAACATTTATGGCATTTATATTGTAGATCTTGAGGATGAATTTATGCAATCAATTCTTGATAATTATAATTCAGATCCTGACTTAAGTAAATTAACTACAATATTAAATGATCCATCTAATGCTTCAATGAATGTTTTAATAAAAACATTACCAAATAAGTATAAAGAGGCATTAGAGAAAGGAAAATTTTCCATTGAGGATGGTTTTATATATTACAGGAAAAAATTAAGTAATGTAATTGTAATTCCCCCTTCAATGAAGGAGTTAATGTTAAGTATATGTCATGATGATATATCAGCAGGTCATTTTGACTACCATAAAACATTAACCAGAGTAAAAAACACAGCTTGGTGGATCAACATGTCTGAGGATGTTCAGAAATATGTTGAAACATGTGATTCTTGTCAAAAATCTAAAAGATTAACATGAAAAAGAGCTGGTTTATTACAACAAATTGAGCAACCAAAAGCTCCATGGGAAATCATTAACATGGACTTTGTAACAGGTTTGCCAATAGCAGGGCATAAGAGTTATAACTCCTGCTGGGTAATTGTAGATAGATTTACAAAGATGTGTAAATTTATTCCTACCCACAAAGAGGTTTCTGCAAAGGACTTAGCTTTTTTATGGTGGACACAAATGTTAAATACAGCAGGTTTCCCCAAAGCAATAGTTTCTGACAGAGATCCTAAATTTACTTCTGAGTTCTGGACATCACTTATGGATGTTTCAGGGTGTCAATTAAAACTTTCTACAGCACACCATCCACAAACTGATGGGCTAGCAGAAAGAATGATACAAACCTTAGAAGATATGATAAGAAGATACTGTGCTTTTGGTCCTAATTTTAAAGACAATGACAAATTCACGCATGATTGGGTAACCCTTATCCCAGGTTTAGAATTTGCATATAATAGTACAGTACATTCTGTCACTGGCAAAAAGCCATTTGAGTTATGGTTGGGTTATGTACCTAATACCCCTGCTAAAACTCTTAATAAGTTACCTAGATTGGATATTCATCCAGGTACTAAATCTTTTCTTCAGATGCAGGAATTATGCAGAAAACATGCTCAAGAATGTATAAATAAGGCTTTTGAGTATGAAAAGAAAAGATGGGATAAAGCCCATAAAGAACAAATGTTCAAAGAGGGTGATGAAGTCCTTATTTCAACGCTACATTTCAATTTAAATGGTAATGTTAAATTGAAAGATCCATTCATTGGACCATTTGTAGTTAAAAAGATGGTTGGTAATAATGCTGTTGAGGTTATTCTATATGCACCTTATGATAGAAAACATTCAGTATTTCCTATTTCTCTTATAAAACCATACCATTCTAATGATACTGCTCTCTTTCCAAGAAGATCAGGAAGGCATAAACAGCAACCTGAAGAAATAGTGGAAAAAGCAGAAATTGAAAAGATACTTAAAAAGAGACACCTTACTAAAGAAAAGGGAGTTGAGTATCTATTAAGATTTAAAAATAAATCAAGTGAATATGACCAGTGGATTCCAGAAAATGAAATCTCTGATCTTAAAAATCTCTTGAAAAAATTTAAATCTAAATAATACTGTTCATTCAGTATATGTATTATAAAAATTAATTTTTTTATTTTATTATTTCATTCCTTAAGATTAATTAAAATGTCTTAACATTTTTTTTATTGTTTTTTTTGGGGTGAGGGAGTGTCAGCCTAAATATCCTTAGGCCTGAGTATTTCTTATGCTTAGAATAAGATAACCTTAACTAGATTAAGCTTATATCTTAAAAATAAGGTTAAAATAATAATATATATTATTTTATTATATATATATAATTATTATTCTATTATATAATTTATAATAGTTTAAATAGCTTATCCATGGCCTAATAATACTTATTAAGGTGTTAATGGAGTCATAATATACTTATCTTAAGTGATATGAAGTAATTATTGACATACATAAGCTTATATGTATACATAAATCTCATATTCAGTGAAATATGCAGTATATTATGTATATTTAGGTATATAAGTGGGTTTCAGCCCCTTAATAGCCTATAACCTTTGTTTTTCTGCTTATTTTAGGTCATATGGACGAAATCAGTGGACTCACAACGCCTACAGAAGCATAGACACCTATATCAGGCACATACACCCAGTTTGGACAACTAAAATTACTTCCTTGGATGGTTATTCACGGATTTATGGGTTGGAAAGATGTTTTTGGGTTAATGTGGATGCTTGGGGATGTTATTGGGGGCATGGACATTTTATTTGTTTCCTTTATATGCTTTTAGTTTCATTAAATCTCTTTTTGATCATTTATTTTACCTGTTTCTTTATGGTATCCGCTTTTATCTGGGTTTTCTATTTATGGTATGACTCTGTGTTATTATTAATAGTGATGGAGGGTCCTTACTGGAGGTCTGGGTGTTGAAACTGCTTGAAGTGGACGCCATGGGGAGGTGATGGGCCTTCACAGTGCTGTAATTGCCGGGGATAGCAGTGACATCATCTGGATTGAAGGTCTGTGCACTCCAGTGGATTTGGGTATAAGTAAGAAGGGATTTTGACGGTTTATTATCATAATTCAATTACTACACTTCAAACAAACACTACAATACAATTATTAGTATTCGGAAATATATTATAAAGCCCTTATAAATTGATATTATCTTTATAAAAGCTATAACTATATTTTATTCTTCTATTTTCCACCACTAGCACGCATTTAAATCCAAGTATTGTGAGTTTTATTTGAGTATAACTATTCTATTAGTCTTCCCCTGAGGTTTAATCACTAAATCATTTATTAATAAGTAGTAGGACCATAAAATAACACTATTATATCATACTTATATACTAGACTATACTGACAAACTCCAAGTCCAATAAAACTTGCATTTGTATAAATAACCAAAGGCTTATTAAAATCTGGAAGGGCAAGGATTGGCGCTGTCATTAAACACTTCTTTAAGGTATCAAAAGCTTTTTGAGCCTCCTCATTCCATATATAAGCCACATCTTTTATTGTTAGTTTGGTAAGTGGTAAGGCTATGACTTGATAATTTTTTATATATTGTCTATAGTAGCCACAAATTCCCAAGAAACTCTGTATTTCTTTTACAGAACTTGGTGCTGATACATTTTGGATAGCAGAAACTTTTCCTTGGTCTACACAGATCTGTAAGCCAGACACAATATGACCAAGGACTTTTAAGGATTGAAACCAAAATTTACACTTTTTTAAGGATAAAGTCATGTTAATTTCATCCATTTTCTGGAAGACATTATTTAAGTGTTGTAAATGTTCATCAATAGTTTTAGAAAAAACTACGATGTCATCATTATAAACTATTAACCAACCTTCAATTACTTCCTGGTGAAATGTATTCACCAGGTCAAAAGTTAGACAACTTGCAGTTAAGTGGTTGTTTAGTACCTGTGGTCTAACCTGAGTCAAACCAGTGTTGGAACTTTGGTGGGACAATTTTTCATCATGACACATAGCTCATAGCTGAATCATTAGGACCAATTTGAATTCTTTATATAGTGCTTCTTTAATAATTTCCAACAGGCAATAGATCATACTTTGGTGTCTAAAATACATATATTGAATTCATAATGGATATTACAAAGGTGACTAATATGCACCAGCTATATTACTTAATGACATTATACAGACAGTATCTGATAAAACACCACCAAAGCCACTTGGATTGAGAGTTCTTTAATCATGTCCAATAATATCTTTATGAGTAATAATAAAATTTTTAGACCATCAATTGTAGCACCAAAATGTTGTGAATCCTGCTTTTGAGAAAGGATTTTCTATTTTTTTTTTCAACAGCATCATACAATTCAACTAGAATAAAGATTTGTTCTGGTAAAATTCAGTGACTTCCACATTCTCAAAAAAAAACTCCAATCTTGTTTCCTCTTGATATTCCCATAACCTTGTTGTTTTGAGTATAATGAGAAGTATTTACCACCAATGTTTTAGTATTCACCATGGGAAATCTAGGGGTTAATTTCTAGCAATCCCCTCTCTTGAAATTTAGAGTGTCCCTTAAATATGCCAGGTTTATGAATACTTTATATACATAAGTAAATTAGAGTTATAATACATTTATTCTCAGATTGATTATAGACAGAATATCAATTGATTCCAAATTATGCACAAGTTAATCCTCCAGAACTTGATTTTGGTCCTCTGATGAGAACAAATTGAGCACAAATTGATCTAACCTAAGCTTATGCATATATAATAATTCCGGATACTTGCTCTATTAAATTTGATAATAAAATAAAATATTGATGAATTTATATAAAAAAAATTATTATGTAAGATATTAAATTATAAATTTAGGCATCATAGGAGGGCACGTAATAGAACTTAATTATACTATGTGACACCTTAATACTGTATCACGCAGTTTGAAACATTTAAAACAAAATGAGTCATGATGGGCAATGAAATTGCTTGGACAGACTCTTTCAAAATTAATACTGACCATAATACACAAGTATGAAACCTTGGCATCTATCCAATAAAAGATTTTCCTTCTGATAAATGGATTTTTCTCAGTTACTCCCAGCTAAAAAGTGTCCTTCTGAGGTTTGTCTGACCTTCAGGGGGGTAATTTGGCCATATCACACTACTTCTATTTCCATGATTGACCAAAACATCATCCTCATTCCCATCTAAATAGTTGATCTCATCTGACTGTGGCTGATCAAAGGGGTCCACCACAAGTTTAGCCAAAATTTTGGTGAACACTTTTTTGATGGATAGTGACTAACTGGTGCTTTCTGAAATTGTCCACCTCAAGTTAGGATAAACTTCAGGAGGATAAATTTATTATGAATACCAAATTAAATGAAGAATACTTTTGCCCTAGCTACTCTGCATCATAAAAGGGTCTAACTGAGGTTTACCCATAATTCAGGTAGAAACTTTTTGAAAGGCACAGTCTGATGGGTTTAATATCTATATATGGCAATAAGTATGAGTTTTTTATCAACATGGAACTAGAATTAATTTAATATGGCCAAAGTGTCCACCTGAAGTTTGGCCAAAATACAGGTGGAAATTTTTATGACGATTACTTGATGAAATGAAGAAGACTTGCAATTACTTTCCATCATAAAATTTTCAAACTTAAGTTTATCAAAAATTGTGGTGGCACTTTTTCCAGATCCAGTCATATGGGATCAACTCTCTATATGGCAATGAGAATCAATTTTTAGTCAATCATGGCATTAGAAGTAATTTTATATGGAAAAACTTTCCACCTGATTTTTGGCCAAAAATAAGTTGGAAATTTTTATGAGGAATACTAGATTAACTAAAGAAGACTTGCACCCTACTACTGTCCATCATAAAATTGTCCACCAGAAGAATTCTCAAACTTGTGGTTGACACCTTTGGCCTGGTCCAGCCATATGGGATCAATTCTGCATATGGAAATGAGGATTTAATTTGGTCAATCATGGTACTAGAAGTAATTTGATATAGATAAAGTGTCCAACTGAATATTGGAAAAAAATCAGTTGAAAACTTCATTTAGTGTTTCAAAAAATCAAATTAAGTCAAATTTTATTCCTGATGATGCCCATTTTATCCAACACCTCTTCTGAGCCTTGAAAGTAGGCATTTAGCTTGAATTTTTAATTTCATATAAAATCCCTATTATTCAACCTATTTCTTTTTATCCCTTTTTTTCTTTTAGATATCAATCAATTTTATGTAAAAAAATAATTTTCATAATTTTTTACCTGTATTTAATAAAATTATTAAAGGTTTAACATCACCCTGTAAGCATTTGGCACATGTTTTTTTTCTATACTAATAAAAATAATAATATACTGGTAACAAAAAATTGATCAATTGATAAAATATTAATAAAACAGAAAGATCAAATACCAGTGGATATGTTTTAAAAAAATACCAGTTGCACTGAAGAAGAGCTGCACCCTAGATACTCACCATCAAAAAAGTGTCCAGCACAAGTTCGGACAAACTTGTTCTGGACACTTTTGGTCAGTTGCAGTCATATGAGATCAATTCTCGCTATGGCAATGAAAAAAAATTTTTGGATAAAAAACTTCACTAGAAGTAGTTTTACATAGCCAAATTTTCTACCTAGATTTCATCCAAACCCCAGGTGCACAATTTTTTATCTTTGAAAAAAAGTCAATTTAGTACAATTTATCCCTGATGGCTCTCATTCACTTCAACACCTCTACTGGCCTTTGATAGTAGGAATATTACTTGGATTTCTTTTTTCATATTTGATCCCTTTAACTTAATTTTTTATTCCTAATATTGCTTTTGGATATCAATTAATAATTTTTAAAATAAACTATTTTCACATTCTTATACATTTATTTAATAATATTATAAATGGCATAACATCACCTGGTATGCATTTGGAACATGGGTTTTTTATATACTTATAAAATTAATAATATAATGGCGACCAAAAATTAATCAAATGATATTAATGAGTGAGGAACAAATATAAAATACCAGTAGACATGTTTGTAAGAAATACTAGATGAACTGAAGAAAAATTCTACCCTAGCTACTCTCCATTATAAAAGTGTCCAGAACAAGTCCGGCCAAACTTGTGCTGGACACTTATGGTCAGGTGCAGTCAGATGGGAGCAACTCTCTCAATGGAAATGAAGATAAATTTTTGATATAAAATTACACTAGAAGTAGTTTGATATGGCAAAATTTTAATGCTGAAGTTTTGGTAAAGCTCAAGTGGATTTTTTTTTTATTTTTACAAAAAAGAAAATTTAGTGCAAGTTTAGCCCTGATTGTTCTAATTTAATTCAACATCTCTTTTTTCTGTTTTTGGCAGGAATTTAACTTGGATTTTAATTTTCATCTTTGATTTCTTTTATTTTACTTTATTCCTCTAATATTGCTTTTGAATAGAAGTTTATTTTTTGTAAAATAAATTATTTTCATATTTTTTTACCTTTATTTAATAATATTATAAAAGGTGTAACATCACCCAGTATTCATTTGGCACACAATTTTTTGCTATACTGATAATATTTATAATATAATGGTGAGAAAAAATTAATCAATTGATAAATATGAGTGAGACACAAAGATTTAATAACAGTGGAAATGTTTATAAGAAATTTCAGATGATTAAAAATGACTTGCACCCTGGCTACTCTTCATGATAAAAGTGTCCAGCACAAGTTTGGCCAAACTTGTGCTGGACACTATTGGTTGCATGCTGTCAGACGCAATCAACTCTTTTTATGAAAATGAGACTGAATTATCACTCCATCATTGCACTGAAAGTAGTTTTATATAGACAAATTGTCCCCTGGAAATTTGTCCAAACCTAAGGAAGACAATTTTTTCTTTGGTGAAAAGTAAATTTGATCCATGTTAATCTATGATGGTTCCCATTTTTTCTGAAGCCTTTACTGGCTCATGATAGCAGAAATTATACTTAATATCTTTATTTCATGTTTGATCTCTTTAATTTTAATCTTACCCTTTTATTTATCATTTAGCTTTTAAATAACAATTTTATTTTGGTAAAACTGATAACTTTCACATTTTTTTATATTTATTATATCATATTATTAAAGTTGTAAAATCATCCAGTGTACATTCATTACACATTTTTTTGCTATACTAAAAAAATTAATAATATAATGGTGACTAAAAAATAATCAAATAATAAATATGGATGACACAGAAATATCAAATACCCATAGACATTTTTAAAATGAATATAAGATTAACTGAAGAAGACTTGCACCCTAGCTACTCTCCATCATAAAAGTGTCCAGCACAATTTCAGCTGAGCTTGTGCTGGACACTTTTGGTTGCATGCAGTCAGATGGGATAAATTTACTCAATGGAAGTTAAAATGAATTTTTGCTCAATCATTACACAAGAAGTAGCTTTATACTGCTATACTATCCTCCTGATTTTTTGGAAAACATCAGGTGGACACTTTTATTAATTTAAAAAAAAGAAAACATATTCCAAATCTAGAACTGGTGGTGCAATTTTGGTCTGAAAACTCAAATTATCTTTGATGGCAGAAATTTTATTTGAATGATTAATTTCATATTTAATCACTTTTATTTTACTTTTTTATTCCTGTTTTTGCTTTTCAAATATCAATTTATTTATTGTAAAACTAATAATTTTCATATTTTTTTTACTTTTATTTAATAAGATTATGAAAGATGTAGCATCTCCCAGTATGCATTTGGCTTACAAATTTTTTCAATACTAATAACATTAATATTATAATGGTGAAAAACAATGAATCAAATGATAAATATGAATGACACAGAAAGATCATATACAAGTGGATTTGTTTATAAGGAATACCTGATGAACTGAAGAAGACCTGCACCCTAGATACTCACCATCATAAAAGTGTCTAGCATAAGTTCGTCCAAACTTGTGCTGGACACTTTTGGTTGCATGCAGTCAGATAGGATAAATTCACTCTATGGAAATTAAAATGACATTTTGCTCAAACATTGCACAATAAGTAGTTTGATATTGCCAAAATGTCCTCCTGATGAATTTTCAAAACTCATCAGGACACTTTCTTTGGTTTAAAAAAAGAAAATATAGTGCAAGTTTAGCCCTGGTGGTGCACATTTGATCTAAAACCTCTACTTGTTATTTATAGTGGGAATTTTCCTTAAATTTTTTTTTCTTATTTTATCCCTTTTATTTTACTTTTTTATTGCCCATATTGCTTTGGTTATCAATTTTTGATTTTTAAAATAAATAATTTTCATACTCTTATACCTTTATTTAATAATATATGATTAAAGGTGGAACACCACCTGGTATGCATTTTTCACACAAGTTATTACTATAGTAATAACATTAACAATATAATGATGACAAAAAATTAATCAAATGGTAAATTTAAATGACACAAAAAGATCAAATTCCAGTGGAAATTTTTATAAGAAATCCCTTTTGAGTTTAAGAAGATTGGCTGTATGCCTACTCTCAATTATAAAAGTGTCCAGCACAAGTTCGGCCAAACTTGTGCTGGACACTTTTGGTTGCATGAAGTCATATGAGATAAATTCTCTCTATGGCAATAAAAATGATATTTCACTCAATTATTGAAGTAAAGAATGTTTAATATTGTAAAATTGTCCCCTGGAAGTCTGTCCAAACCTCAGTTCAAAATTTTTTAGCTATACATAAAAGTAAGTTTAGACCAAGTCTTGACCTAGGGGTCCCCAACTGTCCCAACACCACTTCTGGCTCTTGATAGTAAAAATTTTACTTGTATTTTTTATTTCATATTTGATCCCATTTATTTTCATTTTATTTTTCTATTACTCTTCTTAATTTTAAATATCAATTTAATTTTTTAAAAACTAAACATATTCATATTTTTTTAGCTTAATATAATAATATTATTAAAGTTTTAACATCACCAATTTTGCATTTGGAATGCAGGTTTTTGCTATACTAGAAACATTAATAATATATATGGTGACAAAAAATTAATTATAAGATAAATATGAATGATAAAAAAAAGTTAAAAGCCCAATAGAAATGTTAAAAACAAAAAACTGATGTACTGAGAAACACTTCCACCCTAGCTACTCTCCATCATAAAAGTGTCCAGCACAGGTTCAGCCGAACTTGTGCTGGACACTTTTGTTCAGGTGCAGTCAGATGGGATCAATTCTCTCTGTGGAAATTAAATTTAAAAAAATGCTAAATAATTACATTAGAAGTAGTTTGGTATTGCTGAATTATCCACCTTGAGTTTTTCCAAACCTCAGGTGAAAAATATTTTATCTTTAAAAAAAAATTAAATTTTATTAAATTTAGCCCTGATGGCACCCATTTGTTTCAACCCCTCTACTGGCTTTTGAAGGCAGGAATTTTTCTTGAATTTTTCTTTTTCATATTTGATCTCTTTTACTTTACTTTTTTATCACTCATGTTACATTTGGATATTAATTTATAATTTTGGAAAAGAAATCCTTTTCATATTTTTTTAACATTTTTTAATAATATTATAAAAGGTGTAATATAACATGGCATGCATTTGGTGGACAAGTTTTTTCTATACTAATAAAATTAATAAAATTCTAATGACAAAAAATTAATCAGATAATAAAATATGAATAACACAGAAAGATCAAATATCATTTGACATGTTTTAAAAAAATAACAGTTGCACTGAAGAAGACCTGCACCCTAGCTACTCTCCATCATAAAAGTGTCCAGCACAAGTTCGGCCGAACTTGTGCTGGACACTTTTGGTCAGGTGCTGTCAGATGGGATTAATTCTCTCTATGGAAATGAAAAAAATTATTTGATAAGAAACTTCACTAGATGTAGTTTGATATAGCTGAATTATCCACCTAGAGTTCATCCAAACCACAGGTACACAACTTTTTATCTTTAAAAAACAATCAATTATGTACAATTTATCCCTGACGGCTCTCATTTGCTT
The DNA here is from genome assembly GCA_030280995.1 of Hemileia vastatrix. NCBI lineage: Eukaryota > Fungi > Basidiomycota > Pucciniomycetes > Pucciniales > Zaghouaniaceae > Hemileia > Hemileia vastatrix. The sequence goes on along the minus strand of JASXTE010000007.1, from coordinate 28,062,700 downwards.
CAACATCTCTACTGGCCTTTGATATTAGCGATAATACTTGGAGTTTGTTTTTCATATTTGATTGCTTTAAATTAATATTTTATTCCTCATATTGCTCTTGGATATCAATTAATAATTTTTAAAATAAATTATTTTAATATTTTTATACATTTTTTTAATAATATTATAAAAGGTGTAACATCACTCAGTATGCATTTGGAACACAATTTTTTGCTATACTTATATAATTAATAATATAATTAAGACAAAAAATTAATCAAACAATATGTATGAGTGAGGCACAAAGATAAAATACCAGTAGACATGTTTGTAAGAAATACCAGATGAACTGAAGAAAAATTCTACCCCAGCTGCTCTCCATCATAGAAGTGTCCAGCACAAGTTCGGCCGAGCTTGTGCTGGACACTTTTGGTCATGTGCAGTCAGATGGGATCAATTCTCTGTATGGCAACAACAAAATTTTTTTATCAAATTTAACTAGAAGTAGTTTGGTTTAGCTGAATCATCCACCTGCTGTTCTGCCCAATATCAGGTGTATACTTTTTTATCTTTAAAGAAAAGGTCACTTATTACAATTAAGGCCTGATGGCTCCCATTTGCTTTAACACCTCTACTGGCTCTTGATAGCAAGAATTTTACGAGTATTTTTTTCATATTTTAACTCTTTGACTTTTATTTTACTCTTTTATTCCTCTTTTTACTTCTAAATTTCTATTTAATTTTTGTAAAACTAATCCTTTCCATATTTATTTACTTCTATTTTAAAAAATTATTGAAGGTATAACTTCACATGGTATGCATTTGGCACACAAGTTTTTTCTACACTAATAACATTAATAATATAATAGTGATAAAATATTAATCGGATGATAAATATGAAAGATACAGACTGATCAAATACCAGTAGACATGTTTATGAGAAATACAAGATGAAGGAAATGAAGAAAATTTCCACCCAAGCTACTCTTCATCATAAAAGTGTCCAGCACAAGTTTGGCCGAACTTGTGCTGGACACTTTTAGTCACGTGTAGTCAGATGGGATCAATTTTCTATATGGCAACAAAAAAACATTTTTTTATTAAACTTCAGTACAAGCAGTTTTGTTTAGCTGAATCATTCACCTGTTGTTCTTCCCAACCTCAGGTGTATAATTTTTTATCTTTAAAAAAAAGGTCACTTATTACAATTTAGCCCTGATGGCTCCCATTTTTTTCAACACTTCTACTGGCTCTTGAGAGCAAGAATTTTACTAGTATTTTGTTTTTCATAATTGATCTCTTTGAGATTGATTTTACCTTTTTATCCCTCATATTGCTTTTGTATATCAATTTATTTTTTGTAAAACAAATCATTTTCATATTTTTTTACCTTTATTTAATAATATTATAAAAGAAGTAAAATCACCCAGTATGCATTGGGTACACAAGTTTTTGCTATACTTATAATATTAATAATATAATGGTGACAATAAATTAATCAAAAGATAAATATGAGTGAGGCACAAAGATCAAGTACCAATGGACATGTTTATAAGAAATACCAGATTAACTGAAGAAAAATTCTACCCTAGCTACTCTCCGTCATAAATGTGTCCAGCACAAGTTCGGCCAAACTTGTGCTGGACAGTTTTGGTCACATGCAGTCTGGTGTGATCAATTCTCTCTCAATCATTGAACTAGAAGTTGTTTGATATGGCTAAATGGTTATGCTGAAGTTTTTTTAAACCTCAGATTGGCACTTTTTTGTTTTTCAAAAAAAGCAATTATAGTTAAAGTTTAGCCTCACTGGTGGACATTTGCCCCAACATGTCTACTTGCTCTTGATGGCAGTAATTTTATTTTAATTTTTAATTTCATATTTGATTCCTTTAATTTTACCTTTTTATCCCTCATATTGCTTTTGTATATCAATTTATTTTTTGTAAAACAAATCATTTTCATATTTTTTTACTTTTATTTAATAATATTATAAAAGGTGTAACATCACCCTGTATGCATTTGGCACACGAGTTTTTGTTATACTTATAATATTAAAACATAATGGTGACAAAAAATCAATCAAATGATAAATATGAGTGAGGCACAAAGATCAAATACCAGTGGACATTTTTATAAGAAATACCAGATGAACTGAAGGAAAATTCCACCCTAGCTAACCTCCATCATAAAAGTGTCCAGCACATGTTCGGCCGAACTTGTGCTGGACACTTTTGGTCACATGCAGTCTGATGTGATCAATTCTCTCTATTGCAATGAAAATGAATTTTTTTTCAATAATTGCACTAGAAGTTGTTTGATATGGAAAAATTGTCATCCTGAAGTTTTGGTAAAGCTCCAGTGGATTTTTTTTATTTTTACAAAAAAGAAATTATAGTCCAAGTTTAGTGCCACTGGTGGGCGTTCACCACATCATGTCTACTTGCTCTTGATGGGAGGAATTTCACTTTAATTTTTTATTTCATATTTGATCCCTTTAATTTTACCTTTTTATCCCTTATATTGCTTTTGTATATCAATTTATTTTTTGTAAAACAAATCATTTTCATATTTTTTTACCTTTATTTAATAATATTATAAAAGGTGTAACATCACCCGGTATGCATTTGGCACACGGGTTTTTGCTATACTTATAATATTAATAACATAATGGTGACAAAAATCAATCAAATGATAAATATGAGTGAGGCACAAAGGTCAAATACCAATTAATCAATAGTTCTTTTTAATATTAAATTTTTTTTGATTAATTAAAATGGTAATAATGAATTATATCTTTCATCCACAATTCCACTTTAATGATTCTCACTGCACAAAAAGGGTTCACTTGGTCCTTTCTTTACTGCTTGTGCATATATTTTATTGCCCACAGTACTACAATTTTTTGTAGTGATTATCCCACATCTGATTCAGGAATATTTTTAAACAATATAAGTTTTTTTTACAAAAGACCTTATCATATCCAATATCCCACAAAAAATACAACCTGTTTTTGTATTAAAGCCCGTTAATTATTAAGAAATTGTTAAAATAATTAGATTAGACCCTGGCACAGCTAGATCCATACCAACCGACCTAAAGTCTTTTCAATATTGAAAACAATTAAATAAAATTATGATATCATACTAAATTATGGGCACTAACCATAATTCAGCACTTCTCATTTGCTCTGCTACAAAATGAGTGCATGTAGCATTTTTCTAACATCGGACTGTTTTTCTTCCTTCCCTCACACCTTTAGTCCAGAATGAAAATTTAGTATGAGTTTTGGTCAAAATGGTTTGCCAGTGTTATCTGTATGCAATATGAATTCATATTGCATATTTCTATTTATGCATAAAATTACTCGTTAAGCATCATTTTTTTGCATTTTTCAATCATTATGCATATTTATGCATATTAATATTCATATTCATTATACAGATTTATATGCATATTAATATATTTTATTCATATACGTATATGCACCTTTTTTTTGCATATTCAATATGCATATTTTTAATGCATATTCAATATGCATATTTTTATGCATATTTTTATGCATATTCAATATGCATATTTTTATGCATATTAAATATGCATATTTTTATGCATAATCACTATGCATATTTTTATGCATATTTTTTATGCATATTTATTCTTCATAGTCATTATGCATACACTTTAGATAGGCAATTCACATCAATTTTTAGCATGCAATAAGTATCCACCATGCAAATTCAAATGCATATGCATCTATATCATACACGCTGTGGTAGCCTAAAGTTTATTATGGCACCTAAGTACGTAAATGGAGTTATTACGGCGTGCAAGATTGGCATTATTATTTTTTTATATATAAAAGGGTTTTATTTAATTTATTTGAGTTTTAAATATGAAGAAATTGGTCACAAGCGAATGCCTACACAAAAACAATTTATTTTACGTAGAAAACTTATTTTTACGGTCTGAAAAGTTTATAAGTATCAAGTCGAGTCACTCAAGAACCTTGGGAAATTTTCCCAGAATTTTTACTATTTTTTTTATATTTTTAAATGAATTTTAAAGTTTTATAGAAATATTTACATTTTCAGAAATTACTTGACTTCGATGAATTTTCACGGGGTAATTAGAGCTGCGCAGACTACGAAAATTAGTTTGGTATGTAAAGGGGAAGTAGCTCTATTATTTGTAATTTTTCTAGATTTTTTATTATAGTTTTAAGGTTCCAATTGAGTCAGGAAGTCCGGACGGACTCCGTACGGACTCCGCTTTGACTCCATATGGACTCCGTACGGGCTCCGGATTGACTCTGGGAGAGCTCTGGAGGGGAAAACTTAGGCACGTGACTAGGAATACTTAAGCGCCTCTCAAACTCGAAATTGAGAGGGGGGGATACATCATACAGCTTAATCTTTAACCACCACTGTCTCATTTTTTATTACTCCACAAATTAAATAAGTTATAATACCCTTATAACATTTATTATTTTTACATAACATTTTAGAAATACAATTCAACAATTTAAATCACACTTCATATAGGGTATCTTTAGAAAGGTCTTCATCACTGGGACTTGATTATTGCTTTCTCATAAAAATTCAAATTATTATAAAAACATAAAAGTCAATCTTTTCAGATCTTTCACTGGTACACCTTAATTGTTGTTATCAGTATTTCTTTCTCAACAGTCACTTTCATTAAATCTCAATAAGCGTTAAATATTTTAGAGTTTCATTATTTTTATCAATCAGATTCAAGTAGACTGGTTAGCTTAGTGATTTAGAATTCCCATTTTGTTAATTTTATTGGAAGGAAGGGGTTTTCAGCTAAATCCACACATCTCCTCCGGATTCTGCTTACAGCAAGGCGACTGTAAGAGTTTACCTTACCATAGTTGGCGCCCAACATGGGGTTTGATTTCTCTAGCTTTCTTTAAAGACTTACTTGGATCAAGAATGTTCTTAGACTGCAAGAGGCTTATTTTCTGGAACTCTAATTGGATCTTTGTTATTGGCCTGCAAGAGGCTTGTTATTTTATCGATTGTTAACGCTTTTCATTACTTATTGGGATGTCTTCTTCTGCTGTTGCTTCTGGATCTTCTAACCCTCTTACTCCCTCAGTTAGAATTGTTTCTTGGGATGGCCCAAAGCTTGACGGGGAGGAGGTTAAATGGTTCATTAGCAGGTATGAAGCTGCTGCTGCTGTTGATGGTGCTTCTCATGTGGATATGGTGAAGCAAGTTAGGTTTTTTATTGCTGATAGGGAGATGAAAAAAGAGGTTATTGCTATGCAGGCATTCAAGGACAAGGATTGGGTTAAGCTTTCTAAAGCTATGATTGATAGATGGGGTGTTAGGTTTACTATGATGGACCTCAATAAAATTGTTGGAGACTGGCAAGCAAAAGGTGGTGTTTCTTCTATGGCAGACTTCAAAAAGCTGTGTGTTCAGTTTGATGAAGTGGTGGAATATCTCATATTGGTGGACGAGTTAGTGCATGAGAACCAGGCAAAAGATTTGTTTTGGACAGCATGCAGTAGGGATATTTGAATGGACGTCTTGAAGGATCTTTCAAGAAAAGATTTGATGAAGGAACTGCCTAATGGTGAGCAGAAACTGCCGGCTCTGGAGGTTATCAAGGACAACATTCAAGCCCATCTAAAGTTACTGGCATTGGACAAATATCAAGAGTCATGCACTCAATATGTTAGCAAGGTCAGCGAAGTTTTGGCCGAAAACAATGATATTATGGTCAAAGCCCAGGAGGCCAAGAAGGCTCAAATGGGATTAACTGTTTCTAAAGTTGAGGGCAATGTAGATAATAAGATGGTCAATCACTTGGCCGATTTAACAAAACAATTAAAAATATTTGTTCAAGAAACTCAGAAGGCCAACAAGGCCCCAATCGCTTCTTTGTCGACGTCAACTTCTTATCAGTCTAGAGGTTATGAACGTCGAAATTATAATGGCAATAACAACGGTAACCGCTTCCCAGGCAATGGGAGAAATGATGGTAATGGTGGTAATGGATATAGAGGTGGCTATGATGAGCCAAAGGTGTGCTCCTATTGTAATAGGAGGGGGCACAGAGCAACAGTTTGTTTTGCTCTTGATAAGGATATGGATGCTGGGCGAGTTTTATTTGATGGTAAAGTTTATAAATTTCCTGATGGCTTGTTCATCAAACCCAGTGATGGAGAGTCTCCTTCTGATTTGGTCAGAAGAAGTTTAACGGCTGAAAGGAGAGCCAGATTTGAAGAGGTGACGGATGAAGATGTTAATTCCAAGGGTGGCAAAAATGGTAATGGTAATGGTGGTAAAGCTGACAAAGGTAAAGAGAAAGAGGTCAGTAAAGCCACGTTTTCTACTTCTTTTGGTGGTTTAGAGCTGGCGACGGTTTCCCAGATGGAGGGTAGCTGTATGACTGGCAAATACAATGTTAATGCTGCTAGAAGAGCAGCTGCTACTAAGGCAAAAAGTAGCATTCAGAGCCAATTGAGGGCTAATCCTGGCAAGGTCAATAACAAAGTGAACCCTTACTCAAAGGACAAAAATTCTAGTGCTCAAACTGCCGCCAACAAATTGAACCCTTACTCTAAGGACGAATTATATAAAATGCAGAAGGGGATTGCTGATATGGGGCCCCCTAGTTATGGCAAGTTTGATTTAAATGGTGTGCCTATGCCAGAGGATGATTCAGATTCTGAGGAGGACGTACCGTTGGCGTCTCTACCCAGACCAAGTTTTAGCAGTCCCATCCCAATGGAGGGTGTAAGAAGGACTAGCGATGGATCAGGATTAGTGCAAGAAGCTGGTGACGGAGTTAGGGTTATAGAAAGTGAAGATGTTATAATGGGGGGTGAAGATGGCTCGGTTGGACCTCAAGAGGTACCTAGGGCCAAGGTTGTTAAATCAAAGGTCCAGTATGAGCCGCCAGTAGTTTCTGGTCAAGCTAATGCGATGGACGCAGTTTTGAATAGGGTGAATCAACTGCAGATTCCCTTATCTTTGGGGGAGTTATTTACAATTAGTCCGGCGCTTGCTGAAAAGCAAAAGAAGCATTTGACGAGGCGTCGGGTTTCCACTGGAGAGGTGGAATATATTTGTGAAAATTCTGAAAAGCTTGGGGAAGATGTAGATAAGCATTTTTCAGCTCCCCTGGGTTACTTGGTGGTAACTCTTAATGGTAAAGAAGTAAAGGCCTTGGTCGATTCAGGGTCTCAAATTAATTTAATTTCATTGGAGCAAGCGACGAGTATAGGCTTGCCAATTAAAAGTGGAACTGGGGGAAACCTCAGAGGCATTGGAGGGCATGCAACCGAGCTGATGGGTACAGCTGAGCATGTCAGGTTAGGCATTGGTGGATCTGTTGGTAAGGTTCACTTTTATGTGGCCAGAGGAGCAGTCAAAACTGTTTTGGGTGGTCCTTTTTTGATGGATTTTGAGGCCAGGATAGGGTATCAAGCTGGCATGGGGATTAGTTTGGAGATCACTGGTGAAGATATGCAGAGGTTACATATGCCATTAGCGCCTCCTGGAGATGAAGGTTGGGAAACACGGCCAGGGATTACTACTCTGTGCCAGTGTTGTGTTTGCACCAAGAAGCAGCATATAAAACGGACGTCTTCTGGTGAATTATGTTTGTTGGAAAGGGATGGATGCCCTCATTTTTTGGGGTAGCAGGGGCTGATCACTCTAATGTTGTAATCTCTCCTCAGGATGAGATCCCAGATTGCAATAGGTCAGCTCACTTGGAGATAATTCAAGTGGATTCTCAATTATTTTCTGTTAATATTACTTTGGAGTGCAAATACGTTATGGAATTTTCAATATGTTTATTGGATTTACCATGTTTTTCTATAAAATTTAAAAATGGTGAAAAAGGCAAAATGGGCCTAATTAGGTTGGATAAAAATTGGAAGGGTATGTTTTTGGACCTCCAGCAAGAGGTTAAACTGCAATTATCTCCTTCTATTTTGGACCTCCAGCAAGAGGGTAAACTGCGAAAATCTTAGTATAATTAAAACACAAAAAAATAATTTTTGTGAAAATTCGTTTCCGGACCTCCAGCAAGAGGTTAAACTGCAATTATCACCATCTATTTCGGACCTCCAGCAAGAGGGTAAACTGCAATTATCTCATCAAAACACGATAAAAAATCTCGGTATAATTAAAAAACAAAAAAATAATTTTTGTGAAAATTCAATTCCGGTCCTCCAGCAAGAGGTTAAACTGCCAACTTTCTTTATGGGTGATTTACTGTTGGATAAGGGAAGCAAAGGTGTTGGAAAATCTGTTTATAAATTAGCCGAGGGAAAGGAGAAAAGGGTAAAATTTAAAAATGAAATAAAATATTTTTCTAATTTTTCTTATTCAAATTCTGAAGATGAAGAAGATTCACTTGATGAAATTTTTAATGGCGATACATAAGTAAATGTTATACCTCAAGCTTATTTAGATGTGGACGCAGCCAAATATAAGAAGGTAGCAAATAAAGTCCGACCTATTAATGAACCGCTACCTGCTGAGTTGAATCCACCCTTGAGAAGACCAAGGTTATCAAGAGATCCTTATGAAAGCCCCTTGGTAAAGAATCCGCCTGAATTTTCTGAGACGTCAAGAATCACTTTTGAGAGACTGGGTGTTGTTAATTTTGGACCTGATGGTTGGTTGTCTGGAGAAGAGAAGAAGTTGTTGTTGGATGTGATGGTCAAGCAAGAGAAGGCCATTGCTTTTGTAGAAGAGGAGAGGGGTGTGTTGAAGCATTCCTATGGGGAGCCTTACAAGATTCCTGTGGTATGTCATGAACCGTGGCAGCAGAAACCGATTCCTATTCCGGCTGCATTAAAAGAAGCCTATATTGAAGTTGTCAGAGAACGGATATGCACTGGACTGTATGAGCAATCAACGTCAAGTTATTCTAGTCCGGTATTTTGTATCAAGAAACCAAATGGCAAGCTTAGAGTTGTTCATGATCTTAGGGAATTAAATAGGGTTACAATAAAGGATGCTGGGATACCGCCTAGTGCTGAAGAGTTTGTTGAAGCGTTTGCAGGGAGAGTGTGTTATGGTTTGGGAGATATTATGGGTGGATATGATGAGAGAGAGTTACATCCGGACTCAAGGCCTCTCACTACATTCAATACACCACTTGGACGTTTACAGTTAACAAGATTACCTCAAGGAGCAAAAAATTCGGTTGCAGTTTATCAAGCTCAGATGGCTTGGATCCTTCAAGATGAAATTCCACAATATGCTGTAATCTTTATAGATGATGGAGGAATTAAGGGACCAACAACCGACTATGATAACCAGGTGTTGGAAGAGAATCCCGGGATACGCAAATTCATTTGGGAGTTTGCAATTACATTAGAAAGAATCTTGTTTCAAATTGAAGAGGCTGGTTTAACTATTTCAGGTTCAAAATTTTCATGTTGTGTGCCAGCCTTAGAAATATTAGGCCATGTGGTATGTAGAGAGGGTAGGATTATGTCCAAGAAGAAAGTTAACAAAATTCAGTCCTGGCCAAGACCCAAGAATACGACCGAAGTTAGAGGGTTTTTAGGCGTTTGCGTATATGTTAGAATGTTTATTAAGGACTTTTCTTCATTGGCATCTCCATTGAGACGGTTAACGTGAAAGGATGAAGAGTGTGAGAAGGCGTTTGTGAAGTTGAAGGAGGTTGTAGGGAAGGATTTAGTTCTGCACAAGTTGGATTATGGAAAAGATGCTGGTAGAATTTATTTAGCAGTTGATTCAAGTCAGGTTGCAGCTGGGGCGGTTTTGTCTCAGATGGATAAAGCTGGTTACATCAGGCCAGTTAGGTATGAATCTGTAGTATTTACTGAGGTCGAATCAAGATATTCTCAACCAAAATTGGAATTATGTGGTGTGGCAAAAATACTGAAGAAACTTCAGCATATTTTGTGGGGGCAACATTTTGAGTTGCAAGTGGATGCGAAATCGTTAATCCAGATGATTAATTCCCCAAGTTTACCAAACGCACCCATGACGAGATGGGTAGCTTTTATTCAACATTTTTCGTTTGATTTAGTTCATAAGCCTGGCAAAACTTTTACTATGCCAGATGGTTTATCAAGGAGAACCTCCACTGAAGAAGATTCAGACTCAGAAGAGTTTGATGAAGATATACCTATTATCAAAGCCATCACTAAAGGAGCTGAAGACTTTCCATACCTCCCCCATGAGGTTAAACTGGCAGGACTATTGTGTTTAGATTATGATGATGATGACCTCCACCAAGAGGATAAACTGGAAAATAGTTTTTATGTTAATAAAGGTGTTGGAAAAGGTGTAGATAAATTTGGTATAAAGGAGATAGAAGAAGATGTGGTGTATGTAGAGGAAGATGGATTGGTAGTGTGGGATAGTAGTAAATTAAGGAATGGTGTATATGTTGGAGAATTAGAGAATTTAAATAAAAAGGTGGATAAAGAGAAAGAGGTATTTTCGAATACAGTTTACAAAGGATCCAAAGGTTCAGAAGAAAAACGTTGACATATCTCGATTAAAGATTTATTTAGGGGTCAACGATTATTGGCTCATTCATGTGCAGGTGATATTGGTGATAGAATAGTCCCTATTGATGTTATATTAATCAATTTTCAAGATGAAGTCTGGGGTCAAACTGGTTTTTATTTTTTTTTAGTCAAATATTTGTTGACTTTAGAGAGGCCAGAAGATTATGAAGACAATGAATGGGTGGCTATCAAGAGGAAGTCATCTATGTTTTACCTATCTGGTTGACGTTTAATGAGGAGAAGGTATCCAAATCCTCAAGTAGTTTTAACTCAAGAGAAGGGGCAAGAATTAGTTTTGAAATCACTGCATGAAGATTTTGGGCATAGAGGCGTTGGAGAAACGTTTAGAAGAATTTCTGATCGATTTTGGTGGCCTGGCATGAAGATGGCTGTTAAACAGTGGGTTCAGTCATGCGAAGAATGTCAAAGACAAAGTTATTTAAGGCCGAAAGAACCTGGACGCGCGACCGGTGAATATACGCTCTTTGGAAGAGTTAGTTTAGATGCCGTTCATATAAAAGAGGGACGGTATAAATATTTAATTGTGGCCAGAGATGATTTATCTGGTTGGGTAGAGGCAGTGCCTCTTATTAATTTAACTGCCAAAAATGTGGCAGAATTTTTTTTGAATAATTGGGTATATAGGTATGAGGTGATGAGGTTGGTAACGGTAGATGGAGGTCCTGAATTTGGGACAGAGTTTAAAGAGGCCGTATTGAAAGTTGGATCAAAGGTTAGGGTAGCAACCCCATATTATCCTGAAGCTGAAGGCATGGTTGAAAGAGGGCATCAAGTTATCAAGGATGCTTTAGTTAAAATGTGTGGGACAAGTGCTGAAAAGTGGAGGCACTATTTACCTTTAGTTTTATTTGCTGATCGAATCACTGCCAAAAGGACGACCGGATTTTCTCCTTATGAACTTGTTTTTGGACAGAAAGCAGTTTTACCGGTTGATTTAGAAGCTGAATCATATCTTGGAGTTGACTGGGACACGGTCAAAACTACTGAAGAATTATTGTGTGCAAGAATGATGCAGCTAGAAAAGAAAGAAGAATATTTAGAAAAGGCATATTCGCGGATGATGAAGATCCGAAATCAATCAGTCAGATATTGGGATGAGCGGTTGGCACATCGATTAAGGAAACCTTTGAACCCAGGTGATATGGTCCTGGTGTATAATAGGAGTTTGGAAAGTCAGTGGGGAAAAATGTTTGTAGATAGGTGGAATGGACCGTATAAAATCAAGGAGCAAGTTTCCGGCGGTTCATATGCATTAGAAGAGTTGGATAGAGCAGTATTAAAGAAGAGGGTAGCGGCCGATCAAGTGAAGCGGTTCTATCCTAGAGGCACCAGGAGTGCCGAAGTCTAACTCCAAAATGAGGATAAACTACAATTTTAATGACTTTTATTAAATTTATACCTCCGCAATGAGGATAAACTATGATACCAACGAAATTTTATGGATTCCTCCGCAATGAGGATAAACTATGATGTTTATAAAAACCTTATCGACCTCCGCAATGAGGATAAACTACGATATCTACAAAATTTTATGATGACCTTCGCAACGAGGATAAACTATCTTCTTTTTTTATCAAAATACTTTACTATCGTTACACTGTATATGGTCAACCAAACTATGGTGAAACTTAACGAAATTCAAGAAGACCTTCTTTGAAATTTTCAAAAACTTAAAATTCTTTAAATATGGGTGAAGATAGTGTTGGAATTTTTTTTTTTAAATTTATTGGAAGAAGTGTTCACAGGGGAACCTTCTTAATTTAATATTGGCAAGTGTGGGGGTAATTGATTGGCTGGCTGCTCTATACACAATTACCCCATAATGTTTGTTTCCAAAATTTTCCCTGTTTCTAGTTGAATCCTGGCTTTGTCTTTTAATTATAGGAAGTCCACTAAGACTATAAACTGGAACAAATCAAGAGACACCGCTCTCAACGCCGGATTCAAGATTCTTTTTATTTTATTTTGTTTTTGATTTTTTATGTTAGATTGTGATTTCTTTTCTTTAATATATATTATGAGTTATTGTAAAGGTGATGCTCACTGGTGGTCTCTAATCATTTTTATAAATTTGAGGGAGCCCACCCAGTGATCATCATTATAAAAATTATCTTCTAAAAACTTTCATTTATTTTCTTTTCTTTTCAATTTCTCAAAATTGTGTAACCACATCAAGTTGCACTTGGTTATGGGTATGATGTTGAGGGTACGGCTCATCAAATGGCCGGGGGGCATCTTTTAAAATTTTACTTTTTAAATTTTTTTTTATTATTATTACTTTTTTTTATCTTTCTTTTCACATTCGTTTATCTTTCTTTAAAATTAAATTTTAACTTTTATTTCAAAACTATCTTTTCTAAAATCTTTTATTTTAAATTAAAAATAAATAAATAAAAAAAAAAAGAAAAAGAAAAAAAAGAAAAAAAAGAAATAAATAAAATAAAAAATAAAAATAAAAATAAAAATAAAAATAAAAATAAAATAAAATAAAAATAAAAATAAAAATAAAAATAAAATAAAATAATAAAATAAAAAAAATTAATTAGTTAAATCAAAATTATTATATTTCTCAGTTTTATTTTTTTAGTTTTCATTCTTTTTTAGTTTTATTCATTTAGTTTAGACAGGAAACAGGGTCTAGGGGAACTCAATACCTATGGGATTTTACTTCAAGACAGCTGTTAGTCCTCCAAGACTTTAAACTGGCTACTGTTCAAGACATTCTTTAAGGTTTTTTATACGTATTTTGGATCTGTTAGTCCTCCAAGACTTTAAACTGGCTACTGTTCAAGACTTTCCTTAAGGGTTTTATACAAATTTTGGAGCTGTTAGTCCTCCAAGACTTTAAACTGGCTACTGTTCAAAACATTCTTTAAGGTTTTTTTTTATACGAATTTTGGAGCTGTTAGTCCTCCAAGACTTTAAACTGGCTAATTTTCAAGACTGTCATTAAAAATTTTATATTGGAGCTGTTAGTCCTTCAAGACTTTAAACTCAATTTCAAGGATGATTAAGATTTTATGGATATTTTTGGAGATGGATTTTTTTACATAAATCAAATGTTAGGTCCACCAAGACCTTAAACTGGAGTGTTATCAAATTTTAGGTCCACCAAGACCTTAAACTGGACTGTTATCAAGCTGTTGGGTCCACCATGACCTTAAACTGGATTTCTTATCGATTAAATGTTTGGTCCACCATGACTTTAAACTGGTAGTTCATTCATTGTTTAGTCCACTATGACTTTAAACTGGAAAATTAATATCTGCAGGATAATTCAACATTCATTGGACCACTATGGCCTTATACTAGATTACTTGTCGATCAAATGTTTGGTCCACTATGACATTAAACTGGATTATCAAATTTATTCAATCTTTGGTCAAGCCTAGGCCTTACTTAGGAATTTATCAAGTTATTTATGCACCTAAACGATCTTTGGTCCACCAAGACCATAAACTGGCAATCGATTATATGTTTGGTCTACCAAGACTTTAAATTGGAATGTCAATCTTTTTTGGATAACTCAATTCAATCTTTTAATTTATCACTGTCCACTAAGACTCTAAACTGGTTATTCAATTATTTCTGGAATTGGGTGCTGATAAGCTTTAGGAGGTTAAAATTTTAGGTGGTGATGATGCTAATGAAAGCATAATGGTTAATTAGGTGAAATTTGTGGCGCTTTAACATGGTCTTAAGTTAAAATTATTATTGGAAGCCTGGCAAAAGTATTTTATAGGTTTTCTGTATAGCAAAGTTTGAAAATTGTGATGAAGGAATCAGAAGTTAGGATGGTAGTTGGATTTTAGGGAATGATTTTTTTAGTGCCTCAGTGTTAGGCCATTTTTGGTGTGAAGCTTGGAGGACCTTATGGCAAGATTGGAATCATAGAATTTGGCTCAGTAGGGGGCCCTATGAGGTTGGAATCAGGAGTATTTGGCTCATAGGAAGATCCACTCTCTCAATGCTGTGACAAGAAGGAAGACTGGTTAATGGGAGTCTGAAGGGATTCAAACCTTGCTCTCGTAGTGGAATCATCACAAGATTTATATTATTTTATTTTATGATATATCAAGCCAGAGAAGAAGAAACAACATTTTTATTATAAAGAATTAAAAGAAGACCAGCTAAAACAAATTTATCAAATTACTTTATTGGAAAAGATAATTCTTTTGGAATTGCTCAACCACTTATGCAAAGTTATAAGAATGGGGATATTCTCAATTGGAGGGAGGATGTGGTAGCCTAAAGTTTAGTATGGCACCTAAGTAGGTAAATGGAGTTATTACGGCGTGCAAGATTGGCGTTATTATTTTTTTATATATAAAAGGGTTTTATTTAATTTATTTGAGTTTTAAATATGAAGAAATTGGTCACGAGCGAATGCTTACACAAAAAAAAATTATTTTACGGAGAAAACTTATTTTTACGGTCTGAAAAATTTATAAGTATCAAGTCAAGTCACTCAAGTACCTTAGGAAATTTTCCCAGAATTTTTACTATTTTTCTTATATTTTTAAATGAATTTTAAAGTTTTATAGAAATATTTACGTTTTCAGAAATTACTTAGTTTTGATGAATTTTCACGGGGTAATTAGAGCTGCGCAGACTACGAAAATTAGTTTGGTATGTAAAGGGGAAGTAGCTTTATTATTTGTAATTTTTCTAGATTTTTTATTATAGTTTTAAGGTTCCAATTGAGTCAGGAAGTCCGGACGGACTCCATACGGACTCCGCTTTGACTCCATACGGACTCCGTACGGGCTCCGGATT
This sequence comes from Hemileia vastatrix, assembly GCA_030280995.1. Taxonomy (NCBI): domain Eukaryota; kingdom Fungi; phylum Basidiomycota; class Pucciniomycetes; order Pucciniales; family Zaghouaniaceae; genus Hemileia; species Hemileia vastatrix. The sequence goes on along the minus strand of JASXTE010000007.1, from coordinate 28,047,384 downwards.
GACTCTGGGAGAGCTCTGGAGGGGAAAACTTAGGCACATGACTAGGAATACTTAATCGCCTCTCAAACTCGAAATTGAGAGGGGGGGATACATCATACAGCTTAATCTTTAACCACCACTGTCTCATTTTTTATTACTCCACAAATTAAATAAGTTATAATACCCTTATAACATTTATTATTTTTACATAACATTTTAGAAATACAATTCAACAATTTAAATCACACTTCATATAGGGTATCTTTAGAAAGGTCTTCATCACTGGGACTTGATTATTGCTGTCTCATAAAAATTCAAATTATTATAAAAACATAAAAGTCAATCTTTTCAGATCTTTCACTGGTACACCTTAATTGTTGTTATCAGTATTTCTTTCTCAACAGTCACTTTCATTAAATCTCAATAAGAGTTAAATATTTTAGAGTTTCATTATTTTTATCAATCAGATTCAAGTAGACTGGTTAGCTTAGTGATTTAGAATTCCCATTTTGTTAATTTTATTGGAAGGACGGGGTTTTCAGCTAAATCCACACATCTCCTCCGGATTATGCTTACAGCAAGGCGACTGTAAGAGTTTACCTTACCATAACGCAACATATATTCAAGTTTAATATTTGAATATTAAGGTATGCTAAGTGATGTTGTTCAACCTTTTGCCAAACCTGAGATTAACTGATGTTCAATGTGGTTCTTAAGCTCTGCTCAAGGTGGGATTGTTCTGGATTCAATCTGTGACAGTTTATTTTTTCAATGTTTTTTCATCAGATTTAAAAACATCTTTCTGACAGTTTCAGGATGGTTTCCCAACAGTTTCCTGACAAATTCCTAATAGTTTCAAAAATAGGGAACTGCTAGCAGTTCACCCCCAGATTTCCTGTGGTGATTAAAGATCAGTAATTTTAGATTGTAGAAATTTTAAAGCAGAAATGAATTTATCTTTTTAAATAATTTTAAAAAAAGACATTCTTCTATAAATCTTGTTTAAATATTCCAGCCATAATTCATATTCTTCACAGAGAAATATAACAGTTTATTTTGAAATCTTTTCTTTTTCTATATTGAAAAAATCTTTAATTTGTATTTTAAATCAATTGTCATTCATCTCAAGAAGAGATTGAAGATTTACTATAATGATGAACATTTCCATTAACATTTTGTCCATTTCAAATAAAAATAAAAAAATAATGTAAAAAATTATGGGTAATAAAAAGAATTATGAAAAAATGAGTTTATTAATATTGTGTGGGATAGATCTTAAAATTTGATTCATACTCTCATGATCCCAAGCTTCCTCTGATGATGCTGGGCCAAATATTTGCAGAACTTCAGGAAAATGTTGGGCTAAGTGGACATTAGGCTTGATGTGAATTTGTGGCCAAAATATTCCATGGAGTTTTTATACTCCTTCAGCTAATCATGAAGAGATATAATTTAATCTTCATTGATTTAAAAGTAAGTTAAAAAGTTTTTTATTGATACAAAAATGGAAATACACTTAATTAAATTCTGCTCTTTACTTTCAGAATTTTCTATATTCACAACTAGAAACAAGGAAACCACATAATATTTTTTTTTAGAAAAATTCATTCTTCTGCCTTGAGATTTGTTCCAGTCTTCCCTAAGTGGTGTGGAATACAGTTGAACCATGAGGTAATGAGTGTATGAAAAAAAAATTTTTGAACCATTATTAAATCCTTAGTACTAAGATCCAAATAAGAAGTTAAATCATTTGGTGTTGCATCTAATCCCCATTTGATTTAAGGTCTATAACAGACAGAAAATTCCTGAAATGTGGACTCTAAGGAAGATATTTATTAGGGAAAATTTTATCTAATGATGATTCATCTATAATTAATTGAACTATCTACATCAGAACTATATTTTTCATTATATGAGCTGGGTCCAACACCTAGTGGATTAGAACTTCCTGATGGCCCAACAATTTTTAGAGCTTCTTTTGCCTTCTCTCAACAAATTTCATCATAAGATAATTTTTTCTTGAGGTCTGTTCTCAATGTTGGTATCACTATGCAAACTGTACTCTCTTTTTTCTTCTTTTACTTGAGTCATGAGAGGAATAATTTGAGGGGAAAGATGGTATTTTTGAAAAAAAATTCCTTTTTTGTGAATTCTGTCTTTGAGTGTGAACCTTTCTCTTTCTCTGTATTGTAGTTTAGTAGTCTTAGTCAACATTGTGTTGTTTTCTATTGTTTTATTGTGCGATTTTTCATATAATCAAGCCTCTTCTTGCTGTTTCCATTTTCCCCATCAAAATTTTTTTCTCTCTATTCTCTTTATCACTTCCATTTCTCTCTCCTGTACACTTCTTCCCCCTTGGCTGAAACTTACGTTCCTTGAATTTTTTGGGGATAAAAGAGTCCTTTTTCCAGGTTCTTTCCTTTAATTTATGCTTATTCTTTTAATCCTAACCACAGAAACTCATCTTTTTGTACCTTCTTATTTCATCACATGCTTTTGTGTAGTTGTTTTAAGGTGCACAGTTGCTGATTGACCTATTTTTAGGTATGTTTGTTTTTGAAATGATATACAAGTATTTTTACCTCTATTATTTTTATCCCCTGCATTGATCCCTCCTGTTAACTTCTTCCCCCTTGGCTGCATCTGACAGTACTTGCTCCATGTGGGGAAAATAGAGTATTCTTTACATTTTTATCACATGCTTTGTTGTAGTTTCTTTTTGAAAGGTGAAAAGTTTCTCATTGACATGTTTTTCACCTTCCCCTGTGCTAAAAGTTCTTCATTGATTTCTTTTATAGAATGATAAGGTCTGATTAGAAATAAAGAATCAGGGGAGATAGAGGATATTTGATTGTTTTGATTGAATATATCTTTCACAGGACAGCCCAAATTAATCCATGGGTTATAGTCAGGAATAAGATTAATTATGTTGGGGAGTGACTCAAGTCCTTGGGAGATAGTTATTAGGAAATTAGAAAGATAGAAATTCTAAATATTAATTAGTAGGGGAAGTTGGTTTCTTTTTGGGGTAATAATGTATCTTCAACTCATATAGAGGATGAATCCTTCCCTAGAAGCTAAACCCCCAACAGGAGAAAATAAAGTTTGATATACTGAGAGGCCAATTATTACATAGAGGATGTGGGAATTAGAAGGGCACTGTTTACTAATGTTAATATGAGTTGAATGTTCCCTAGCCCTGATAATATGTTATGTATGAGAGAGATGAAGTGAAAAAGGTTTCTCAATAAAACCTGGGAAGCTTCTGAAGTCAGATATGTGAAATTGAAGTAAGCTAATTGTCAGCCTAAATATCCTTAGGACTGAGTATTTCTTATGCTTAAAATAAGATAACCTTAACTAGATTAAGCTTATATATTAAAAATAAGGTTAAAATAATAATATATATTATTTTATTATATATATATATAATTATTATTCTATTATATAATCTATAATAGTTTAAATAGCTTATCCATGGCCTAATAATACTTATTAAGGTGTTAATGGAGTCATAATATACTTATCTTAAGTGATATGAAGTAATTATTGACATACATAAGCTTATATGTATACATAAATCTCATATTCAGTGAAATATGCAGTATATTATGTATATTTAGGTATATAAGTGGGTTTTAGCCCCTTAATAGCCTATAACCTTTGTTTTTCTGCTTATTTTAGGTCATATGGACGAAATCAGTAGACTCACAACGCCTACAGAAGCATAGACACCTATATCAGGCGCATACACCCAGTTTGGACAACTAAAATTACTTCCTTGGATGGTTATTCACGGATTTATGGGTTGGAAATATGTTTTTGGGTTAATGTGGATGCTTGGGGATGTTATTGGGGGCTTGGACATTTTATTTGTTTCCTTTATATGCTTTTAGTTTCATTAAATCTCTTTTTGATCTTTTATTTTACCTGTTTCTTTATGGTATCCGCTTTTATCTGGGTTTTCTATTTATGGTATGACTCTGTGTTATTATTAATAGTGATGGAGGGTCCTTACTGGAGGTCTGGGTGTTGAAACTGCTTGAAGTGGACGCCATGGGGAGGTGATGGGCCCTCACAGTGCTGTAATTGCCGGGGATAGCAGTGACATCATCTGGATTGAAGGTCTGTGCACTCCAGTGGATTTGGGTATAAGTAAGGAGGGATTTTGACGGTTTATTATCATCATTCAATTACTACACTTCAAATAAACATTACACTACAATTATTAACATTCAGAAATATATTATAAAGCCCTTATAAATTGATATTATCTTTATAAAAGCTATAACTATATTTTATTCTTCTATTTTCCACCACTAGCACGCATTTAAATCCAAGTATTGTGAGTTTAATTTGAGTATAACTATTCTATTAGTCTTCCCCTGAGGTTTAATCACTAAATCATGTATTAATAAGTAGTAGGATCATAAAATAATACTATTATATCATACTTATATACTAGACTGTACTGACAATTGGGGGTCTTTCCTTATATGTTACTTATTATTTAGTATAAGCCTTGGGACGTGATTTTTACCTTAGTACAACTCAAAATTAACCAAATATTTGGGTCTGCGGCATATTAGTGGGTCATCATAGCTCATTGATTGCGGAAAAGAACCCTTATAATAATTGTACTAATTTTTTATCATAAAAATTAGATATTTACAGTAGTAACTGTACCCAATATAAACCCAATTTCACTTGGTATTTGGACACCAATATAACACCCAATTAAATTGGTATTTGGCTAAAGCTTGGTAAGCTAATTATTCACCCTTATAGAGGTCTAGTTAAACTTATTATTATATTTTTAACAGATTTTTTAGAATTTTTCTTATATTTTATTTAAATAAATAAAGATATAAATTCAGGGTAAGCTCCATTGCTTTTTTATTAGTAATATAATTGCTAATATCTCTTGTCTACTAAATTCCATAGAGTTTTTTCTTTTGTAGACGTAAAATATTGTTATTCTTAACAATATGAGTGCTCCTCAGGATAGTGTAAGTGAACAGCCTGCTTATAATACCAGGTCTAAAGCTAATAAAAACTTTCCAGGACATCACCATGGAGGGACAACAGTACCCCCAGCCAGAAAGCATGAGTATAGAGGAAAAGGACGCCCTCTTAAAAAAGATAACTATCAAAAAGACGTCCCCTCCTCTTCAGGATCAACTGTCCCACCTGGCCAAACAGGTTCTGAAGCTAGAGGAATCAAAATCTCTCATGTTCAAAGAAGTAGAGCAGTTGCAAAACAATTGCAAGGTAGGATTTCAGCAGATGAATCAGGCAATGGCAGAATTAAAGGGAGGCCAGCCCAGTCAATCAAATCAGCAACCCCCTACCCAAGGAGGGTCCACTCACTCCCAGGAGAAAATCCTGGTAGACAAATGGAAATGGGACTGGTTTCACCAACAGTGGACAAGCCACAGTTGCAACAGGGATCCACCCCCTCATCTGACTTCCTCAGCTCACCCTTACAAGGGAAAAAAGCGCCAAAAATCAGGACTGGCAACCATCCCTTGGTAAGTAACTTACCCTCTCAGATTAGACATAATACTGATAATTACAATATAGGTAATTCTATTGATGTTAAATCTGTACAAAAAATAGAGGAGGATTTAAGAAATTTAGGTTTTAGAGTAGATACACCTGACTTGTCTTTTGTCCATAATAACAGTACTATATACAATGATAATACAGTTAATCCTCAGTTGCAACCACCTACTGGTGAGATGAGAAGTTCACAGGAGAGTGAGAGAATTGAAAAGGAGGACATGGAATATTTTAATAATAATCCAACTGTCCATAGAATTGTTTCAGCATTGTGGAATAGAATGACTGATTGTGAGGAACAGACAGTTAAGCTCACTAGTGATACAATTTCATCCTTAAAATTGAACATTTCTCAATTAGCAACACGTAATAAAGAATTATAGAAAGAACATTTGTCTCTAACTCTTAAATATGATTCATTGAGTAATAAATATAATGACCTTTCAAACAAATTTTGTGAGTTAGAAAAATTATATGAAACACACTTATTAAAGACTGAATCAAGAACAAAGTTATCTTTTGCACAGAAAAATCAAAGTGTCTCTGAGTTGCTACAAAGATTAACTAAAGTTGAGATTGAAACTGCCAATCTACTAATGAACCAGGATAATCATAAGTATAATCAATATAATAATAATCCTTTCATTGGCAAAAGTGAATCTCATTCCTTCCCTATACCACCACAATTGAAACCATCTGGTGGTAGTGTCAAATCTGAAAATGTAAGTCACAAATCCGTGCAGGAAGAAATACAAGACCATTTATCAAAAGTAAATGAGTTGTTGAATTTACCTAAGATTAGTGAGATAAAATCCAATCAGAAGAACTGGCCTAAAATAGATCAGTACCCAACTTATGATGGGGAAGCCAGCTCTGATTGGCAACATTTTATTCAAAGAATTGACAACTTGAAATTCTCATATAAGTTACCAGATGAAGAGATAACATCAAAATTAATTTCTTTATTTAAGGATGTTGCTTTATTATGGTTTGAAGCTGTCTTAAGTGAGGGTAGAGACTACTCTTGGGCTGAATGGAAACAACTTATTGAAAAACAATTTGGAGGTTCTAAATTCAGGCTTACTCAGCAGAGACTGTATGAGAAGACTAGGTATAATCCGTTGAATGGTGACAAACCTATGGTATTTTTAATGAATTTAAACAAAATATTAAAAGCCATTGAGCCTCATATGGATTTTAACTTATGGAAAGATAAGATAATATACAAATTACCTATATCTGTCAGAGACATTGTTGTAGCTAGAACATTAAATGTTACTGAATATTCTGACTTTATTAATATTTGCAATGAAATATTATTAAACCATAAGTATGAATCAAGGTATTCCACTTATAAACAAAATGTTGAACCTGTAAAATCTCAGAATTCAAAAACACTTCAGGAGAAGCAGAAAAAACCTACTGCACCTGTAGTACCTAAAAAGTATGAAACAAATACTTGTTATAAGTGTAACAAACCTTGGGTAAAAGGTCACAAATGTGAGAAAAACATAAATATTGTTGAAAATCAACGTGAATCTGAAACTGAAACTGAAAAAAGTAAAGAATCAAGTGATTATGACAGCAATATCTCATATAGTGATGAAAATGAAGTCTGTATGTTGGAAGATGATTTGTCCATCTTTGAAAATCCAATATTAAATATGGACTCAAATGAATCTTTAATGAATTTTGAGGATGCTGAAATCATTAAGGATATACAAGCTGATAACTTTAAAATGACACCTATCACGGTTCCAGCTATCATTTCTGGTGAAAATGTTAATATAGTATTGGACACAGGAGCTGCTGGTTCAGTTGTTTCCTCTAATACATTACAGAAGATTGATAGTGAATATAAGTTTAAGCTTGAACCACTTCAGAATAAAAATTGGAGAGGTTTTGGATCAGTACTACACCCCATTGGTAAATACAAAGCTGCTGTTTTCTTTAAACACCAACATGGTTATGTAAGGGTAACTTGTGACTTTGTAGTAATGGATAATACAAATTGTAGTAACTGTTTTATCATTGGAAATGATATTCTGACTAAATTTGGTGTAAAATTAGACCCTGCTAATAATAATTTTACAATTGGCATGAATGGTAAAAGGAAATTTAAAATAAATTCTTTTAACACAGTCTTACACATTGAGTCAGTAACAAATTCCCCGTCTAAAGGAAGAGAATCCAATGAGTTGGAACTTCTGGAAACAGAAATTTCAAAAGCATCATTTGGCACTCAGATAAGTGAAACTGAGAAAGATAATATTTTGGAATTAATTAAAGCTTTTCCAATGGCTTTTGCACATGGTACAAATGAACTTGGCCTTGTAAAAGATCATGAAATGAAAATTAGTTTAACCTGTGACATGGATAATATTCTTGCTAGTCTTAAAAAGAAACCATATCCTGCTTCACCAATGAAGAGGAAAGACATAGAGGATAATATTAAGATGTTATTAAAGATGAACATTCTTGAGAAGGTTGAAACTACACCAAAATATTGTGTAATATCACCAGTGCTGATTTCTTATGAACAAGATAAAGCAAGACTGTGCGGTGATTATAGAGCATTAAATACATTTACAGTAGATGATATTTATCCCTTGCCAAGGATTGCCTCTATACATGCTACCCTTAAAGGTGCTAAATATATAAGTTGCCTAGATGGAAATAAAGGGTACCATCAAATTCCTGTTGAAAAGAATTCACAGAACTTTTTGTTGATAACAACACACATGGGAATTTATAAGTATGTCAGAATGCCATTTGGACCAAAGAATGCTCCTTCAGTATTTCAGAAGTTAATGGATATAACATTCCATAATGAAATGATTGAGGGATGGTTAATGGTATACATTGATGACATCATAGTGTTCTCTAAAACTTTTGATGAACACTTAATCCATTTAAGGAAAGTATTTCAGAAAATGGATGAAATAAAAATGACCCTTGCATTGAAAAAATGTAAATTTGGGTTTGAATCTTTAAAAGTGCTTGGTCATATTGTATCTGGCTTACAAATATGTGTAGACCAAAATAAAGTGGCTGCAATAAAGAATATTGGCATTCCTCAAAATGTGAAGGATGTACAATCTTTTCTTGGAATGTGTGGTTATTATAGACAATATATAAAAAAATACCAATCAATTGCTGCACCACTGACCACACTGATAAAGAAATCAGAAGCTTTCATTTGGAATAATGAAAGACAACAAGCTTTTGATGAGTTGAAAGAATGTTTAATGACAGCTCCTATCTTGGGATTACCAGATTTCCAATTACCTTTTGTATTATATACAGATGCAAGTTTTATTGGACTGGGTGCTGCTTTGCATCAAAAACAACTTATTGAAGGTAAAATGTCAAAAGTAGTAATCTGCTATATTTCACGTACTCTGAGAAGTGGTGAATTAAAATATGGTGCTACTCAACTTGAATGTTTGGAAGTAGTATGGGCTCTTGAAAAGCTACATTATTACCTTGAAGACCAAAAATTTGAGTTAATAACTGACTGTAGTGCAGTTAAGTCACTCTTAAACATGAAAACTCCTAATAGACACATGTTTAGATGGCAATTAGCTGTACAAGAATACAGAGGACGGATGACTATTACACATAGAGCAGGAACCTTGCACTCTAATGTAGATCTGTTATCTAGAGTACCTCTGCCTAATAATGATGATAATCCTGCTTATGTTCCTGAATCAGAGATTATTAACATTTATGGCATTTATATTGTAGATCTTGAGGATGAATTTATGCAATCAATTCTTGATAATTATAATTCAGATCCTGACTTAAGTAAATTAACTACAATATTAAATGATCCATCTAATGCTTCAATGAATTTTTTAATAAAAACATTACCAGATAAGTATAAAGAGGCATTAGAGAAAGGAAAATTTTCCATTGAGGATGGTTTTATATATTACAGGAAAAAATTAAGTAATGTAATTGTAATTCCCCCTTCAATGAAGGAGTTAATGTTAAGTATATGTCATGATGATATATTAGCAGGTCATTTTGACTACCATAAAACATTAACCAGAGTAAAAAACACAGCTTGGTGGATTAACATGTCTAAGGATGTTCAGAAATATGTTGAAACATGTGATTCTTGTCAAAAATCTAAAAGATTAACAGGAAAAAGAGCTGGTTTATTACAACAAATTGAGCAACCAAAAGCTACATGGGAAATTATTAACATGGACTTTGTAACAGGTTTGCCAATAGCAGGGCATAAGAGTTATAACTCCTGCTGGGTAATTGTAGATAGATTTACAAAGATGTGTAAATTTATTCCTACCCACAAAGAGGTTTCTGCAAAGGACTTAGCTTTTTTATGGTGGACACAAATGTTAAATACAGCAGGTTTCCCCAAAGCAATAGTTTCTGACAGAGATCCTAAATTTACTTCTGAGTTCTGGACGTCACTTATGGATGTTTCAGGGTGTCAATTAAAACTTTCTACAGCACACCATCCACAAACTGATGGGCTAGCAGAAAGAATGATACAAACCTTAGAAGATATGATAAGAAGATACTGTGCTTTTGGTCTTAATTTTAAAGACAATGACAAATTCACGCATGATTGGGTAACCCTTATCCCAGGTTTAGAATTTGCATATAATAGTACAGTACATTCTGTCACTGGCAAAAAGCCATTTGAGTTATGGTTGGGTTATGTACCTAATACCCCTGCTAAAACTCTTAATAAGTTACCTAGATTGGATATTCATCCAGGTACTAAATCTTTTCTTCAGATGCAAGAATTATGCAGAAAACATGCTCAAGAATGTATAAATAAGGCTTTTGAGTATGAAAAGAAAAGATGGGATAAAGCCCATAAAGAACAAATGTTCAAAGAGGGTGATGAAGTCCTTATTTCAACGCTACATTTCAATTTAAATGGTAATGTTAAATTGAAGGATCCATTCATTGGACCATTTGTAGTTAAAAAGATGGTTGGTAATAATGCTGTTGAGGTTATTCTATATGCACCTTATGATAGAAAACATCCAGTATTTCCTATTTCTCTTATAAAACCATACCATTCTAATGATACTGCTCTCTTTCCAAGAAGATCAGGAAGGCATAAACAGCAACCTGAAGAAATAGTGGAAAAAGCAGAAATTGAAAAGATACTTAAAAAGAGACACCTTACTAAAGAAAAGGGAGTTGAGTATCTACTAAGATTTAAAAATAAATCAAGTGAATATGACCAGTGGATTCCAGAAAATGAAATCTCTGATCTTAAAAATCTATTGAAAAAATTTAAATCTAAATAATACTGTTAATTCAGTATATGTATTATAAAAATTATTTTTTATTTTATTATTTCATTCCTTAAGATTAATTAAAATGTCTTAACATTTTTTTTATTGTTTTTTTTTGGGTGAGGGAGTGTCAGCCTAAATATCCTTAGGACTGAGTATTTCTTATGCTTAAAATAAGATAACCTTAACTAGATTAAGCTTATATATTAAAAATAAGGTTAAAATAATAATATATATTATTTTATTATATATATATATAATTATTATTCTATTATATAATTTATAATAGTTTAAATAGCTTATCCATGGCCTAATAATACTTATTAAGGTGTTAATGGAGTCATATTATACTTATCTTAAGTGATATGAAGTAATTATTGACATACATAAGCTTATATGTATACATAAATCTCATATTCAGTGAAATATGCAGTATATTATGTATATTTAGGTATATAAGTGGGTTTTAGCCCCTTAATAGCCTATAACCTTTGTTTTTCTGCTTATTTTAGGTCATATGGACGAAATCAGTAGACTCACAACGCCTACAGAAGCATAGACACCTATATCAGGCGCATACACCCAGTTTGGACAACTAAAATTACTTCCTTGGATGGTTATTCACGGATTTATGGGTTGGAAATATGTTTTTGGGTTAATGTGGATGCTTGGGGATGTTATTGGGGGCTTGGACATTTTATTTGTTTCCTTTATATGCTTTTAGTTTCATTAAATCTCTTTTTGATCTTTTATTTTACCTGTTTCTTTATGGTATCCGCTTTTATCTGGGTTTTCTATTTATGGTATGACTCTGTGTTATTATTAATAGTGATGGAGGGTCCTTACTGGAGGTCTGGGTGTTGAAACTGCTTGAAGTGGACGCCATGGGGAGGTGATGGGCCCTCACAGTGCTGTAATTGCCGGGGATAGCAGTGACATCATCTGGATTGAAGGTCTGTGCACTCCAGTGGATTTGGGTATAAGTAAGGAGGGATTTTGACGGTTTATTATCATCATTCAATTACTACACTTCAAATAAACATTACACTACAATTATTAACATTCAGAAATATATTATAAAGCCCTTATAAATTGATATTATCTTTATAAAAGCTATAACTATATTTTATTCTTCTATTTTCCACCACTAGCACGCATTTAAATCCAAGTATTGTGAGTTTAATTTGAGTATAACTATTCTATTAGTCTTCCCCTGAGGTTTAATCACTAAATCATGTATTAATAAGTAGTAGGATCATAAAATAATACTATTATATCATACTTATATACTAGACTGTACTGACACTAATACAGATGGGAGAGAAATTATACAATGATTCCATCTTGAATATAAATTAATTATGAGAGGAAAGAAAATAATTCAGGAAGAAATTACTATTTATAAAAGACTAAAAACATTTCTTGAAAAAGAAAGTCACATGATTTGAATGATGAACAGATTTCCAATAATTTTCAGAGATTTTTCAATCACTCTAGGTTGAGATAAACCATCAGGAAATATTTCAGAAGCTAATATTAACTGAATTATAATTTGTACATAGATTGAAGTCACAAGAGGTCCCACTTGACCAATGAAAATTTGAAAAATTAATGATTGGTTTTTTCATGTATAATTTGAACTCCACTTGTTTAAAATATGAATTAAGGTTTTCTCCCAAATTAAAAGAATAGATTAGAAAAAATTGAAAAGGAAAAAAATCCTGAAACTTCCACTTTTACCAAAGAAGAAACCAAATTTTTGACTTGTGAAAAATGATTATGGACACATAAATACATCCAGTAATTTTCTCATGTTTCTATTATCTAGTATTGAAATAAAAATGCACGATCTGAAGGGCCTGGAATATGCTCTTACTTTAAAGTCCTGTTTTAAAAAACTGCACAAAAATGAGTTAAAATAAAAGTGGATCTCAGTCAAAGTATATGAAAAATCTATTATTGCCTATGCCTTGTAATCTTACTTGATTTCTGTTTAAAATACATAGCACAGGTTCAACTTCTTATAGTCAAAAAAGTGTTAGTAAGTTTATGAGATCAAGTGTATCTAATACAATAATTTTCTTTTAATAATAAATATTATATTATATTTTTCCTCTGGAATTCTCTTAAAAAAGTTTTAAATAGTAAAACCAGATTTTAATTCACTGAACTCAAGTTCCAGTACAAATAAAGAAATTCATAAAGATACTCAACAATATATATTTACAAAAAACTTCAGCAACTTGAAGTGCTCTACAGTCATGCCCTGGGGTGCCCCACCCTGCCCCCCTTTTGGCAGCCACAAGGCCTTGCACAAGCCTCTCAAAATAACACTTACTTACTTCAATTTTTTCATTCTTACTTAGCATATCTTTATCATATACTCTGAATTTTTTCATAGAATGAAGTTTTAAAATGAATCAGATAAACTTTTCAACAAAAGTTTAAGGCAACAAGTTGCCCCATGTTTTCAGTAACAGCAGCTCAGAAAAAAAAGAGGAAAAATATGAGGCACCATGTTGCCCCATATTTCACTCTTCGGTCAAAGGCAGATGTGACACACACTAGGGTTCATCTTCATAAATATGAGGTGGAATGCTGCCTCATTGTTTGCTTTCTGGTAAATATTGAAAGTAATGGGTGGGTTAGTTGCTTACATGCATACATGAGGCAACATGTCGCCTCATATATGCATGTGGGAAACTTTCTCTCTCACGTTGAAAAAAAAATTCAAATAAAAACTGAATATTTACTTTGCATACATGAGGCAACATGTCACCTCATGTATGCAATAACAAAATCTCAGAAAAAAAAGAGGTAAAAGATGAGGCACAATGTTGCCTCATCTTTTGCTTGTATGTCAAAGGCAGATGAGAAATACACTAGGGTGCATAGGAATAAAGATGAGGTGGCATTTTGCCTCATCTTTTGCTTCCTGTAAAATAGTGAAGCTAACTGTATTGGTCCCACTTGTTCCTTTGTCCAGGTCGATGTTTGTTCTATTTTAATATTTTGTAAGTTTTTTTCTTCATCATTTTTCCATGGGTTATGACTTACTGGATTCTCTTCTCCGACCATTGAAGAATATTCGTTATCCACAATTCTTCTCCTTTCGTCAAGTTGTCGATTTGTTTTGTTTTTTGGCGGTTCTCTTCTTGAAGATTCCAGATATCTTGACAGAATGTTTTCACTACTTTGTTCAATATCTTCATTTTTTCATTTAAAGTAAGTAGTTTCTCCTCCATCTGATTCACTTTCATGTCTAGTTGAAAGTGATTTATTTCTGCTTCTTCTATATTCTCTTCTAAGCATTCTACTAATTCTTTCATCTGATTCATTTCTGGTCGTATTTCTACTTCCATCATTTTGTTCAATTATCTTCTCATTATCACTCGTAGTATTTGGCGTATACGGTTTAGTAAGTTTTCTTGATTTTCCTTTTTTACTTGGTAGATAAGTTTCAATTATTTTATTAGTATATTCTTTGTACTCACTAGATGCATTTGATTTGTTATTGTTAATTCTTGAACTTGATTTTCCATTTTTGTTATATTTTGATGTCGATTATAGCGTTTCGTTTTCAGGTTGTAAGTGTTTTATTCTTCTCGATCTTCTTGTTTCTCCTTCCATTTTATTACTTTATTATTTGTTTTTTTTTCAATTGCCTGCTTCTCCTGTTTGTTTTATTTTGGTATTATGCCCGTTTTTTTTTTTTTTTTTTTTTCTTTCTTGCGTTTACTTCTTATGCACCCTTTTTATTATTATTGTCTGTTGTTATTTATTTCTCTTTGTTCTTTTTTTTCTTTCTCTTCCTTCCTTTCTTCTTTTTATAGACCGTTTATTTTTTATTTATTTTTTATTTTCTTACTTTATAACCTCTATTTTTATTTCTGATTATCGAATTCTAGCCAGTAGTTTTATTTTCTTTTTTTTATGTATTTATACTAATCTGACCAAAATTAAAGAAGAAGAGAATAAAAAAAATAAATTAATCAACTGTGGGCCAATGTCCCGACTAATTTTAATATAAATATGACTATAACTATATTCTATTGTGTTATTTATCCAAATTTATCTTAATGTGTTATATCCTTATAAATATATATATATTTACTGTATATGTATCTATCTATATATTTGTTTTTTTTATATATTGTGAACAAAAAAAATTAAAATCTCGTATCTATCCCTAAAAAATTAAAAGCTAGTAAGAAAAAGGTTAAAAGTAAAAAAATATATCTATATATAAAATTATATCAATATATATAGAAGAGTTATAAAACTATACTTGTTTTTTATTTAACTGTATTTATTTTACTTTTTTTTTTGTTATGAGAGATGTTATCTTAAAAATATAATAATATTTGTTGTAATAAATCTTCAATAATAGTAATTCTTGTTAAATAATATGTTGAATTCTATTTTATTGTATTTACGTATATATATATATATATATATTTTTAAATTCTTGACACTACTTTGAATGAGGTGCCAGGATTTTTCAAAGGAAAGACCCCCAAATGTCAGGCCTGAGTCACTGTAAGAGGTATAATTAAGTCTTATAAACAGCACTAAGGTCTGAATAGAACTAAACCAAGGTTAGGTATAATATTATACTATAAAATCCCATACTATTTATAACTTTGATTATATGTTATAAACCAGGTACTGTTTATATAATAATATAAATCACTCAATTTAGTGTTATAACAATATTTAAATACTATGTATAGTTATTCCCATGTCTGTTTATATACAATATAAACCAGGTTCCAAACTAAAGTATGTAAATAAGTTACCCGGACTAGTAAGTTATTAAAACAATATATTAAAATAGAGTACTTATGCTTCTGCAATTCTCACTTGGATTAATCAACAAGTGGGGAACCAGGAATAAGATATCAATATTTATAATCTACTGAGGAATAGAGCTTACTTATTTAAGATACAATATCAATAATATAATATTGAATTTATATTAAATGATAAGGGGAATCTAATAATAAATATATTACCCTATGCAGTGGACCTCACTCAATATAGCTGTAATGATATTTAATTATTAAGACTCAAGAGACTACAACAGTAGTAACTTCAATAATACTAAAAGTATTAGGTTTAAGTTGAGATAAAAGCAGATGTGATTTCTAGAGGAAATAACCTCCTTATATCTTATTTCATTCATACTATTTACATGTGTTTACTCATCCATGTTTTAAGCAACCCTGCATTCCTTTATATGTACACCTGACTTCTTATCTGCTTGCATGCATATTCCTTCATTTATTCCTGCATCTTTATCTGCTTGCATGCATATTCCTTCATTTATTCCTGCATCTTTATCTGCTTGCATGCATATTCCTGAATTTATTCCTGCATCTTTATCTGCTTACATGCATATTCCTGAATTTTTTCCTGTATCTTTATCTGCCTGCATACTTTCCCTGCTTCCTTATCTCCCTGCATTTGTATTTTCCTGCATATTCCTGTTCCCTTATCTTCCTGCATTTTACTTGCTTGCTGTTCCTGCTTCCCTATATTCCTATATCTCTGTTTCTACATTCTTTTCACTTTTATTCAATCTTTATTAACTATTTTATCAGCTCTTTCTTATTCCTGGCTGACAGTGTTCTTGTGGCCTTGTTGGTGAAGCAGGGCTGCTGTTGTTGTTGTGGATATTATTATTGCTTGGCCCAGTTGGGTTGGACACTGGTGGTGGAGTGCCAGGGTTTTTGAAGGGAGGATCAGGAGAAGGTGACCTGGAAGCTGATTGTGATTTTATGGATGAATATCTGGAAGAAATTGAACTATCAGAGGAATAATTCGTGGCCAGAGGAGAGATGTAGTTAGTTCTTCTTGGTGGAACAGCAGATTTTTTTTTGGAAGCAGTGTTGCGTGCTCTGTTGTTTTCAGGAGGTCCTCTGGCAGGCCTTCTAGAGATGTTTGAATTTTTAGGGTTCTCTGAGGAAGGACTTGTGTGTGTATGCACTGCTCTTGGAGAACTAGGAGGTTTTTGTGTAGAGTTTTTGGTGTTCAATGGTGGATTTTGGCTGTTATCTGGCTGAATTTGGGAGTTTTTAGCCTGATTTTTGCTTTTTGGAAAGGCAGGTGGGCCGCCTGGACACTTTCTAGAAGCCGGTGAGCTGATTTTGAAGCTGTTTTGGCTAAATTTTCTGAGGTAAAAGCAGATTCCTGAGAAGATAGAGCAGGTCTTTTATGGAGTGTTTTAGGAATAGAATGGAGTGAACTTCTGAAAGGAGCGGAAGATAAAGAAGAGGAAGCAGGTCCAAGTTCTGGTGACCTGGCAGGAGATCTGGAAATATGTTTACAGGAAGGTGAAGGCAGAGGTATTGGATAGTTGGGATCTTTGTCACATCTTTTCTTTTTAGAGTTGCAAGAATCACAGGCTCTGTTATAGAGTTTGGCCTGAGGAGTAGGAAGAGTGAAGGTACAAGGCCTGCAAATGTGGACACACTGTTTACAAGCATAGTCCTTTGGACAGTGAAACAGGGAAGGTCCAATGGGTCAAAATCTGGAGATCCAGCCATGATATTTGGAGGAAAAATAATGAATAGAAAAGAGATGAATAAAAATTTTATTAGTGATGTGTAGATAATGAAGAAAGAGTGGAAGTTAAGCAGTTTGGCTGCAGAGCATTCTGCATGGAGGTGGCTCTGCCCTTATATGCAAAATGTGTTTTAATCCGTCAAGACTTTAAACTGAACACCGTGGTCAGTCCATCAAGAATTTAAACTGAAAAATGGTATAGTCCCCCAAAACTATAAACTGAAGATGGTTTAATGGTTGAGTCCTTCAGGACTATAAACTGATAATGGGAGTTGGTGTGATTCTGACAGAGGGCATCCAAGGGGGAGTCTCTGAATTTTGTCAAGGAAAGTGTGGGGGTAACTGATGAGCTGGCTTCTCTGTAAAACAGTTACCCCATAATGTTAGTTTGTTTCTTTCTTCTTTAATGTTTTGATCTCTGGTTCTGTCTTTTTGATTCAGGTTTTTGAGTCCCCCAAGACTATAAAATGAGGGTTTTTGAGTCCCCTAAGACTATAAAATGAGGGCTGTTAGTCACCCAAGACTTAAAGCTGAGGATTAGTCCCCCAAGACTTCAAAATGAGGAAATTCGTTTATTTTTTATTTCTAAATCAAGATTTTCAGGCAAGAAGTGATTACAGAAAAGAATCAAGGGATGTAGCAAAATTTTCAGCATTGGCTTTGTAGTGGTGAATGAGGTTCTTCCTTTTCTTAAGGACCTGTGGATTCCTGGAAGGAGTGAATTGGAAGTAACTTAGGATGAGATGCTTCTGTTGAAAATAATGTTGTTGGAATTTGTTTTTGATGGTGGGCAATGGATTAGGTGGGGGTGTTTCAATGGTTCCCATATTGTCATCATCACTGTCTGGATGTAAATGAACTGAAAATTTGTTAGATTGAATTTCAGTATAAAGAAGTATTGGGCTTACCATCAAAAGGAGCAGGGATGGTAGAGCTAGTGGTTGTAGTGTGGTTGGCACTCTTTTTTGAAGGGTGTAATTTGTTGACCAGTCTGGGGATCAGGATGGATGGTCTGGATCTTTTGGTGCTAGTAGAAGGTGGATTAGGCTGTGGAGGATGAGAAGATGTTGAAGAGGACAATGGACCAGGTCTGAAAAAAGTTTTCTTCTTAGAGTGAAAGGCATCACAGGAAGTTCTGTAGGGATAAGCTTATGGTGTGATGGTACAGATGAGATTTTTGTCAATGAAGTATTGGAAAGGAGCCATGTCAGTAGCAGATTTGAAAAGAAAGCTGAACATGATGGTTGTGATGTAGGAGAATGTGGACATTCTCTATTGGAGGGAGGATGTGGTCTTCCAACATTGGCTTAGCACTTTTTTGGTCTATTTATTGTTGTTTTGATATGTCTTAAATGGCATTGTTTAATAATTGGGTGTTATTCTGGAATTATTTGGCAAATATTGGGACTGTGGGGATGTGGTTACTATCATTGGATAGCCCCAGTTTTTCTCTATATTTTATGTACTGATGACATTTTTCAGATTTTAAGAATTTAAGGGATTTTTTCTCATTTTTCATTTTAAAAAATAGCTGTTTAATTTTGTTTTTTGTGTTTTATGGGCTAACCTTAAGTCTTAGGGTTAAGTGCTTAGTACCATTAGAATGGGATAATCTTTCTCTACATTTCATGTCCCAATGTTGTTATAGCCTAATTAAGTGTTTTAAAGGTTTTAGTAGTCATAGTTGATTTTTCTAAGTATTTTGGGTAGTTTTGGAGGTTTTTGATGGTTTTCTGGCTTCAAGGTGGTCCGGCCACCTCAGGTGGGCCTCCCAATGTCAGGTGGACCGCCTGCCTTGGTGCTAGAAGGCTGGGAAGCGTTTCTAGAGGTGTTTTATGCAATTTAGCACTCGGGGAGGCCAGATTTGTTGCTGTGCATGGGCTCTTAGATGGTTTTCTGTGTGTATATAGTGAAGAAGACAGCTTGGGGTAACTTTAATTATCATAAAAACATCAAGAGGTGAATTCCTTGTTCCTCACTCAGTTTTCACTCTTTTCTGGCCACAATTGGCTGTGTTTGTTGCAAGGTGAGTTCTTCATTTAACTTAACTTGGCAACTGGTTTCTCTGGTGTAGTCTTGAAAGCTATATCAAGTATTATTGCTGTCTCTGGTGTGTATTTGCAACCTACATCAAGTATCATTGCTTTCTCTGGTGTGAACATTGGTCTACATTTCAGTTCTTTGGTTTGGTAGTCTGTCTGGAGACTACTTTCTTGGCTGATAAGGCAGTCAAGTGTGTTTGAAAGGGGCTTTAGCAAATAGGAACCAATTTACTGTAGAAGGTAAATCTCACTCTATTTTTCCAAAAGGGACAGGGGATTTTCTCTCTGGGTTTTCTCTACAGCATCAGATATGTCAATCAACATTTCATGGTGGTTCTGGTCAGAATCAATGTTATTACTACATGTGTAGTGATGTGTCCACGTTTTAGTGGCATTATTGTGTGTTGTTTTTCAATCATGCTTATTCATGTTGGGAAAGATATACTGACATATACATATATATGTTCAGGGTTATCTTATGTTTTCCATCTTTTTCTCTCTTGCTCAAATAATATTTTATTTGTTTTTAGGACAGAATAACTCTTTATACCAACTATTGATCATTTTATTAATTTTTATTAAACTTATAACTAATGTAAATACGTAAAAGCAGCAAAGATCAACTTAAGAACAGACAAGTTTTATTAAAGTCTGCTTGTATTTATTTATAAAAGATTAGAGTTTGTATTTAGCTATTAACTAGTATGATCTTTTTCTCTCTCACTCAAAAATTTTTTTATTTGTTATTAGGTAACAGCAGCAAAGATCAACATAAAGGCAGACCAGTTTTATTAACATCTACTTTGTATTTATTTGTAAAAGGTAAGAGAAGCAAAGATCAACAAAAGGGAAGACCAGTTTTATTTAAAATCTGTTTTGTATTTATTTTGAAAAGTTCTTTCCATAAAATCCTGTTTACAAGAAATATAAAGATCACAGTTTAATATTTTTTGTGTCTTTTTCTTAATTAAGTACACATTAACTATAATAGGTTGAATAGGGATTAAACTACTGTTTGAATCTGATCTGTAACACTAATCCCTACCTTTAATTTTTAATTTGGTTGTACGGCTGCATTACAGCTAAATCCAAAAACATTGAGACCAAAATGAAAATTTTTGTAATTTTATTGAGAGCCCAAGAGTTGAACTGAAGTATATTTGGGATGTGATATATGCACAATCTGTATTTACTTATGATACATCTTGGCCAAAAAACTTCTAAAAACAGGATCAGAAATGCCATGACATAACAAAATTCTATTAAAAAAGGAGGAAGCCTGGTAGATAAGATAAGTCAATAAACAAAAAAATAAGGATGAAGTGGAGAGAAAGGAAAAGAGATGGAGTGAATTGATCAGAAGGAGAAAAAAATACATGATTGATAAGATAAGTCAATAAATAAAATAATAAGGATAAAGTGGAAAGAGCAGAAAAGAGATAGATCAAAGGAGCCAAAGGAGTGAAAGGAGTAAAAACTGAATAACAATGGATCAAAACAAATAAAAAAGGTGGATATGATTAATAGGAAGTTTAGAAAACACATACATACAATACTTGATGGATGAGATAAGTCAATAAATAAAATAATAAGGATGAAGTGGTGAGAGCAGAAAGGAGAAGGAGAAAATGGAGCAGAAGGAGCAAAACTGAATAACAAAGGATCAAAACAACTAATCAAATTTTGGACTTGATGAGAAGAATGAGATAAAAAACCATTTGCTTATATACACAATAATGTTTTCTGTGGGTTGGAAAAGAGAAAATGAAAAAAATTAGAGAAGATATGGAAATATAAAGTTTAAACTACATGGATTGATTCAGTCAGAAACATGAATATATATTAGTAATACATAATGAATTAATTAATTCAAAAACCTCCCCATGCTTAATACTGCCATATTGAAAATATTAAGTAAGCTAAAAAATTAATAAAATTTTATTCTACTCAAGGATTTAGTGAAAATATCTGATATTATATCTTTAGTAGGAATATATTCAATAAAGAAATCATTGTTCTCTAATTTCTCTCAAAGCCAAAAATCATTAGTTTCTATATGTCGTGTACAATTTTGATAGAGAGGATTCTTAATTAAGTAGATAGCTCCTTTATTTTCATTTTGTAAAATTGGAGTTTTAAAGTTGAAATTGAGACTAAGTGCCAATTGTTGAAACCACATTATGTCTTTCCCAACATCACCTAGAGCTCAATATTCTGCTTCAAAAGTGGATAAAGCAGTGAATGTTTTTTTACAGGAGCACAATCCAAGCAGACAATTGAAAATAAATCATGCTCAGAATTTGATTTTCACTGAGGAGAATCACCTTAATCAGTGTTGTGGTCTTCCAACATTGACAGAGGCCTTTGTTGGTCTGTTTGAGGCTGTTAATTGACATTGGTTGAATTATTGGGTGTTTTTATAGTTTTATTTGGTGAATATTGGGACTATATGTATGTGGGTACTACCATTGGATAGCCCCGGGATTTCTCTATATTTCATGTCTTGTTCACATTTTTCATATTCTAAGTTTTAAGGGGTCATTTGCTCATTTTTCATTTCTAAAAGATAGCTGTTTAATTTTTTTTTCTGTGTTTTACGGACTAACCTTAAGTCTTAGGGTTAAGTGATTAGTAAAATTAAGTAGAGCTAATTTGGCTCTATGTTTTATGTCTAAATGTTGTTATAGCTTAATTTTGTGTTTTAAGGGTTTTAGTAGTCGTGGTGGATATTTATAAGTATTTTGGGCTTCTTGGAGGTTTTTGGTGCTTTTCTGGCTTCAGGGAGGTCTGGCTGCTTCTCAATGGTTTTTATTCAATTTGGCTGCTAAAAGCCCCAAATTTGTTGCTGTGCATGAATTTTTTAGATGGTGGTCTGTGTGTACATACTGAATAAGACAGTTTGGGGAAACTATAATTATCATACAACCATCTGGAGGTGATATCATTGTTCTCACTCAGTTTTCACTGTTTTTTGGCCACAATTGGCTGTGTTTGTTGCAAGGTTAGTTCTTCATTTAACTCAACTCTGGAAACTGCTTTCTCTGGTGTAGCTTTGCAACCTGCATTAAGTATTATTGCTGTTTTCTGTGCAACAAGTTCACAGTGTTTTGTTTTTCTGGTGTGGATCTTTCTTAATTTCAGGTTTCTGGTTCTTTGGTTCTCAGTGGTCTGCTATTGGCAACTGTCTTGACTTGTTAAGCAGTCAAGAAGTGTGTTGGAAGGGGTATAGTAACAGTCTTTAATTTTCTGTAGCAAATAAATTTCACCTGGTATTTCCCAAAGGGACAGGGGTTTTTCTCACCAGTTTTACTCCAACTCCCTTGTTCAAGGCCTATAGCTAGTACTCTAGGATTGTCTACATTTCTGGCACCCAACGTGGGGTGAGGACTTTTTTGCTTTTTGGACTTTCTGTTACTTTTAGACTCTCTTATGTGGTTGGAAATTGGTTTCTGGAATCTATTGGACCATGGCTTCTGGACCCTTTTTCTCTAGTGGTGGTAGTGGCACTGTTGGTGCTGCTGAGGATGGTAATCCTCCTGTTTCTGTTAGGCCTTCCTTCAGGATCAAGTCCTGGAAGGGGCCTATGTTTATGGGGAAGGATTTTAAGCTGTTTCTGGAGCTGTTTGGGGTGCTAAGAATGTGTATTGTGCTTCTCACTTGGATACGATGAAGCAAGTCATATTTTATATTGGTGATGTCACCGGAAAACCTATGCACAAGGTCAAGGGTTTTCCTGGAAGTGAGATGAAGAGAGTAGTTTAGAAACTTCTTTGAAGCACAGAGGAAATGTTCAAGGAAGTGATTCAAAGATGACTCAAAGGAAGAGCTACTGCTTCAAGATATGTTCGATAAGAATTATAATATATTTTAAAGTTAATATTAATATTCTTAAGATCTCAAAAATGGTTTTAAACTCTATAATCAAAGATTTAAGTTTTTAGAAATGATTACTGAGAAAAATAAGGAAATGTACAATAATAATGATTTAACCTGAAGCTTTACCACTATTAACTATATATATGTTTTATAATTTAATTCTAAATAAATATCAAACCACAATCCAATGCCTATTATATCCATTACCCCTCCTTGCATTAACCTCATACTCATTCATCATTCCGCACTCCACAGACCTACAAAAAATACACCAATTACACCTGTAACCTCCTCACTAACATTTGTTAACCCTTTAATCCTCCACTAACCATCCCCTCAATGCTCAATACCCCTGTTAATAACCCACAGATACTAAATAAACCTTTCAGTGGAATATTACAGTAACTATTGCGCTGTGTGTTTCTTATCAAAGAAAAGACTAAACATACTATTGAGAGATTGACTAATTTAGATTTAAAGCTTACACTAGCGCGGTGTGGCATTCCAAATCTGAGTAGGCTACTTAGGTGAAAATTTGATTGGACCTTGGTTGGAAGAAAATCATGGTGTTAGCAGGTGTTAATTTGGTTGAAGGGAGTTAACTGGATTTTTTTTGGGTGGATTTATGGTGATTTTTGGAATATTTATGGTGATTTTTTGGAGGATTTATGGTGTTTTGGAATGGATATATGTTGGTATTCCTATTTTTATTTGATGGTTTCATGGATTTGGTATTGGTTTTACTGGATTTTCTAGGGCTCTCTTGGTATTTTTGGTGGATGCAGTGTGCTCATGGAGTAGCCATTTTTTTTCTGGTGTGCTCCGGTGTGCTCCAGTTCGCTCCAGTGATTTTCCGGTGCAAAAGCAAAGTCACTGTGGCAAAGTTGGTCACTGTGGCAAAGTTTGGTCACTGTAGAAAATTCTGATCACCAGTGCAAAGTTTGGTCACTGTTCCAAAAGTTTGGCTTTTGTGGCAAAATTTGGTTAAAAAGTTATTATGCTTACTAGATCAATAGTTTATTGTAGATCATATGCATGTAGGGTATTGTTGGAAAGGTCTGGAGCAGGAGAATCATATGGGAAGGGGAGAATCTTAGTCTTCTACATGTTTTTTTTCTTTTAGTTTCGAAAATAAGGGTCTTTTTTGATAATTAACAATGTTTAATATATAACAACAATTGAAATAAAAAATATCAACATATAAGGTACCATTGGATAGCTCTCATCCTTGGTGACTCAAATTTATTTCTTTTCTTATAAAATTTATAAAATAAAAAATATAATAAAGAACACTCTTTAATTTTGGTGGGAAACTGGGTAAATCTGGGGCAGACCTTTAATAAGGCACCTTTGAACAGATCATCCCAAGGGTAGTTTCTGGGGTACTTTACTGTACTTTTCAGTCTCTGTGGAAAGTGTTTAGGCTTGTTCTAAGTATTTTCTGTGACTTGTATCAGTGTAATCTGGTATAAGGTATTTGTTTTGGGGGTGTAATCATTTATTGCACTTATTTTTTTTCTATATTATAGGTTTCCAACACTTTCAAAGTCTTTCTCTCAGATTTTCAACTTATCCAACTCTTCAAGAAGATCTTCAAGATTGGTTAATTGAATCTTACGTTTACTTAGAGGGACAGGGATTTCTTTTTGTTTTCCAACTCCCTTGTATTCTGCCTGCAGCAAGGTGACTGTAGGAGTCTACTCTACAGTGGTTGAATAGTGAGTACACAAAGGAATGTTGCAGTTGCTATGTAGAATTGTTTTCTGTGCTTCAAGTATAGATTTAGACCTCATTATTATTGATTTAATGAGCTTCTTTTTCCTCGAGTTTCATGTGGCGCGTGACAGGTGACAGGGCTCTGGTGAAGGAGGTTGCTACTATGGAGGGTTATAGAAGGAAAGATTGGAAAAAGTTTTGTCTTCAGATGACAGAAAGGTGCGGATCCAGGTACTCTATGGTGGATCTCAATGAGATTGCCAGTTATTGGCCATCTTATGGAGGTGTGTACAACCTCCATATTTATAGGAAGTTTGTGGCTCAGTTTGAGCCAGTGGTGAATTATTTAGTGGCTATGCAGGAGTTAGAAAGTACTGACTATGCAAGGGATATTTTCTGGTCTCCTTTGGTGAGGAATGTTATGATTGATGTGTTAAAGGAGTTGAAAAAGAAGGATAAAATGAAGATTCTTCCTAATGGAAATCAGAAATTGCCTTCTCTTTCTGTGGTGAAGGAGTTTGTGGAGAAACATATGAAACTTTTGGCGGTGTATTCTTTCCAGTAATCTAGCACCAAGTATGTTAACAAGGTCAGTGAATCTTTTTCTGAAGATGTGGAGGTATCTAGGAAGAAGGAAATTGTGAACAAGGGGAAGGCTCCTGAGAAGCCTAACAAGGTTGACCCTGTGGTGGAGCAGTTGGATTATATGACAAAACAGCTACATATTTATGTTCAGGATGCTCAGAAGGCCAATATGGCTCCTTCTCAGCCTAGAAATTTTGATAGGAGGGTTTTTAGGAGTGATCCTTGGGTCTGCTCTTATTGCAGCAGGAAGGGCCACAAGTCCAATGATTTTTGGGCACTGAATGAGGATGTGTCTGAAGGGAAGGTGGAATTTGATGGGAAAATGTCCAAGTTCCCAGATGATTCTTTTGTGAAGCCTAATTATGGTCAGGCTCCAGTGGACCTGTTGAGGAGGAGACATAATTTCAACTCAAGGAGGCCAAGATTTGAGGAGTTGCCTAATGAGGCTTCTTCTGCTGGTAAATGTGGAGATTACGGAAAGGGCAAGGGATAGGAGGCTAATATAGTCTCATTTCCATCTTCCTTTGGCGGTTTCGAGTTAAATTATTGTGAGGGAAAGTCAAGTGAGGAATGCTTGGCTGGTGTGTATGATGTGGAAGCAGGAAAGGTGGGATGCCTAAGAGCAGTTCTCAGGCCCAAACAAAGCCTAACGCTTCAAAGGTGGATCCTAAGCTGAGTGCAGCTAGGAAGAAGTACAGAAAAGAGGAGCTGTATAAAATTCAGAAGGGTATGGCAGATATGGGCCCCCCTAGTTTTGGAGAATTGGACATGAATGGTGAGCCAATGCCTTTGGATGTTGATTCTGGCTCTGAGGAGGATGTCCCTTTGGCTTCATTGCCATAGCCTGCTGGAGTTAGAGGTTCTGGTGAGAGATCTGGTTTGATTCCAGTTGAAGGTAAATCTGTTGGTGGTTCTGGTCCTCAAGAATCTTCTATGACCAAGGTAGTGAAGCAAAGAGCTCACTTTGAAAGGTTGGTGGTTTCTGGCTAAGTTAATGTTATGGACTTTGTCCTGAAAAGGATGAATCAGGTCCAGGTTTCCCTTACTTATGGGTAGTTGTATGCTATCAGTCCTGGGTTGGCTGATAGTCAGAAAAAGTTGTTGACCAGGAGAAGGGTTTTTTCTGGGGAGGTAGAATACATTTGTGATTCTGCTGAAAAATTTGGTGAGGGGTTGGAAACTCATTTTTCTGCACCTCTGGGTTATGTCAATGTCACTCTGAATGGCAGGGAGTCTAGGGCATTGGCGGATTCAGGTTCTCAGATTAACCTGATTTCTTTGTTTGAGGCTACTCATCTGGGCCTACCGATCTAGACAGGTATTGGTAGAACTTTAAGAGGGATCAGTGGCCATGTCACTGAACTTGTTGGAAAATCTGAGTTTTTGAAGTTTGATGTTGGTTGAGCCTCAGGGAAGGTTTATTTTTACATTTCTAAAGGCACTGTAAAAGTTGTTTTGTTGGGCCATTCTTGATGGATTTTCAGGCAAGAATTCATTACCATTTTGATGTGGGAATCAGTTTGGAGTTTAATGGTGAGGATGAAAGGAGGCTTCACTTGATGTTATTATCTCCTGTAGAGAATTGTTGGGAGACCAAGCCTGGTTTGTCTTCAATGTGCCAGTGCATGGATGGTTGTAGGAGAAGAAGAGAAGTGGGTTCTGCCTCTGGTTTTTTAGAGTGTGGCTCAGGCTCTATTGAGAGTCTTTTATTTTTAAAGTGATGAGTGCTTATCACCCAATTTCTACAACCTCTCCCTAAGATGAGGAAATCCCAGGTTGTAGTAGGTCAGCTCCCTTGGAGATATACCAAGTGGATTTTCAACCTTCTCTTTTTAATGTTTCTCTTCTCTACAACTATTCTTCATGTTTTAAATCAGGTACCTTTTCTCTCTAAAAATTCTCAATTATTTTTAATTCAAGTTCAAAAAAGAATATTGGTTATATATCTTTATTGAAAGATATGCAGAAAAGCTGTGGGGTGGTGAGATTGGGGTCTAAAAGTATCTCCTCCCAATTGTGCACCTCCAGGGTTTCCTCTACACCTTTCAAGAACATTATCTTGGCCACGTCTGTGAGCATTGGGGAAACCCCTGGAATTTTTTGTAAGATAGAAGAAAACTCAAGAAAAGAAAATAAAAATTTCAAGATAACTGAAGAAAATCAAAAAAAATCTGAAGATAATCAAGAAAGAAGAAGCAAATTATTTTTGTGAAGATCATCAAGATCAATTTTTGGCCTCCAGCAAGAGGTTAAACTGCACACAATTTTGAAGAAAGAAGATCATTAAGATCAATTTTTAGGCCTCCCAAAATGAGGATGAACTGCACAATTTTTGGAGATGTGATTCAGAAGATGAATCAAGATTTGAAGATTTAGAAGATAGAAGTGAGGATGAAGATGTGGAATTGCGGAAAAGTTTTGGAGTGGTGAGATTGGGGAATAAAAGTAAGGCCTCCCAATTGTGCACCGCTAGGGTTTCTTCTACACATTTCTAAAACATTACGTTGGACACACATGTGAGCAATGGGGAAACCCTTATTTTTTGTTCCAGGTCTGGTGGTGAAGACGTTCTGAAGATCCCTCAAGTCAAAGGTGGAGCTACAAAGTATAAGAAGGTAGCACAGAAGATTATCAATGAGCCTATACCTGTAGGTTTGAATCTGTCTTTGAAGAGACCTCCTTTGTCAAGGGATCTGTACCTTACTCCTCTGGTGAAGAATCCTCTGGATTTTATGGAAACAGCTAGAATGACAGTGAAAAGATTGAAAGTTGTTAATTTTGGTCCTGATGGGTGGTTTTCTGATGAGGAAAATAAGCTGTTGTTGCACGTTATTGTGCTGAGGGAGATAGTGGTGGCATTTGTTGAGGAGGAAAGGGGTGTGTAGAAAAACTCTTATGGGGAACCTTACTTGATTCCTGTGGTTTATCACAAACCTTGGCAAATAAAACCTTTTCTTATTCCAGCTGCTATTACGGATGATTTTGTAGAAATTTTTAAAGAAAGTGTTAGGACTGGTTTAACCAAACAATCAACATCTAGTTACTCAAGCCCAGCTTTCTGTGTAAAGAAGCATAATGGGAAGCTGAGGGTTGTGCATGATCTAAGGGCCCTGAATAGAGTCACTATCAAAGATGTGGGAATGCCGCCAAGTGCAGAGGACTTTGTGGAAGATTTTTATGGAAGGGTGTGTTATGTTTTTGGGAGATAATATGGGTGGTTATGATGAAAGGGAATTTCACACAGATTCACAGTCACTTACAACGTTTGAGACTCCTCTGTGGAGATTTCAGCTCACTAGGTTTCCTCAAGGAGCAACTAATTCAGCAGCAGTATATCAAGCTTAAATGGCTTGGATTTTACAGGATGAGGTTCCTACTCATGCTGGTATTTTTATTGATGATGGTGGAATCAAAGGACCCTCCACTTATTATGGAAATGTGGTTCTGAAGGAGAACCCAGGTATAAGGAGATTTGTTTGGGAATATGCAATTCCTCTAGAGAGAGTATTGTTTAGGATTGAAGAGGCTGGTTTGACCATTTCCACATCAAAATTTTGTTGTTTTGTTCTTGCTCTGTAAATTCTGGGTCATGTTGTATGTAAGGAGGAAGGATTATGGTGAAGAAGAAAGTTAATAAAATTCAGTCATGGCCAAGGCCTAAAAATACTACTGAAGTAAGATGATTTTTGGGGGTTTGTGTGTATGTCAGAATTTTTATTAAAGATTTATCTTTTTTGGCTTCACCTTTGAGGAAGCTGACCCAGAAAGACACAGAGTGGATATGGACTTAAGAGTGTCAAGAGGTTTTTCAGAAGTTGAAAAAGGTGGTAGGTAAATATATTATTCTTCACAAGTTAGATTATGGTGTTGGTTCTTGAAAATTTTATCAGGCAATAAACTCAAGTCATATGGTGGCTGGTACTGTTTTGTCTCAAGTAGATTAAACTGGGAGGGTCAGGCCAGTAAGGTATGAGTCTGTGGTATTTAATGAGGTTGAATCTAGATATTCTCAACCCAAGTTGGAATTGTGTGGTGTTACAAAAATTTTGAAGAATCTGAAAACTGTTTTGTGGGGGCAGAATTACAAGTTGCAGGTGAAAGCAAAATCTCTGGTTCAAACGATCAATACATTTAGTCTTCCAAACGCTCCAATGACTATGTGGCTGGCATTAATTCAGCATTTTTCTTTTGACCTGGTACACAAACCTGGAAAAACCTTTACAATGCTAGATGTATTATCACGGAGACCACCCACGGATAAAGATTCAGACTCTTAAGAACTTGATCAAGATGTTGCAGTGGTTAGGGCCAGCACGAAGGGTGCTGATGATTTATTCTTCTCCCCCATGAGGCTAAAGTGGATGATTTTTCTCTCCTCCACCAAGATAATAAACTGGCTGGTTCTGATCTTGATTCTGGTGATCAGGATGTTTTTATTGATGAAGATTGGGCTGTTTTTTGGGATGGCTCAAAATTGGAGAATGGTGTTTTTGTTGGTGAACTGGATTCTCTTAAGATTCAGTGAAAGAAAATGGATGTACCAAAATTTAGGTATTGGAATCCTGGATGAGCTGGTCCTCTTGCTTATGTGTACACTGGTAATTTTTATGATAAAGTTATACCCCTGGATGTTATTTTGTTGGGTTTTGAAGATAAGACCTAGAGTCAGACTGGGTTTTATTTTGTTATGGTTGAATATCTGTTAACCTTGGAGAGGCCAGATTGTTGTGATGATGATACTTGGGTGGAA
This sequence comes from Hemileia vastatrix, assembly GCA_030280995.1. Classification (NCBI taxonomy): domain Eukaryota; kingdom Fungi; phylum Basidiomycota; class Pucciniomycetes; order Pucciniales; family Zaghouaniaceae; genus Hemileia; species Hemileia vastatrix. The sequence continues at coordinate 28,017,025 of JASXTE010000007.1, read as the reverse complement.
ATAAAAAAGAAGATTCCTGGCTTTTATGTGTTTGAAAGGAGGTTGATGAGTAGGAGACATCTGAATCCTCATGTGGTGGTGTCTCAGAAGAAGAGTCAAGAGTTTGTGTTGAAGTCTTTGCATGAAAACGTTATGTCATAGATGCTTTAGGGAGACTTATAGAAGGGTAGCAGGCAGATTTTAGTAGCCAGGTATGAAGTTGGCTGTACAGGGTTAGTTACAATCTTGTGAAGAATGTCAAATAAGAAATCACTTGAAAACTAAAGAGGTTGGCTGTGCTACTGGTGAATCAACTCTATTTGGAAGAGTCAGTTTGGATACTGTCCTTATTAAAGAGTGTAGGTATAAATACTTGATTGTTTCCAGGGATAATTTTTCTGGTTGGGTTGAGGCAGTGCCTCTGGTTAATTTTACTTCCAAAAACGTGGCAGAATTTTTGAAGAAAGAATTATTGTTTAGGTATGGTTTTGTGTAGTTGGTGACTGTTGATGGCAGACCAGAGTTTGAAGCTGAAGTTAAAAAAACTGTGGAAGGTATTGGCTCTAAATTCAGAGTAACTACATCTTATTATCCTGAATCTGAAGGCATGGTTGAAAGAGGTCATCAATCTATAAAGAATGATTTGGTGAAGATGTATGGAGATAGTGCTGAAAAGTGGAGGCATTATTTACCCTTGGTTTTATTTTCTGATAGATTCACTGTAAAAAGGACAAAAGTCTATTCCCCTTATTAATTTATTTTTGGGAAGAAAACTGTTCTACCAGTGGGTTTGGAAACTGTATCTTATCTTGGAATTGATTGGGATGATTTATGCTCAACAGAAGATTTTCTCTCTGACAGGATGCAACAGTTGGAATGTGGAAAGGAATTTCAAGAGAAGGAATACTTTGGAATGATGAAGATAAGAAATCAATCAGTCAGATACTGGGACAAGATGTTGGCTCATAGACTTAGGAATCCCTTGAAACCTGGTTGTTTGGTTTTGGTGTATAATAGAAATTTGGAGAGTCAGTTGCAAAAAATGTTTTCTGACAGATGGAATGGACCTTAAAGAGTGAGATATAACGTGTCTGGAGGTTCTTATGTTTTGGAGGAGTTAGATGGTGCATTCTTAAAGAAGAGAGTTGCTGCTGATCAGGGGAAAAAATTTTACCCAAGAGGCACTAGAAGTGAAGAATATTGACTCCCCAATGAGGATAAACTATAGATCATTCTTTAATTTTAGATTTTTGGTGATACCGTGCATCTTTTTTGTTGGAAACTTTTATGTTAGAAGGTACTCATGGGTGGGGCTTCCAGATTTTATTTTGGTAAATGTGGGGGAAACTGATGGGCTGGCTGCTCTGTAGAACAGGTATGCCAGATTGTCTGTTTCCAACCTCTTCTCTTCATTTGGTTTAACCCTAGCATAGGTTTATTTTCACAGGTTTAGTTCTCTATGACTTTAAACTGAAAATTCTTTTGGTTTTAAAGTGCCGGACTCTTCATGTTATTGGTTTTGGATTATGGTGTTGAATGTTGCATTTTTGTTTGAAGGTACCCAGGGGGGGGCTTCTAAATTTTATTTTGGCTAGTGTGGAGGTAACTAATGAGCTGGCTGCTCTTTAGAACAGTTAACCCATAATGTCTGTTTCAAGTTTTTTCTTGTACTAGTTTAATCCTAGGTCTGCTTTTGTTATTTAGGTTTCAAGTCCACTATGACTTTAAACTGGCTAACTGGCTTGGGATTGGCTTCTTTACTCTATTTGGATTGGTGTTTGATCACTGGTGGTCTCCCATAATTTTTACTTATTTGAGGGAGCCCACCCAGTGATCATTTCCTTGGAAGTGACTTTCTATGTAGCCGGACTTTTTCTTTTTCTTTTCTTTAATTTTTGATTCTATGGTTTTGTTAGATGCTAGTTTTAGATTATTTTCTTTTTTCTCTTTTTTCTTTTAATTTTTATGGGGGTTATAAGGATATAAGAGTGGAAAAATTACAAATTATATTATATGGTGTCACCAAATCAAGGCCACTTGGATGTGGGAAAGCATTGGTGTGGAAAGGCTCATCAATTTGCGGGCCAAAGCTATTTTCTTTTTTATCTCTTTCTCATTTTTTTATTATTTTTCATTGATTTATATTTATTTCATCTTTTATTTATTGAAATTATTTTTCTTAATTTATTTTTTATCTCAATTCATTTAAAAATTATTTAAAAGTGTATCCACATCAAGGTGCACTTGAATGTGGGTAAGGTATTACGGGATCAGCTCATTAATTGGCTGGCGGATAACATTTGTAATTATTATTATTCATTTCATTATAATTTCTCAGCTCTCACATTTTTTGGGTAATAGTTTTTTTAGTATGTTATTAGTTTAGATAAAAAAAATAATAATAAAAAATAAGAAATAAAAATAAAAATAAAAATAAAAATAAAAATAAAATAAAAATAATAAAAAAAAATAATAAAAATAAAAATAAAAATAAAAATAAAAATAAAAATAAAAATAAAAATAAAAATAAAAATAAAAATAAAAATAAAAATAAAAATAAAAATAAAAATAAAAATAAAAATAAAAATAAAAATAAAAATAAAAATAAAAATAAAAATAAAAATAAAAATAAAAATAAAAATAAAAATAAAAATAAAAATAAAAATAAAAATAAAAATAAAAATAAGAATAAAAATAAAAATAAAAATAAGTATAAAAATAAAAATAAAAATAAAAATAAAAATAAAAATAAAAATAAAAATAAAAATAAAAATAAAAATAAAAATAAAAATAAAAATAAAAATAAAAATAAAAATAAAAATAAGTATAAAAATAAAAATAAAAATAAAAATAAAAATAAAAATAAAAATAAGAATAAAAATAAAAATAAAAATAAGTATAAAAATAAAAATAAAAATAAAAATAAAAATAAAAATAAAAATAAAAATAAAAATAAAAATAAAAATAAAAATAAAAATAAAAATAAAAATAAAAATAAAAATAAAAATAAAAATAAAAATAAAAATAAAAATAAAAATAAAAATAAAAATAAAAATAAAAATAAAAATAAAAATAAAAATAAAAATAAAAATAAAAATAAAAATAAAAATAAAAATAAAAATAAAAATAAAAATAAAAATAAAAATAAAAATAAAAATAAAAATAAAAATAAAAATAAAAATAAAAATAAAAATAAAAATAAAAATAAAAATAAAAATAAAAATAAAAATAAAAATAAAAATAAAAATAAAAATAAAAATAAAAATAAAAATAAAAATAAAAATAAAAATAAAAATAAAAATAAAAATAAAAATAAAAATAAAAATAAAAATAAAAATAAAAATAAAAATAAAAATAAAAATAAAAATAAAAATAAAAATAAAAATAAAAATAAAAATAAAAATAAAAATAAAAATAAAAATAAAAATAAAAATAAAAATAAAATAATTATATATATATATATCTTCTAATTATTTTTGTTCTCTCTATTTAGTAAATTATTAATCTATTTTTTATTTTAATGTCTGGAAGAAGAAGCCTCCAGCGGTTGGTCCGGATTATGGTGGTGTTTTTTCTTTTTGTTAGGATTGGAGGAAGAACTGTGTTCTTTGTTATGTAGGAGGCTGAAAAGAGTATATGGGTTGTAATAGTCAAGGACCGGATTAGAAAGTAATTTTTGGGAAGAAGTGGAAGAAGCAGGGATAGAGTGTTGGAAGGTGTGCTTGATTATTCTAGTCATCTTCCAGTGGTCATCAAGGAGTTGTTTCCCCAGATTCTTTTGAAACTCATTCAACAGACCATGAAGAGAAAAGGCCTCACCATGGGAAATCTGGGGGTGAACTGCTAGCAGTTCCCTCTTTTTGAAATTATTAGGAATTTGTCAGGAAACTGTTGGGAAACCATCCTGAAAATGTCAGAAAGATGTTTTTAAATCTGATGAAAAAACATTGAAAAATTAAAAAAACACAGATTGAATCCAGAACAATCCCTCCTTGAGCAGAGCTTAAGAACCACATTGAACATCAGTTAATCTCAGGTTTGGAAAAAGGTTGAACGACATCACTTAGCATACCTTAATATTCAAATATTTAACTTGAATATATTTTGCGTGTATGATATAGATGCATATGCATATGAATTTGCATGGTGGATACTTATTGCATGCTAAAAATTGATGTGAATTGCCTATCCAAAGTGTATGCACAATGACTATGAAGAATAAATATGCATAAAAAATATGCATAAAAATATGCATAAAAAATATGCATAAAAATATGCATAAAAAATATGCATAGTGATTATGCATAAAAAATATGCATATTGAATATGCATAAAAATATGCATAAAAATATGCATATTAAATATGCATTAAAAATATGCATATTGAATATGCAAAAAAAGGTGCATATACGTATATGAATAAAATATATTAATATGCATATAAATCTGTATAATGAATATGCATATTAATATGCATAAATATGCATAATGATTGAAAAATGCAAAAAAATGATGCTTAACGAGTAATTTTATGCATAAATAGAAATATGCAATATGAATTCATATTGCATACAGATAACACTGGCAAACCATTTTGACCAAAACTCATACTAAATTTTCAATCTGGACTAAAGGTGTGAGGGAAGGAAGAAAAACAGTCCGACATTAGAAAAATGCTACATGCACTCATTTTGTAGCAGAGCAAATGAGAAGTGCTGAATTATGGTTGGTGCCCATAATTTAGTATGATATCATAATTTTATTTAATTGTTTTCAATATTGAAAAGACTTTAGGTCGGTTGGTATGGATCTAGCTGTGCCAGGGTCTAATCTAATTATTTTAACAATTTCTTAATAATTAACGGGCTTTAATACAAAAACAGGTTGTATTTTTTGTGGGATATTGGATATGATAAGGTCTTTTGTAAAAAAAACTTATATTGTTTAAAAATATTCCTGAATCAGATGTGGGATAATCACTACAAAAAATTGTAGTACTGTGGGCAATAAAATATATGCACAAGCAGTAAAGAAAGGACCAAGTGAACCCTTTTTGTGCAGTGGGAATCATTAGAGTGGAATTGTGGATGAAAAATATAATTCATTATTACCATTTTATTTAATCAAAAAATTTATAATATTTAAAAGAACTATTGATTAATTGGTATTTGACCTTTGTGCCTCACTCATATTTATCATTTGATTGATTTTTGTCACCATTATGTTATTAAGATTATAAGTATAGCAAAAACTCGTGTGCCAATTGCATACTAAGTGATGTTACACCTTTTATAATATTATTCAATAAAGGTAAAAAAATATGAAAATGATTTGTTTTACAAAAAATAAATTGATATACAAAAGTAATATGAGGGATAAAAAGGTAAAATTAAAGGAATCAAATATGAAATAAAAAATTAAAATAAATATACTGCCATCAAGAGCAAGTAGACATGTTGGGGCAAATGTCAACCAGTGAGGCTAAACTTGGACTATAATTGCTTTTTTGAAAAACAAAAAAGTGCCAATCTGAGGTTTAAAAAAACTTCAGCATAACCATTTAGCCATATCAAACAACTTCTAGTTCAATGATTGAGAGAGAATTGATCACACCAGACTGCATGTGACAAAAAGTGTCCAGCACAAGTTCGGCCAAACTTGTGCTGGACACATTTATGATGGAGAGTAGCTAGGGTAGAATTTTTCTTCAGTTAATCTGGTATTTCTTATAAACATGTCCATTGGTAGTTGATCTTTGTGCCTCACTCATATATATCATTTGATTAATTTATTTTCACCATTATATTATTAATATTATAAGTATAGCGAAAACTCGTGTGCCAAATGCATACCGGGTGATATTACACCTTTTATAATATTATTAAATAAAGGTAAAAAATATGAAAATGATTTTTTTACAAAAAATAAATTGATATACAAAAGCAATATGAGGGATAAAAAGGTAAAATTAATCTCAAAGAGATCAATTATGAAAAACAAAATACTAGTAAAATTCTTGCTCTCAAGAGCCAGTAGAAGTGTTGGAAAAAATGGGAGCCATCAGGGCTAAATTGTAATAAGTGACCTTTTTTTTAAAGATAAAAAATTATACACCTGAGGTTGGGAAGAACAACAGGCGGATGATTCAGCTAATCAAAACTGCTTGTAGTGAAGTTTAATAAAAAAATGTTTTTTTGTTGCCATATAGAGAATTGATCCCATCTGACTGCACGTGACTAAAAGTGTCCAGCACAAGTTCGGCCGAACTTGTGCTGGACACTTTTATGATGGAGAGTAGCTTGGGTGGAAATTTTCTTCAGTTTGTTCATCTTGTATTTCTCATAAACATGTTTACTGGTATTTGATAAGTCTGTATCTTTCATATTTATCATCCGATTAATATTTTATCACCATTAGATTATTAATGTTATTAGTATAGCAAAAACTTGTGTGCCAAATGCATACCATGTGAAGTTATACCTTCAATAATTTTTTAAAATAGATGTAAATAAATATGGAAAGGAATAGTTTTAAAAAATTAAATTGAAATTTAAAAGTAAAAAGAGGAATAAAAGAGTAAAATAAAAGTCAAAGAGTTAAAATATGAAAAAAATACTGGTAAAATTCCTGCTATCAAGAGCCAGTAGAGGTGTTAAAGCAAATGGGAGCCATCAGGGCTTAATTGTAATAAGTGACCTTTTCTTTAAAGATAAAAATTATACACCTGATATTGGGCAGAACAGCAGGTGGATGATTCAGCTAAACCAAACTACTTCTAGTGAAATTTGATAAAAAAAATTTTTGTTGCCATACAGAGAATTGATCCCATCTGACTGCACATGACCAAAAGTGTCCAGCACAAGTTCGGCCGAACTTGTGCTGGACACTTCTATGATGGAGAGCGGCTGGGGGAGAATTTTTTTTCAGTTCATATGGTATTTCTTACAAACATGTCTACTGGTATTTTATCTTTGTGCCTCACTCATACATATTGTTTGATTAATTTTTTTTCTTAATTATATTATTAATTATATAAGTATAGCGAAAAATTGTGTGCCAAATATATACTGAGTGATGTTACACATTTTATAATATTATTAAAAAAATGTATAAAAATATTAAAATAATTTATTTTAAAATTTATCAATTGATATCCAAGAGCAATATGAGAAATAAAAAATTAATTTAAAGCGATCAAATATGAAAAAAGAAATCCAAGTATTATTGCTAATATCAAAGGCAAGTAGAGATGTTGAAGCAAATGAGAGCTGTCAGGGATAAATTGTACTTAATTGATTGTTTTTTAAAGATAAAAAATTGTGTACCTGTGGTTTGGATGAACTCTAGGTGGATAATTCAGCTATATCAAACTACATCTAGTGAAGTTTCTTATCAAATAATTTTTTTCATTTCCATAGAGAGAATTGATCTCATCTCACTGCACCTGACCATAAGTATCCAGCACAAGTTCAGCCGAACTTGTGCTGGACACTTTTTTAATGTAGAGTAGCTAGGGTAGAATTTTTCTTCAGTTCATCTAGTATTTCTTACAAACATGTCTACTGGTATTTTATATTTTTTCCTCACTCATTAATATCATTTGATTAATTTTTGGTCGCCATTATATTATTAATTTTATAAGTATAGAAAAAACTCATGTGCCAAATGCATACCAGGTGATGTTATTCCATTTATAATATTATTAAATAAATGTATAAAAATATGAAAATAGTTTATTTTAAAAATTATTACTTGATATCCAAAAGCAATATTAGGAATAAAAAATTAAGTTAAAGGGATCAAATATGAAAAAAGAAATTTAAGTAATATTCCTACTATCAAAGGCCAGTAGAGGTGTTGAAGCGAATGAGAGCCATCAGGGATTAATTGTACTAAATTGACTTTTTTTCAAAGATAAAAAATTGTGCACCTGTGGTTTGGATGAAATCTAGGTAGAAAATTTGGCTATGTAAAACTACTTCTAGTGAAGTTTTTTATCCAAAAAAATTTTTTCATTGCCATAGCGAGAATTGATCTCATATGACTGCAACTGACCAAAAGTGTCCAGCACAAGTTCGGCCGAACTTGTGCTGGACACTTTTTTGATGGTGAGTATCTAGGGTGCAGCTCTTCTTCAGTGCAACTGGTATTTTTTTAAAACATATCCACTGGTATTTGATCTTTCTGTTTTATTAATATTTTATCATTTGATCAATTTTTTGTTACCAGTATATTATTATTTTTATTAGTATAGAAAAACAACATGTGCCAAATGCTTACAGGGTGATGTTAAACCTTTAATATTTCTAATAAATACAGGTAAAAAATTATGAAAATGATTTGTTTTACATAAAATTAATTGATATCTAAAAGAAAAAAAGGGATAAAAAGAAATAGGTTGAATAATAGGGATTTTATATGAAATTAAAAATTCAAGCTAAATGCCTACTTTCAAGGCTCAGAAGAGGTGTTGGATAAAATGGGCATCATAAGGAATAAAATTTTACTTAATTTGATTTTTTGAAAAACTAAATGAAGTTTTCAACTGATTTTTTTCCAATATTTAGTTGGAAACATTATCTATATCAAATTACTTCTAGTACCATGATTGACCAAATTAAATCCTCATTTCCATATGCCGAATTGATTCCATATGGCTGGACCTGGCCAAAGGTGTCAACCACAAGTTTGAGAATTCTTCTGGTGGACACTTTTATGATGGACAGTAGTAGGGTGCAAGTCTTCTTTAGTTAATCTAGTATTCCTCATAAACATTTCCAACTTATTTTTGGCCAAAAATTAGGTGGAAAGTTTTTCCATATAAAATTACTTCTAATGCCATGATTGACTAAAAATTGATTCTCATTGCCATATAGAGAGTTGATCCCATATGACTGGATCTGGCAAAAGTGTCACCACAATTTTTGATAAACTTAAGTTTGAAAATTTTATGATGGAAAGTAATTGCAAGTCTTCTTCATTTCATCAAGTAATCGTCATAAAAATTTCCACCTGTATTTTGGCCAAACTTCAGGTGGACACTTTGGCCATATTAAATTAATTCTAGTTCCATGTTGATAAAAAACTGATACTTATTGCCATATATAGATATTAAACCCATCAGACTGTACCTTTCCAAAAGTGTCTACCTGAATTATGGCTAAACCTCAGTTGGACACTTTTATGATGCAGAGTAGCTAGGGCAAAAGTATTCTTCAGTTAATTTGGTATTCATAATAAATTTATCCTCCTGAAGTTTATCCTAACTTGAGGTGGACAATTTCGGAAAGCACCAGTTAGTCACTATCCATCAAAAAAGTGTTCACCAAAATTTTGGCTAAACTTGTGGTGGACCCCTTTGATCAGCCACAGTCAGATGAGATCAACTCTTTAGATGGGAATGAGGATGATTTTTTGGTCAATCGTTGAAATAGAAGTAGTGTGATGTGGCCAAATTACCCCCCTGCAGGTCAGACATACCTCAGAAGGACACTTTTTAGCAGGTAGTAACTGAGAAAAATCCATTTATCAGAAGGAAAATCTTTTATTGGATAGATACCAAGGTTTCATACTTGTGTATTATGGTGAGTATTAATTTTGAAAGAGTCTGTCCAAGCAATTTCATTGCCCATCATGACTCATTTTGTTTTAAATGTTTCAAACTGCGTGATACAGTATTAAGGTGTCACATAGTATAATTAAGTTCTATTAAGTGCCCTCCTATGATGCCTAAATTTATAATTTAATATCTTACATATTAATTTTTTTATATAAATTCATCAATAGTATTTTTTATTATCAAATTTAATAGAGCAAGTATCCTGAATTATTATATATGCATAAGCTTAGGTTAGATCAATTTGTGCTCAATTTGTTCTCATCAGAGGACCAAAATCAAGTTCTGGAGGATCAACTTGTGCATAATTTGGAATCAGTTGATATTCTGTCTATAATCAATCTGAGAATAAATGTAAATCTAACTCTAATTTACTTATGTTTATAAAGTATTCATAAACTTGGCATATTTAAGGGACACTCTAAATTTCAAGAGAGGGGATGGCTAGCAATTCACCCCTAAATTTTCCGTGGTGAATCACTTGATTCTTTCCTTTTTTCAGTTTCAGTTTCAGATTCACATTGATTTTCAACAATATTTATGTTTTTCTCACATTTGTGACCTTTGACCCAAGGTTTGTTACACTTATAACAAGTATTTGTTTCATACTTCTTAGGTACTACAGGTGCAGTAGGTTTTTTCTGCTTCTCCTGAAGTGTTTTTGAATTCTGAGTTTTTACAGGTTCAACATTTTGTTTATAAGTGGAATACCTTGATTCATACTTATGGTTTAATAATATTTCATTGCAAATATTAATAAAGTCAGAATATTCAGTAACATTTAATGTTCTAGCTACAACAATATCTCTGAAAGATATAGGTAATTTATATATTATCTTATCTTTCCATAAGTTAAAATCCATATGAGACTCAATGGCTTTTAATATTTTGTTTAAATTCAGTAAAAATACCATAGGTTTGTCACCATTCAACGGATTATATCTAGTCTTCTCAAAAAGTCTCTGCTGAGTAAGCCTGAATTTAGAACATCCAAATTGTTTTTCAATAAGTTGTTTCCATTCAGCCCAAGAGTAGTCTCTACCCTCACTTAAGACAGCTTTAAACCATAATAAAGCAACATCCTTAAATAAAGAAATTAATTTTGATGTTATCTCTTCATCTAGTAACTTATCTGAGAATTTAAAGTTGTCAATTCTTTGAATAAAATGTTGCCAATCAGAGCTGGCTTCCCCATCATAAGTTGGGTACTGATCTATTTTAGGCCAGTTTTTCTGATTGGATTTTATCTCACTAATCTTAGGTAAATTCAACAACTCATTTACTTTTGATAAATGGTCTTGTATTTCTTCCTGCACAGATTTGTGACTTACATTTTCAGATTTGACACTACCACCAGATGGTTTTAATTGTGGTGGTAAAGGGAAGGAATGAGATTCACTTTTGCCAATGAAAAGATTATTATTATATTGATGATTATCCTGGTTCATTAGTAGATTGGCAGTTTCAATCTCAACTTTAGTTAATCTTTGTAGCCACTCAGAGACACTTTGATTTGTCTGGGCAAAAGATAACTTTGTTCTTGATTCAGTTTTTAATAAATGTGTTTCATATAATTTTTCTAACTCACAGAATTTGTTTGAAAGGTCATTATATTTATTACTTAATGAATCATATTTAAGAGTTAGAGACAAATGTTCTTTCTCTAATTCTTTGTTGCGTGTTGCTAATTGAGAAATGTTTAATGTAAAGGATGAAATGGTATCACTAGTGAGCTTAACTGTCTGTTCCTCACAATCAGTCATTCTATTCCACAATGCTGAAACAATTCTATGGACAGTTGGATTATTGTTAAAATATTCCATGTCCTCCTTTTCAATTCTCTCACTCTCCTGTGAACTTCTCATCTCACTAGTAGGTGGTTGCAACTTAGGGTTAACTGTATTATCATTGTAAATAGTACTGTTATTGTGGACAAAAGACAAGTCAGGTGTATCTACTCTAAAACCTAAATTTCTTAAATCCTCCTCTATTTTTTGCACAGATTTAACATCAATAGAATTACCTATATTGTAATTATCAGTATTCTGTTCAATCTGAGAGGGTAATCTACTTAACAAGGGATGGTTGCCAGTCCTGATTTTTGGCGCTTTTTTCCTTTGTAAGGGTAAGCTGAGGAAGTCAGATGAGGGGGTGGATCCCTGTTGCAACTGTGGCTTGTCCACTGTTGGTGAAACCAGTCCCATTTCCATTTGTCTACCAGGATTTTCTCCTGGGAGTGAGTTGACCCGCCTTGGGTAGGGGGTTGCTGATTTGATTGACTGGGCTGGCCTCCCTTTAATTCTGCCAATGCCTGATTCATCTGCTGAAACCCTACCTTGCAATTGTTTTGCAACTGCTCTACCTCTTTGAACATGAGAGATTTTGATTCCTCTAGCTTCAGAACCTGTTTGCCAGGTGGGACAGTTGATCCTGAAGAGGAGGAGACGTCTTTTTTATAGTTATCTTTTTTAAGAGGGTGTCCTTTTCCTCTATACTCATGCTTTCTGGCTGGGGGTACTGTTGTCCCTCCATGGTGATGTCCTGGAAAGTTTTTGTTAGCCTTAGACCTGGTATTATAAGCCGGCTTTTCACTTACACTGTCCTGGGGAGCACTCATATTTTTAAGAAGAACAATATTTTACGTCTACAGAAGGAAAAAACTCTGTGGAATTAGTAGACAAAAGATATTAGCAATTATATTACTGATAAAAAAGCAATGGAGCTTACCCTGAATTTATATCTATATTTATTTAAATAAAATGTAAGAAAAATTTGAAAAAATCTGTTAAAAATATAATAATAAGTTTAACTAGACCTCTATAAGGGTGAATAATTAGCTTACCAAGCTTTAGCCAAATACCAATTTAATTGGGTGTTATATTGGTGTTCAAATACCAAGTGAAATTGGGTTTATATTGGGTACAGTTACTACTGTAAATATCTAATTTTTATGATAAAAAATTAGTACAATTATTTTAAAGGTTCTTTTCCGCAATAAATGAGTTATGATGACCCACTAATATGCAGCAGACCCAAATATTTGGTTTATTTTGAGCTGTACTAAGGTTAAAATCATGTCCCAAGGCTTATACTAAATAATAAGTAAAATATAAGGAAAGGCCCCCAATCGTCAGTATAGTCTAGTATATAAGTATGATATAATAGTGTTTATTTATGGTCCTACCACTTATTGATAAATGATTTAGTGATTAAAAATCAGGGGAAGACTAATAAAATAGTTATACTCAAATAAAACTCTAACTGTTAAAATCCCTCCTTACTTATATTCAAATCCACTAGAGTGCACAGACCTTCAATCCAGATTATGTCACTGCTATCCCCATCAATTACAGCACTGTGAGGGCCCATCAGCTCCCCATGGCGTCCACTTCAAGCAGTTTCAACACCCAGACCTCCAGTAAGGACCCTCCATCACTATTAATAATAACACAGATCCATACCATAAATAGAAATCCCAGATAAAAGCGGATACCATAAAGAAACAAGTAAAATAAACAATAAAAAAGAGATTTAATGAAACTAAAAGCATATAAAGGAAACAAATAAAATTTCCAAGCCCCCAATAACATCCCCAAGAATCCACATTAACCCAGAAACATCCTTCCAACCCATAAATCTGTGAATAACCATCCAAGGAAGTAATTTTAGTTGTGCGAACTGGGTGTATGCGCCTGATATAGGTGTCTATGCTTCTGTAGGAGTTGTGAGTCCACTTATTTCGTCCATATGACCTAAAATAAGCAGAAAAACAAAGGTTATAGGCTATTAAGGGGCTAAAACCCACTTATATACCTAAATATACATAATATACTGCATATTTCACTGAATATGAGATTTATGTATACATATAAGCTTATGTATGTCAATAATTACTTCATATCACTTAAGATAAGTATATTATGACTCCATTAACACCTTAATAAATATTATAAGGCCATGGATAAGCTATTTAAAGTATTATAAGTTATATAATAGAATAATAATTATATATATATATAATAAAATAATATATATTATTATTTTAACCTTAGTTTTAAGACATAAGCTTAATCTACTTAAGGTTATCTTATTTTAAGCATAAGAAATACTCAGTCCTAAGGATATTTAGGCTGACAATTATCTTCACTTTTAAAGAGGTCAAGAGTGTTTGATTAGAGGGTCTAGCAAACTGATCTCCAATTTGCTGCAACAGGTAAATCTCAATTTTTTTTCTAAAGGGACAGGGGTTATTCTTTCTGGTTTTTCTCCAAATCCCTTGGTCAAGGCCTATAGGTAGTACTATAGGATTGTCTACAACGGGCTAACCTTAAGTATTAGGGTTAAGTGCTTAATACCATTAAGTAGAGCTAATTTGGTTCTTTCTTTGTATTTTCCAATGCTGTTATAGCTTAATTTTGTGTTTTAAGGGTTTTAGTAGTCGTGGTTAATTTTTCTAAGTATTTTGGGCTTTATTTGAGGTTTTTGGTGGTTTTCTGGCTTCAGGGAAGTCTGGCCACCTCTCAAGGGTTTTTATTCAATTTGGCTGCTAAAAGTGCCAAATTTTTTGCTGTGCATGGATTTTTTAGATGGTGGTCTGTGTGTACATACTGAATAAGATAGTTTGGGGCAACTTTAATTATCATACAACCATCCGGAGGTGATATCATTTTTCTCACTCAGTTTTCACTGTTTTTTGGCCATAATTGACTGAGTTTGTTGCAAGTTTAGTTCTTCATTGAACTCATTATTGGAAACTGGCTTCTCTGGTGTAGCTTTTCAACCTGCATCAAGTATTATTTCTGTTTTCTGTGTAAAAAGTTCACAGTGTTTTGTTTTTCTGGTGTGGATCTTTCTGAATTTCAGGTTTCTGGTTCTTTGGTTCTCAGTGGTCTGCTATTAGCTACTGTCTTGGCTTGTTAAGCAGTCAAGAAGTGTGTTGGAAGGGGTATAGTAATATTCTCTAATTTTCTGTAGAAATTAAATTTCACCTGATATTTCTCAAAGGGACAGGGGTTTTTGTTCACAAGTTTTACTCCAACTCCCTTGTTCAAGGCCTATAGCTAGTACTATAGGATTGTCTGCAGTGTCTGTATAGCCAATGAGTTGTGTTGGTATTGAAGGAACACCTACTTTGAGTCCCAAGGATTGGGTTTCATTCAGATAACATAGTATGTAGTAAAAATAGTTTATATGTTCTTGTGAAAAATGATTGATAAATTGAGATAGGGAACTGACAGTAAATGATAGATCAGGTCTAGTGTTAGTGGAAAAATAATTAAGTAAGCCTGTAGGACGTCTATAATTAAAAGTTGGATCATAGGTAGGAGTAAAGGTAGATGTAGAATCAAATTTCAAATTAGGTACTGATGGGGTACAAACAGTTCTACGATCAGAAATGTTGTATTCAGATAAAAAAATTTTAATATTAAGAGGTTGAGATAAGAAGATTTCTTTTGAAGCTCAGTTTCTTGTGATTTTCATACCAAGTATTCATTTAGTCTCTCCTAAATCATCCATGATAATGAAATTTTGATTTTTTTAAAAGGATTAACATTGTATCTACATATAATAGGGGGTATCAATGTTCAGGGATCTGAAATTACGGATCAGAAATTTTTTTTCTTGCGATCAGACATTATTAATTATGGATGACTCTTATCCACTAGCTCCAAGGCTAGTGAATAAGGAATCCATCATAATGTATTATTCTGCCTCTTATACCCCAGTTTCTGTTCCTACTTCCTGATACCAAACTCATCACATGCATGATGGATTATTAAGAAAGTCACTTGACTTATATTTGATAATGCCATCCTTAAGTCTCTCCTCACTCTATGCTACTAAATCTTGGTGGCAAACACTTAATTTTTTTTCTATCTACACACCCCAACTGCACATTTGGCGGTGTGGTGATCCAAACATGGTTAGGCCTTTGGAGTGCATATTTGGGGTATTTTGTATGTAGGGTGTTATTTGGGGTTATGGTGTTATTAGTTGATTTTTTCATCTTTAGGTAATTTTAGTAGTTTTTATGGAGGCTTAAGCTAGGGTCAGTTATTATGTCTCAGCTTAATTTCCTTTCTTTTCCTTAATTTTGGTATCCTTATGGGTGGTCACCTTGTTTTATAGGGTAGTTATGGTGTTGTTATTGGTATTTATCGAAAGTTTATTGCTTAGTGGTACTTATGTAGGCTTAATCTAGGGTCACTTATTATGTCTTAGCTTATTTTCATTTATTTTCTTTTCATTTTGGTATGTCTTGTGTGTGTTTATCTTGTTTATTAGTGAAGTTATGGGTTTTTAGGGTTTTTATGGTTTGTATGGGTGTTTTAGGGCCTAGAAGCGGCCTGCCCGCCCCCAAGCTGAGGCCCTCCTTGAAGGGGGTGCCCCCCTGGGCACTATGGAAGCGCTAAAATGCACTTTTATGCATGAAAAAGGCTGGGAAAGCTGGATTTTGGGTGGGGAATCGGTCAGGGTGGTCTGTGCACTGGCTGTATGATGCGGGTGTGGGAAGATTTTTTGGGGATCATCTTATCTCTCTACTCATCACCTCTCTGTTCCTCACTGTCTCATTTGCTGGTGTTTTTTTGGAATATATTACTGTCAATTTTAACTCTTTCAGGTAGTCTGTCTGGGACTATTATCATTACTTTAAAAGAGGTCAAGGGTACAAATCTGTTGGCTTTTTGGAATCTCTGTTGATCTAGGCTTCTCTCTTTGGTGGATCTCCTTTGGTGGATTTTAAATTTGGTGCTATATCTCTTTGTAGTTTGTCTATGGGTCTTCCTTTCTGCTGGATTTAGATCCTCCTAGGTCTTTAAGGCTATTGGGGGAGACTTTTGCTATCTTTGGTGGAGATTGGAGGCTGTAACTTGGATTTTCTAGGATGGTTAGGATTCAGTCTTGGGATTGTTCAAGGTTTTTGTGGGAGGATGCAAAGGGGTTTTTGGCTAGGTTTGAGGTTGCTGCTGAGATTGAGGGGGCCTCACTGTTGGACATGGTTAGGCAGTTAATCTTTTTTATTGGTAATATGGAGGTGGAGAAGGAAGTTTCTAGTATGGGGATATAGGAGTCAGGACTGGGGAAAGTTGAGGATTGAAATGGCTAAAAGGTGGCCTTCTACTTTCTCAATGGTGGATCTTCATTGGATTGCTAGGAAGTGGGATTTGAAAGGTGGTGTAACTTCTCTTTCTCAGTATAGGGAATATATGGAGGAGTTTGGGGAGGCTCTAAATTATCTGGTATATAATGATATAATACCACATGAAGATGTGGCCAAGTATGTATTTTGGAGTGCCATGGGTAGGGATATAAAAGTGGAGGTTATGGAAATTCTTTTCAAGGCTGACTTGATGAAAACTCTTCCAAATGGGGAAAATAGGATTCCTGCTATGGATGTTTTAAAGGATGTTATTTTGGTATATTTTGATGGTATGAAGGATAGAGATGTGTAATCTGGAGAGGAAATACTTTTGGACAGAGAGGTTCAGAAGGCTGTGGGGGAAATTTCAGCTTCTGGGGAGGCATTGGAGCCATCAATTTAAGAATATGGTGATTCTGATGATGTTTGTGAAGCTTATTTTTCTTTTCCAGAGGATACACCACACAATATGGGGGGCGGACTTGCTAGCGAGTCCGCAACCTTGGACCCAAACTCGCCACAGATTGAACACACATTGAGCTATTGATAAAGGAACCATACAATCAGGGATAAACACCACTCAGCAGAACAGTTATAGGTGGGTGTTCAAGTAGAGTTCAGTATGAGTTCAGTCTTAGTTCCATCTGAGTTCAGGTTGATGACTTGCTAGCAAGTCCACCCCCTATATTGCGTAGTGATAACATGGGAACTCAGGAATGTGTTTCACTGGATGTTTTGGAGATGTATGTACTAGAAGATAAGTGTATTTCCTTAAGTTTGGATGAATTATGTGGGAAGGAGGATTTTTCTGGTCATGATGAAGGAATTTGGGATATTGTGAAGGAATCTGTGGTGGATGAATATTTTTCTTTCTCAAGTTCAGATAATGGTTTATTGGAGGAGGATGCTTCAGTTGAATTTTTGGATGGACAGAAAGATTCTGTCTTGGATCTTTTTCTAATAGAGGAAGATTATTTTCAGGTGGTTCCCTTAAGATCAGTAGGTCTCTTCATGGAGGAGGATTTTTATTTTAATGTTATGGATGATATTCTGAAGGATTATGCAGATTCTAAGCAAGATTCCTATAGGGTAGAAGAAAATTGTGATGTTTTGGATGTCACTGGTTTTGAGGTTGATCTTAAAGATGTGGTGGAGTTCTCAAATGTTGCACAGGGTGAAGAATTAATTGATTCTGGTGATGTGAACTATGGTAGAATCAGTGTATGGAGGAGGATGGAAGATTTGTTTGCAGGTCTGATGTTGGGATATCAGAATTGGAAGAAGAGCTTAGGGGGTTCAGCCCCTAGGGGAAAACTTATTGGTTTCAAACTTTGGATTTCAAGAATCTGATTCCTCCGAAATGAGGATAAACTACTTAATTGTTTAGTTTTGCTTAATTTGGCCTCTATGTATTTGGTCAGGATTTTTTTTGTTTTTTCCAATTCTTATCAGGCTCTCTGGTTCAAGTCCCTATATAAAAAAGGAAAAAAAAATTTAGTATAATAAAGATGGAAGAAAAGAAAAATTCAAGTGAATATTGGTATTTTATTTAAAAGAAAATGAAGATAAAATTGATGATAATTGGTTTTGTCTAACCTAAAGCATGAGGTTAAACTGAAAAATTTTATTTCTAAATTTTATTTTTTTGCTTTCAAGAATTTTAATGGTTTTTTAATGGTTTTGGTTTTTTATGGGAGAAGATTTGTGTTGGAAAAAATTTTTTTTGTTAGAAGGTACCCAGGGGTGGGGCTTCTAGATTTTATTTTGAAAAGTGTGGGGATAACTGATGTGCTGGCTTCTCTAACAACAGTTACCCCAGATTGTCTGTTTCCAACCCCTTCTCTTAATTTTGTTGAATTCTAGTATTGGTTTTTTTAACAGGTTTTTAGTCCACCATGACTTTAAACTGGAAGTTCTTTTGGTCTTCAAGTGCTGGACCTCTCATGCTTATTGGTTTTGTTTATCTTTTTTGGATGTTGTGTTTTTTTTAGAAGGTACCCAGGGGGGGCTTCTATATTTTATTTTGGCAAGTGTCGGGGTAACTGATGAGCTGGCTGCTCTGTGGAAAAGTTACCCCAGAATGTCTGTTTCAAGCCTTTGGTTTTTTTCTAGTTTAATTCTAGAGTTTTTTTTTTGTGATTCAGGTTATTAGTCCTGTATGACTTTAAACTGGATTGTCTTGGATGTCTTTTGGAAATTTTGGATTGGTAGTAGATTACTGGTGGTCTACCATCATTTTTACTTATTGGAGGGAGCCCACCCAGTGATCTTTTCTGTACACCTGGAGCTGGTTTCGCTATGTGGCTTTAGGGTGTTGGCTGTGGAATTGGTGGATTCAAGATTATTTTCTTTTTTCTCTTTTTTTCTTTTAACTTTTTTATTAAGGCTATGTTTGTTCAAAGGCTCAAGATAGGGCTATGGAAATTTTTTTGGTAGAAGTGGAGGAGTCAAAATAAAAAATAATAATAATAATAAATCTTTTTTAGGTGTGACCACATCAAGGTGCACTTGGATGTGGGTAAGGTATCAGGGGATCAGCTCATCAATTGGCTGGGGGATACCATTTTATTTTGTTTTATTTGTTAAAGTAGGTTAATTGTTTTGGCTTTGATGGTTTTGGTTTGGGGATTTATGGGCTATATTTTCAAGATTTTTTTTTGGATTGTCCTTCAAGACTTTAACTGATCTTTAATTTATGGGATATATCTTCAAGATTTATTTCTGGAAAGTCATTCAAGATGTTAAACTGATATTTTAATTATGGGCTCAAGATTTTTTGATGGAAAGTCCCCCAAGACTAAAAACTAAGGAATGGGAGGAAACATGAGTTGGAAGTTTAAAGGCAGAAGGATCCAAGGGGAACTTCTGAATTTTTTAAAGGCAAGGTTGGGGGTGACTGATGGGCTGGAAGCTCTATATACAGTTACCCCAGAAAGTTAGTTACTTCTCTAAATATTTTTCTGGTTGATCTCCGTTTCTGGGTTCTGTGATTCTGGTTTTTGCGGTCCCCCAAGACTATAAACTGAGGAATTTTGGAGTCCCCCAAGACTATAAAATGAGGGATTTTAGTCCCCCAAGACTTTAAACTGAGGGCTGGTAGTCCTCCAAGACTTTAAACTGAGGGTTTTGAGTCCCCCAAGACTATAAAATGTGGAAATGTTTATGCTGGTAGAAGGTTATAGTCAGAAACACTGGTAAACTGGATATCACCTTTCATTTTTAGAGGCTGGTACAGCCAGAGTTGGAATTCAGGAACAGAAGAAAGAGACCATTTTTCACAGGGATAGATTGAATTTAAAGGCATGGTGAATGAGAAGTTTTAAAGAAGAATCTTGTAATTCTGGTTCAGAAGTTCACTTAGGATGGAATAGGATCTGGTGGAAGAGAGAAATGGGCTGTTTGTAAAGATTCTGGAAATGTGTTCAAACATGGTTTTTGGAGAAGGAAGAATCGGGACATTTTTTTTGTAGGGAGGAGGTGGTGATCCAAACCTGGGTAGGCCTTTGGAGTGCATATTTGAAGGTATTTGGTATGTAGGGTGTTATTTGGGTTATGGTGTTATTTGTTGATTTTTTCATCTTTAGGTAATATTTAGTAGTGTTTATGGAGGCTTAAGATAGGGTCACCTATAATTTCCCAGCTTAATGTCCTTTCTTTTCACTTCATTTTGGTATCCTTATGGGTGGTTACTTTATTTTATAGGGTAGTTATGGTGTTGTTATTGGTATTTATCAGAAGTTTATTGTTAGTGGTGCTTATGTAGGCTTAAGCTAGGGTAAATTATTATGTCTCAGCTTATTTTAATTTATTTTCTTTTCATTTTGGTATGCCTTAGGTGTGTTTATCTTGTTTATTAGTGAAGTTATGGGTTTTTAGGGGATTTAGGGTTTTTATGGGTTGTATGGGTGTTTTAGGGCCTAGAAGCAGACCACCCGCCCCTAAGCGGAGGCTGGCCTTGAAGCAGGGTTTTGGCCTGGGCGCTGGGGAAGCGCTAATATGCACTTTTATGCATGAAAAAGTCTAAGAAAGCTGGATTTCAGGCAATGAATCGGTCAGGGTGGTCTGTGCACTGGCTGTATGATGCGGGTGTGGGAAGATTTTTAGGGAATCATCTTATCTCTTTACTCATCAGCTTTCTGTTCCTCACTGTCTCATTGGCTGATGTTTTTTTAGAATATATTACTGTTAATTTCAACTCTTTCTGGTAGTCTGTCTGGGACTATTATCTTCACTTTTAAATAGGTCAAGAGTGTTTGATTAGAGGGTCTAGCAAAAAGGTCTCCAATTTGCTGCATCAGGTAAATATCACTTGTTTTTCTATAGGGACAGGGGTTATTCTTTCTGCTTTTTCTCAAACACCCTTGGTCAAGGCCTATAGCTAGTACTATAGGATTGTCTACAGCGGCAAATTCCCACTTCCCACTTATCACCTTAACCTTCTACCAACACCTATACTACAGACAAGAATGAAGCACCTCTCTACTAGATGACTTCTTCACTCCACTATTTATGCTTTCACTTTACTTTTAGCTCTCTTCTATAAATTTGACTCTGATTTGGAAGATGCTTTAGCCTATTTTTGTTTTCTTTCCAAAAAATGTTGTAAACAATCCTCTAGTACTAGCTATAGGCCTTAACCAAGGGAGTTGGAGAAAAACCAGAGACAAAATCCCCTTTCCCTTTAGAAAAATAGAGTGAGATTTACTTGCTAAAGTAAGTTGGTTCCTATTTGCTAAAGCCCCTTGTTCAACACACTTGACTGCTTGATGAGCCAAGAAAGTAGTCCCAAGACAGACTACCAGACCAAAGGGCTGAAATGTAGACCAGTGTCCACACCAGAAAAAGCAATGATACTTGATGTAGGCTGCAAATTCAAACCAGAGAAAGCAATGAAACTTGATATAGCTTGCAAGACTATACCAGAGAACCTATTGCTAAATTTGAGTTAAATGAAGAACTAACCTTGGAATCAAGACAGCCAATTGTGGCCAAAAACAGTGAAAACTGAGTGAGGAACAAGGATATCACCTCAGGATGGTTGTATGATAATTAAAGTTGCCCCAAACTGTCTTATTCACTATGTACACACAGACCACTATCTAAGGGCCCATGCACACCAACGAATTTGGCACCTGTACCAGCCAAATTGAATAAAAACCCTCCAGAAGCGCTCCCCGACCTTCTAATACAGAGGTGGGCGGTCCGCCCAATGTCAGAGGTGCAGCCTGAAGCAGTCCGGCCTCCCTGAATCCAGAAAACCAATAAAAATAACTAATCTACTTATAAAAATTTACTACAACTACTAAAACCCTTAAAACACCAAATTACACTATAACAACATTAAGACATGAAATATATAGCTAAATTAGACCTATCTAATGGTACTAAGCACTTAACCCTAAGACTTAAGGTTAGCCCGTTGTGGTAGCCTAAAGTTTAGTATGGCACCTAAGTACCTAAATGGAGTTATTACGGCGTGCAAGATTGGCGTTATTATTTTATAAAAGGGTTTTATTAAATTTATTTGAGTCTAAATATAAAGAAATTTGGTTAAAATCAAATGCCTACACTAAATCAATTTATTTTACGGAGAAAACTTATTTTTATGGTCTGAAAAGTTTATAAGTATCAATTCAAGTCACTCAAGAACCTTGGGAAATTTTTCCAGAATTTTTACTATTTTTCTTATATTTTTTAAAAGAATTTTAAAGATTTATAGAAATATTTACGTTTTCAGAAATTACTTAACTTTGATGAATTTTTACGGGGTAATTAGAGCTGCGCAGACTACGAAAATTAGTTTGGAATATAAACGAGAAGTAGCTCTATCATGTGTAATTTTTCTAGATTTTTTATTATAGTTTTTAAGGTTCTAATTGAGTCCAAAGTCCGGACAGACTACGCTTTGACTCCGTACCGACTCCGTTTCGACTCCGTACGGACTCCGTACGGGCTCCGGATTGACTCTGGGAGAGCTCTGGAGGGGAAAAATTAGGCACGTGACTAGGAATACTTAAGCCCCTCTCAAACTCGAAATTGAGGGGTGGGGATACAACATACAGCTTAATCATTAACCACCACAGTCTCATTTTTTTATTACTCAACAAATTAAATAAATTGTAATACCCTTATAACTTTATATTTTATATATAACATTTTAGAAATACTACTCAACAATTTAAATCACACTTCATACAGGGTATCTTTAGAAAGGTCTTCATCACTGGGACTTGATTATTGCTGTCTTATAAAAATTCAAATTATTATAAAAACATAAAAGACAATCTTTTCAGATCTTTCACTGGTACACCTTAATTGTTGTTATCAGCATTTCTTTTCTCAACAGCCACTTTTATTTAAATCTCAATAAGCGTTAAATATTTTAGAGTTTCATTATTTTATCAATCAGATCTAAGTAGACTGGTTAGCTTAGTGATTTAGAATTCCCATTTTGTTATTTTTGTTGGAAGGACGGGGTTTTCAGCTAAATCCACATATCTCCTCCGGATTCTGCTAACAGCAAGGCGACTGTAAGAGTTTACCTCACCATACCGTAAAACACAAAAAACAAAATTGAACAGCTATATTTTGTAGGTGAAAAATGAGGATATGACCCCTTAAAACTTAGAATATGAAAAATATTATCAAGACATGAAATATATAGAAAAACCCAGGCTATCCAAAAATAGTCCCTACATACCCACAGTCACAATATTCACAGAATAAAACCAGAAAAACACAAAAGTCTTCAACAGATGCCAATTAAACATGCACAAACAGCGCCAAACCACACAACAAAGGCCCCTGACAATGTTTGAAGACCACATCCTCTCTCCAATTCAGAATGTCCACATTCTTTCTTCATCTAACCACCATGTTCATCCTTCTTTCCAAATCTAACTCTGAAATGGGTCCTTGCCAATAATGCATTGACAATAATCTAATCTGCACCATCACACCTCCTGTCTATCCATACAGAACTTCCCGTGATGTCTGCCAATCCAGAAAGAAGACCTGCTACAGACCTGGTCCATTATCTTCTGGAACAGCTTCACCTCCACCTCAACCTGGTCCATCTTCTACCAGCACCAAAAGATCTGGGCCATCCATCTTAATTTCCCTGATTAATCAAAAAGTTACACCCTTTGAAGAAGGGTGCCAAATACACTAAAACAACAAGTTCCACCATCCCTGGTCCATCTGATGGTAAAAACTTCCATTTCTTCTTTTCATTTTATAAAACTGATGACTTCTCAGTTCCTTCATCTTCTGACAGTGATGATAACAATGTAGGATCCATTGAACCAACAACACCAAACCACTTGCCCACAATTAAGGCCAAGCTCTAACAACACACATCTTAACAGAAACACCTTCTGCTAAACTACTTCCAATCCACTCCTTCTAAAGATCCACAGGAAATTGTGAACAGAAGACACCTCATTCACCAGTTTAAGGCTAATTCTGAACACTTCATTTCATCTCTTGATTCCCTCTGTAATTCCACTGGTACTTGAGCTTGATTCAGAAAAGAAAAATTGACCACACCCTCTATAGGATGTAACCACAAACAACCCTCAGTTTTAAGTCTTGGGGGACCATCCTCATTTTATAGTCTTGGGGGACCATCCTCATTTTATAGTCTTGGGGGACTCAAAAACCCTCAGTTTAAAGTCTTGGGGGACTCAAAAACCTAAATCATAAACCCAGAACCAGAGATCAACCACATTAAGACACAGAGAAAAAACTAACATTCTGGGGTAATTGTGAATAGAGCTTCCAGCCCATCAATTACCCCAAACTTGCCTTTGCTAAATTCAGAGGCTCCCTCTGTGGATACCCTCCGCCAATCTTTTAAACCCATTCTAACAACAAAAACCCATTCCTCAGTTTTTAGTCTTGGGGGACTACACCATCAAACCATCCTCAGTTTAAATTCTTGGGGGACTAACACAGTGTTCAGTTTAAAGTCTTTATGGACTAATCTTGAAACCATAGATTTTTCAGTTTATAGTCTTGATGGACTAGCAGAATTTTGCATAAAAAAGACCCAGACAATTTCATACAGAATACACCCACACCCAACCTGCTGAACTTCCACCTTCACTTCATCATCTTCCCATCACTGACAAGAATCTCCTTCTTATCTCTTTCCATCATCTTTTCTCACCACAGATCATGGCTGGATTCCCTGATTTTGACCCCTGCAATCTTCATTGCTTCACTGATCCCAAGGACTATGTCTGCAAGCAGTGCATCCAGATGGGCAGACCTTGCACATTCACTCTACAACTCCTGAAGCCAAATTCTACAAAAGTGCCTGTGATTCTTGCTACTCCAAAAAAAAGAAATGTGACAGAGATGCCAACCACACTATTCCTTCTCCTTCACCTTCTCATAAATACCTCTTTAGATCCCCTACTAGATCCCCAGAGCTTGGTTCATCCTCTTCATCTTTATCCTCAGCACCATCCAGAAGATCCCAGAACTCAGTTTCCAGAACTCTCCCAAAAAGTCCTGCTTTAACTTCCCAAGAAACAGCTTTTATCTCTGCTAAAATAGCTCCAAAAGCTTAAAAATAAGCTCCTAGGCTGCTAGAACGCGTCCAGGTAGCCCGGTCAACGTCTGGAGGCCCGCCCACCTCACTAGACTGTGAAAATCAGGCTCAAAACCTCCAAAAACAACCAGAAAACAGTCAAATTCCTCCAATCAACAAAAAAACTCCACGCAGCCACCTCCAACTGCTCCCAAAGCAATGCAGCCAACCTTTCCAAGGTCCAAAAACTCCAAAATTTACCAAACTTCTAGGAGAACTGCCAGAGGACCCCAGGAAGACACCAGAGCACCCAACACTGCACCAAGGCAACAAATTTGCCCCCAGTTAAGGCAACAAAACTACACCTCTCCTCTGTCAGCCAACTATTCTTCTGACAGTTCCATTTCTTCAAAAGCATCCTCCAGAAGAGATCAATCTGCTTCCAGATAATCCTCTCCTGCCCCATCTTAAAACAACCCTGGTACTCCATCACCAGCACCTCATCCAACTGAATCAAGCAGAAATATTAAAAACAGTAACAACAGATCTGCTACTCCAACTAGGCCCCAGGAACATCAGCCTCCTAGTTCACCTTCTCAAACCCTTTCAGAGGAAGAAGAAGATAATTTATATCTTTCCCTGATTGATCCACCTACTATCACCATTCCAAAATCTTCAGAAGTCCAAATTCCAGCTGCTTACAAATTTGATGAGCTTCCAATCTGTAAGTACCACATTAATTCATCCAATTTCTTCAACAAAAATAATTACTGATCCAATTCTTCTTGTCTAGTTGGCACTTCTCTTCCTGAATCTACTATTGGAGTTGGCTAATCTCTAGAAACTTCTTTGACCCTGGATTATGGAGACATGAAACAACAACTCAGCACAATGTGTTCAAACATGCTGAAAGCCTTTGCCCTCCATAGACCTTTAAATGACTTTAAGAAAACCTTGAGGAAACCACTATTGGATGACCACTGGAAGATGTCTAGGATCATTAAGTACACCTTCCAGAAATCCATTCCTGTCTCTTATTCTTCCTCTTCTGAACTTCCATCCAAACATATTCCTGGCCATTAAAATCCATATAATCTCTCCAGCAGGATGCACTTCAAAGAAAACAGTTCTTCCCATATCCCCAAAAAAAACAAAATCAACATCATAATCCAGACCAGCCTCCAGAAACTTCATCATACAGATAATGAGCTCCTGCAAAAAAAAATTAAAAACATAATAATAAATAAATAATAAAAATTAATAACTATAAACTCTAATTTTTTTTTCAGCTACTAACATACTAAAATTAAAAATTGATAAATAAAATAAAAATAAATGAAATAAAATAAAAGATAAAAAATAAAAAATAATACAAATGGTATCCCCCAGCCAATTGATGAGCTGATCCCCTGATACCTTGCCCACAACCAAGTGCACCTAGATGTGGATACACCTTAAATAATTAAAATGATTTGAAATAAGAAACATAAATTAAGGGTAATAATGAGAATAAAAAATAAAAAATGACATTAATGAAAATAAAAATAAAATAAAATAAAATGATAAAATAGCATTGCATGGCCAATTGATGAGCCTTTCCCACCAATGCTTGCCCACATCCAGGTGACCCTGATGTGATAACACCCTATATTTTTGATTTTATAATTATAAAAACCCCCATAAAAAATTAAAAGAAAAAAAGTGAAAAAAGAAAAAAATCTGAAACTACTATCTAGCAAATCATAACTAAAAAATCAAAAAAAGTCCAGCTCCTTGAATGGTCCAGATTAAGAGAAGGTCCAGTAAGAGAAATTCCAGTCCATAGAAATGATCACTGGGTGGGCTCCCTCCAATATGTAAAAATGATGGGAGACCACCAGTGATACACCACCAAACCAAAAAAAAAAAAAAAAAAAACAATAATAAAGAAGCCAGTCCCAAACCAGTTTAAAGTCATAGTGGACTTAAAACCTGAATAATAAACAACAGAACTAGAATTCAACTAGGAAAAACAAAAGACTTGAGACAGACATTCTGGGGTAACTGTTCTCCAGAGCAGGCAGCTCATCAGTTACCCCAACACTTGCCAAAAAAAAATCTAGAAGACCCCCTGGGTATCTTCTAACCAAAACACAACATCCAACACAATAAACCAAAACCAATAAGAGTGAAGAATCCAGCACTTGAAAATCAAAGCAAATTCGAGTTTAAAGTTATAGAGGACTAAAAACCTGTTAAAGAAAAAAACCAATACTAGAATTCAACAAAATTAAGAGAAGGGGTTGGAAACAGACAACCTGGGGTAACTTATCTACAGAGCAGCCAGCCCATCAGTTACCCCTACACTTTCCAAGATCAAATCTAGAAGCCCCACCCATGGGTACCTTCTAACAAAAAGTTTCCAACACAAAAGTTACTCTGTAACACCAAAAATTCCAAAATTGAAAGAAATTTCCATAGTTTATTCTCATTGCAGAGTCAATTTTCTTCATGTCTAGTGCCTCTGGGATAGAACCTCTTCACCTGGTCTGCAGCCACTCTCTTCTTTAAGACTGCACCATCCAAATCTTCCAAAACATAAGAACCTCCAGACACCTGAGATCAGACTCTTTAAGGTCCGTTCCATCTGTCAGCAAACATTTTTCCCCACTTACTCTCCAAACTTCTATTATAAACCAAAACTAAAAAAACCAGGTTTCAAGGAATTCCTTAGTGTATGAGCCAACTTCTTGTCCCATTATCTGACTGATTGATTCCTAATCTTCATCATTCTAGAGTATGCCTTCTCTAGACATTCCTCTTTACATTCCAACTGTTGCATCCTGGCACAGAGCAAATCTTCTGTTGAGTGCCCTTCATCCCAATCTATTCAAAGATAAGTGACAGCTTCTAATTCCACTGGTAGAATAGCTTTCTTACCAAACATTAACTCATAAGGAGAATAGCCAGTTGTCCTCATCACAGTGACCCTATCAGCAAATAACACCAAGGGTAAGTAACGCCTTCACTTGTCAGCACTATCCCCACACATCTTTACCAAAGCATTCTTGATAACTTGATGGCCTCTTTCAACCATGCCTTCAGCTTCATGAAAATAAGGTGTAGCTAATCTAACTTTAGAACTAACACTAGCCACAGCTTCTTAAAATTTGGCACCAAACTACGGCCTGCCATGAACAGTCACCAACTTCATCAACCCATACCTATAAATCTACTACTTCTTCAAAAACTCTGCCACATTCTTGGAAGACAAATTAACCAGAGGCACTGCCTCAACCCAACCAGGAAAATTATCCCTGCAACAATTAAGTATTTATACCTGCCCTCTTTAATATGGACAGCATCCAGACTGACTCTTCCAAAAACAGTTGTCTCACCAGTAGCACGGCCGACCTCTTTAGGTTTCAAGTGACTTCTTTGACATTCTACACAAGATTGAACCCAACCCTGCACAGCCAACTTCATTCCTGGCCACCAAAATCTGTCAGCCACTCTTATATAAGTCTCCCCAAAGCCTCTCTAGACCAAGGTCTTCATGCAAAGACTTAAACACAACTTCTTGACCCTTCTTCTGAGTCACCACAACTTGAGGATTAGGATGTTTCCTCCTAATCAACCTTATTTCTGACACATAAAATCAAGGACTCTTCTTCTTGATTTCCACCCAAGTATCATCATCAAAACTATCTGGCCTCTCCAAGGTCAACAGATATTCCACCATAATAAAATAAAACCCAGACTGACCCCAGGTCTCATCTTCAAAATCCAACAAAACAACATCCAAGGGTACAACTCTCTAATGAAAATCACCAGTGTGAACATGAGCCAGTTGACCAGCAAAACAAGGATACCAATCGTTAAATTTTGGCACATCCTTCTCTTTCCACTGACTCTTGTGAGAATCCGGTTCACTAACAAAAACACCATTTTCCAAATTTGAGCTTTCCCAAACAACAACTCCATCTTCATCAACAAAAACATCCTGATCACCAGAATGAAGATCAGATCCAGCCAGTTTAGCCTCTTGGGGGAGGTCAGAAAAATCTTCAGCACCCTTTGCACTGGCCCTAACCACTTGAACATCTTCATCAAACTCTTCAGCCTCAGAATCTTCATCTGTAGGTGGCCTCCTTGATAATCCATCAGGCATAGTAAAAGTTTTGCCTGGTTTGTGTACCAGGTCAAAAGAAAAATGTTGAATAAATGCCACACACCTATTCATTGGAGAATTTGGAAGACTAGGCGTATTGATCATCTGAACCAAAGATTTTTCATCCACCTGCAGCTCAAAAGCTGCCCCCACAAAACCATCTGTAGCATCTTTAAAATTTTTGCTACACCACACAATTCCAACTTAGGTTAAGAATACCTATATTCCACCTCATTAAAAACCACAGACTCATATCCTACTGGCCTGACCCTCACAGTCTTATCCTACTGAGACAAACAGCACCAGAAGCAATATGGCTTGAGTCCACTGCCAGATAAATTTTTCTAGAACCAACACTATAATCCAACTTGTGAAGAACAATATCTTCCCCAACAACCTTTTTCAACTTCTGAAAAGCCTCTTCACACTCTTAAGTCCATTCCCAATCTGCATCTTTCCGGGTCAACCTCCTTAAAGGTGAAGCCAAAAAAGAAAAATCCTTAATAAAAATCCTAACATATACACATACACCCAAAAATCACCTGACTTCAGTAGTATTTTTAGGCCTTGGCCATGACTGAATTTTATTAATCTTTTTCTTTGCCATAATCCTTCCCTCTTTACATACCACATGACCCAGAATTTCCTAAGCAGGAACACAACAACATAATTTTGACCCTGAAATGGTCAAACCAGCCTCTTCAATCCTAAACAACACTCTCTCTAGAGTTATTGCATATTCCCAAACAAACCTCCTTATGCCAGGGTTATCTGTTAACACCTCATTATCATAATCAGTGGATGGTCCTTTAATTCCACCATAATCAATAAAAATACCAGCATGAGTAGGAACATCATCCTGAAGAATCCAAGCCATCTGTGCTTGATATACTTCCACTGATTTAGTTGCTCCTTGAGGCAACCTAGTGAGCTGAAATCTTCCAAAAGGAGTCTCAAAAGTCGTGAGAGGCCTTGAATCCGTATGAAGTTCACTCTCATCATAACCATCCATAATATCACCCAAACCATAACACACCCTTCCAGAAAAAGCTTCAACAAAATCCTCTGCACTTGTTGGCATACCAGCATCCTTGATAGTGACTCTATTCTAGCTCTAAGATCATGAACCACCCTCAACTTTCCATTCTGCTTCTTTACACAAAAACCAGACTTGAGTAACTGGATTTCGATTGTTTGTATAACCCATTGCTGACTCTTTCCCTAACAATCTCCACAAAATCCTCTCTGATAGCAGCTGGAATCAGAATAGGTTTGATTTTCCAAGGTTCATGAAAAACCACAGGAATAAAGTAAGGTTCCCCATGAGAGTGCTTAAACACACCCCTTTCCTCATAAACAAAAGCACAGCTTTTTACCTTAGCACAATAACGTGCAACAACAACTTCTTTTCTTCTTTAGACAACCACCCATCAGGAACAAAATTAACAACCTTCAACCTTTTCACAGTCATCCTAGCCATCTCTACAAATTCTGGAGGATTCTTCACTAAAGGATTACAGTACAGATCTCTTGACAAAGGGGGTCTCTTCAAGGGTGGATTCAAACACACAGGCATGGCTCATTGACAGGCCTAATCTAATGTGCTACCTTCTTATACTTTGCCGCTCCACCTTCAACTTGAGGAATCTTCAGGAAATCTTCACCACCAG
Organism: Hemileia vastatrix; assembly: GCA_030280995.1. Lineage (NCBI taxonomy): Eukaryota > Fungi > Basidiomycota > Pucciniomycetes > Pucciniales > Zaghouaniaceae > Hemileia > Hemileia vastatrix. The sequence goes on along the minus strand of JASXTE010000007.1, from coordinate 27,985,933 downwards.
ACCTGGAACAAAAACCAAGGGTTTCCCCATTTCTCTAGATGGTCCAATAAGAGAAATTCCGGTCCATAGAAATGATCACTGGGTGGGCTCCCTCCTAATAGTAAAAATGATGGGAGACCACCAGTGATACACCACCAAACCAAAAAAAAAAAAAAAAAAAAAATGATAAAGAAGCCAGTCCCAAACCAGTTTAAAGTCATAGTGGACTTAAAACCTGAATAATAAACAACAGAACTAGAATTCAACTAGGAAAAACAAAAGACTTGAGACAGACATTCTGGGGTAACTGTTCTCCAGAGCAGGCAGCTCATCAGTCACCCCCACACTTTCCAAAATAAAATCTAGAAGACCCCCTGCGTACGTTCTAACAAAAACATGACATCCAACACAATAAACAAAAACCAATAAGAGTGAAGAGTCCAGCACATGAAAGCCAAAGGTAATTCCAGTTTAAAGTCATAGAGAAGAAAAACCTGTGAAAAGAAACCAATACTAGGGTCCAACTAAATTAAGAGAAAGGGTTGGAAACAGACAATCTGGGGTAACTGCTCTACAGAGCAGCCAGCCCAGCAGTTACCCCTACACTTTCCAAGATCATATCTAGAAGCCCCACCCATGGGTACCTTCTAACAAAAAGTTTCCAACACAAAAGCTGCTCTGCAACACCAAAAAAAAAAATTCCAAAACATAAAGAACATTCCATAGTTTATCCTCATTGCGGAGTCAATCTTCTACATGCCTAGTGCCTCTTGGATAGAACCTCTTCACCTGGTCTGCAGCCACTCTCTTTTTCAAGACTACACCATCCAACTCTTCCAAAACATAAGAACCTCCAGACGCCTGAGATCTTACTCTGTAAGTTCCATTCCATCTGTCAGCAAACATTTTCCCCCACTGACTCTACAAACTTCTATTATATACAAAAACCAAACAACCAGGTTTCAAGGGATGCCTGAGTCTATGGGCCAACTTCTTGTCCCAGTACCTGACTTATTGATTCCTAATCTTCATCATTCTATAGTATGCCTTCTCTTGACATTCCTCTTTACATTCCAACTGTTGCATCCTGGCACAGAGCAAATCTTCTGTTGAGTGCACGTCATACCAATTAATTCCAAGATAAGAGACAGCTTCCAAGTCCACTGGTAGAACAGCTTTCTGACCAAAAATTAACTCATAAGGAGAATAGCCAGTTGTCCTCTTCACAGTGACCCTATCAGCAAATAACACCAAGGGTAAATAATGCCTCCACTTTTCAGCACTATCTCCACACATCTTCACCAAACCATTCTTGATAACTTGATGGCCTCTTTCAACCATGCCTTCAGCTTCAGGATAATACGGTGTAGCCACTCCAACTTTAGAACCAATACTAGCCACAGCTTCTTTAAATTCGGCACCAAACTCTGGCCTGCCATCAAAAGTCACCAACTACATCAACCCATACCTATAAATCCACTCCTTCTTCAAAAACTCTTCCACCTTCTTGGCAGTCAAATTAACCAGAGTCACTGCCTCAACCCAACCAGACAAATCATCCCTAGCAATAATCAAGTATTTATACCTTCCCACTTTAATATGGACAGCATCCAGACTGACCCTTCCAAAAACAGTTGATTCATCAGTAGCACGGCCCACCTCTTTAGGTTTCAAGTGACTTCTTCTTTGACATTCTTCACAAGATTGAAACCAACCCTGCACATACAACTTCATACCTGGCCACCAAAATCTGTCTGCTACTCTTCTATAAGTCTCCCCAAAGCCTCTATGACCAAGGTCTTCATGCAAAGACTTCAAAACCAATTCTTGACCCTTCTTCTGAGTCACCACCACTTGAGGATTTGGATGTCTCCTCCTCATCAACCGCCTTCCTGACACATAAAATCCAGGACTCTTCTTCTTGATTGCCAACCAAGTATCATCATCACAACTATCTGGCCTCTCCAAGGTCAACAGATATTCCACCAAATTAAAATAAAACCCAGACTGACCCCAGGTCTCATCTTCAAATCCAACAAAACAACATCCAAGGGTACAATCCTGTCATTAAAATCACCTGTGTAAACATGAGCCAATTTAGCTGATCATCCAGGACACCAATCCTTAAATTTTGGGTTGTCCTTCTCTTTCCACTGAACCTTGTGAGAATCCAGTTCACTAAAAAAAACACCCTTTTCCAAATTTGAGCTGTCCCAAACAACAACTCCATCTTCATCAACAAAAAAATCCCGATAATCAGAATCAAGATCAGATCCAGCCAGTTTAGCCTCTTGGGGGAGGTCAGATAAATCTTCAGCACCCTTTGCACTGGCCCTAACCACTTGAACATCTTCATCAAACTCTTCAGCCTCAGAATCTTCATCTGTAGGTGGCCTCCTTGATAATCCATCAGGCATAGTAAAAGTTTTGCCTGTTTTGTGTAACAGGTCAAAAGAAAAATGTTGAATAAATGCCACACACCTAGTCATTGAAGAATTTGGAAGACTAGGCGTATTGATCATCTGAACCAAAGATTTTGCATCCACCTGCAGCTCAAAATGCTGCCCCCACAAAACCGTCTGTAGCTTCTTTAAAATTTTTTCTACACCACACAATTCCAACTTAGGTTTATAATACCTATATTCCACCTCATTAAACACCACAGACTCATATCCTACTCGCCTGACCCTCCCAGTCTTATCCTACTGAGACAAAACAGCACTAGAAGCAATATGGCTTGAGTCCACTGCCAGATAAATTTTTCCAGCACCAACACCATAATCCAACTTGTGAAGAACAATATCTTCCCCAAAAACCTTTTTCAACTTCTGAAAAACCTCTTCACACTCTTCAGTCCATTCCCAATCTGCATCTTTCCTGGTCAACCTCCTTAAAGATGAATCCAACATAGAAAAATCCTTAATAAAAATCCTGACATATACACATACACCTAAAAATCTCCTGACTTCAGTAGTATTTTTAGGCCTTGGCCATGACTGAATTTTATTAATCTTCTTCTTCGCCATAATCCTTCCCTGTTTACATACCACATGACCCAGAATTTCCTAAGCAAAAACACAAAAACAGAATTTTGACCCTGAAATGGTCAAACCAGCCTCTTCAATCCTAAACAACACACTCTCTAGAGTTATTGCATATTCCCAAAAAAACCTCGTTATGCCAGGGTTATCTGTTAACACCTCATTATCATAATCAGTGGATGGTCCTTTAATTCCACCATAATCAATAAAAATACCAGCATGAGTAGGAACCTCATCCTGCAAAATCAAAGCCATCTGTGCTTGATATACCGCCACTAAATTAGTTGCTACCTGAGAGAACTTAGTGAGCTGAAATCTTCCCAAAGGAGTCTCCAAAGTAGTGAGAGGCCTTGAATCGATATGGAGCTCCCTATCATCATAACCACCCATAATATCACCCAAACCATAACACACCCTTCCAGCAAAAGCTTCAACAAAATCCTCTGCACTTGGTGGCATACCAGCATCCTTGATAGTGACTCTATTCAAGGCTCTAAGATCATGAACCACCCTCAAAGTCCCATTCTGCTTCTTTACACAGAAAACCGGACTTGAGTAGCTGGATGTCGATTTTTTGTATAACCCAGTCCTGACTCTTTCCCTAACAATCTCCACAAAATCCTCTCTGATAGCAGCTGGAATCGGAATAGGTTTTATTTGCCAAGGTTCATGACAAACCACAGGAATCATGTAAGGTTCCCCATAAGAGTGCTTCAATACACCCCTTTCTTCCTCAACAAAAGCCACAGCCTTTTCCCTTAGCACAATAACATGCAACAACAACTTCTTTTCTTCATCAGACAACCACCCATCAGGACGAAAATTAACAACTTTCAACAATTCCACAGTCACCCTAGCCGTCTCTAAGAATTCTGGAGGATTCTTCACCAAAGGAGTACAGTACGGATCTCTTGACAAAGGAGGTCTCTTCAAGGGCGGATTCAAACTTACAGGCATAGGCTCATTAACAGGCCTAATCTTCTGCGCTATATTCTTATACTTTGCCGCTCCACCTTCTACTTGTGGGATCTTCAGGAAATCTTCACCACCAGACCTGGAACAAAAACCAAGGGTTTCCCCATTGCTCACATGTGTGGCCAAGGTAATGTTTTTGAAAGGTGTAGAAGAAACCCTAGCAGTGCACAATTGGGAGGACTTACTTTTAGACCCCAATCTCACCACTCCAAAACTTTTCTGCCATTCCAAATCTTCATCTTCACTTCTGTCTTCCAAATCTTCAAATCTTGATTCATCTTCAGAATCAACTCTTTTAAAATTTTGCAGTTTAACCTCATGCTGGAGGCCCAAAAATTGATCTTGACTATCTTCTTTCTTAATAGTTTTCTGCAGTTTAACCTCATGCTGGAAGCCCAAAAATTGATCTTGATGATCTTCTTTCTTCATAACTTTCTGCAGTTTAACCTCATGCTGGAGGCCCAAAAATTGATCTTGATGATCTTCTTTCTTCATAACATTCTGCAGTTTAACCTCATGCTGGAGGCCCAAAAATTGATCTTGACGATGTAGACTGTTCTTAAGTACTAAGCAGTAGACACAATTCCAGATGGGTTGGTTCTTCTCTTTAATTTTTAAAAGAAGCGCCTGCCACTCTTATTTTAAAGACAGTGTAATAATTTTCAACACTAATAATTGACTAGAAAGTTTATAAGTTGAGATGAGTTAAAGATAAGGAAAAAAAACAAGTATTACTATCTGGATATTTCTATTCTTAATAAGTGCTATTATCTACAGCTACTCCCTTTTGAAGCACTCTCTTTGAATATGCCTTATTATAGTAATAAAATATCTCTAATAATAGTTAATCCCACTGAATCTATATATTCTCTCTATGTTGCGCTCTTTCACTATACTATATGAAATACACACACAGACGCACGAACTCTAAAAGACTCAGAAATACCTTTTAATATTCTCTCAAACAATTAATCACAAAAAAGATCTAATATCCTATACTGGGTACTATGACTATAGCTACTCGTATATCTCTATATTGATTTTTCTATGATCTGCTTTTTTAAAGCAACAACTAATACGATTTTTCTTATTTTTTTATTATTTCTCTACCTTTAGATAGATCAACCAGTTCTCCTTTTATATTTTTCAGCGCTTAAGACACAGTTTCCTAATGGATCTCCAGCACTGAATCTAGCGCCACATTAGTAAAACAACAACTAATCTATTAGTAAACTACGTACACCGCTTGTAGAAACTACAGCGCTTAAATCATACCCTTTAATTGCTAACACTAGTATTAACTTGTTTCACTGATGCTCCACATATGCACTTTTAACTATACCTTATTTTGTTTCAGCGCTAGTTCCAGGTTTGACTTATCCTAACTCTGCGTCTAGTTGCCTTAACTCTTGGGTAGTTTTACGATTGAGTCCCCACTCTCTTTGCTTTTAATACTAAGTTCATAATTCTGACAGCTCGCTCAACTAGTTAGACTTCTTCATTACTTGTCTCAGTAAGTTATAGCACTTGCCGCGGTACAGTATACTATGCACTTGAGTCATCCTTAAGCCATAACTCCTTTAATGTGTAACACAAAATTATTAGAAAATCCAAATCCATATTGTTTAGCGCTTGCAATTGTAAATCAATAACACATAATTCCCCTATTGTGCGGCACATCTTGCTGCAAAATCGGAGCCCACAGACCCTTAATCCTTTTCTGCACTTCTATTTCCTTTGTTCCTTGAAACACACAAATACATATTATATTTTTATACTTCCTGCTGCGCTAACTCCCCTTTATTCTTCCTGGACTATGCGCCCTGATTGGTCTAAATTCACGCTTCCTGCGAGGCGCGTACCACATCTTCCCTCTACTTGCAAGTGTCCCCAGGAGCCCATAAATACCCTGCGTCTTGCAGAGTTTTCTTCCTCCATCTTCTATCTTTTTCTCTCTTATTCACTACAAATCTTCTTCTTCTTTTCTTTCTTTTCTTATTCTTATATTTTTCTTTCTCAATGAATACTAGAATAACCCCTCCTAACGCTGAAAATACCACCAACATTGTGGACCCTATTCGACAGTTTGTGCGCACTCAGCCCCCTACTGCTCCTCCAACAACGCCCATAACCACACTGATGGGTGGGACAAGATGCACCCGTTGCATCAAAAATGGCATCACTCCTTGTCATTTTTCAAAATCCCGCTGTGGCAATAATTTTTTTACTGTAAGTTTTCTTCATTTTTCTTCCCATTTGTTACCAATCATTAATTTTTCCTTTATTCCAGTTGTGCGATTACTGCAAGCAACGCAAGAAGAAATGTAGTTACAATGGGCCACCCACTGTTGCGCGCCTGGACCCCAACGCTTCCACCACCAACATGATGAGTCAAATGACCATCAAGCGCCTGGCGCCTGCTCCTTTTACCCCTCCTGGAAAAAAGCGAGCCAAGGTTGGTTACTGCAAACCTACTCCTACTAGCGTCGCCTCAATCCCTAATTCTCTTTTCTTGGAGAAAAGTTCAGTAAGTCCCTTTTTCTTACTTCTTCTTTTTTTTAAAAAAAATATTATGTAGAATGCACCAGGCACTCCTTACGCTGAAACACCTCCGCCTCCTATCGCTCCGTTATTCCTTCATGCCTTGCAAGAAGATCCCGTCTGGGATACCATGCCTACACCTGAGCCCACTCCTTGTTCACCAACTTCTGACTGGACTGATATGCAGCCGGTCTTCAATACCATCACTCCGGACAAATGGCCAACCAAAAACTTTCCGGTCATTGATGATGAGGAGCCCACCATGGCTCAAAACTGGGAATTCGCAGAACAAATTGCCTGCACTCCTTAAGATGCGACCATGCGTCGTATGAATAACATGATAACAGCCGTCAAAGAATTCATCGAGGAGGTTCCGGTTTATACTCGCGCTGATTATAATAAGCAAAAACAACTGATAACTGCCTTGCAACAAAACATGCAAGAGGCTTTTAACAATTGGGCTTTCTGCGTCCCAATCTTTGATGAAGCAGAATACTAAATATCTTCTTTTGTATTTATTCCTTGTAATGTGTATATAGCCTTGTAAAAAAATGTAATATATTTATTAACTTTTTTTTTATTTTTATTTTTTTAAAAGACTTTCCTGTGAGAACTCTACAACTGCAAGATGAGTTGCCCCCAAAATATCATCCTTTTTCTAAGCAGCCCAACCTTCTACTAAGTGCCTATGAAAGGTGAAACAACAAATAAAAATAACAACTTGAGATTGTTGCTACATTCTATAGCAGCAATTACTTCCCCTGCTTCATTTATGTATGTGCTCTCTTTAATAACTCGAATCTTTGCATTACATGTCTTTCCCTTGATTGTAACAATTGCTTTAGATACCACAAAACTTGTGATACCTCCCTTAACCAGAATACTTCTCAGCCTACTGGTTATCTTCGCTTTCCACCTAGCTCTACTAGTACTGCTCCCATAATTACCACCACTAGTCCCACTATTTCCACTAATAATAATAATGTTCCTTATGAGTCGCCATCGCTTCCTAGTTTTCCCAGGCGCAAAATATCCATACAGCCTAGCGCTACACTTTCTTCCCCTCCGAGTTCCAGTGCTTCTATGCGCTCAGGATCCCCTACAGCTGCTCCTGACGCGTTTACCATTACTTCACCGTCAGCGCCCCACAAAACTTATTAGCAAGTAAGTATCCTTTACTACACTTATGCTCTTCTTGCTTACTAACTTCCTGTCAGGATTCAATGAATCCATCTCCTTGGGATGGGCTCCCATTCCTTTACCCTTTGTCCATTCCATGCAAATGTTTTCCAGACTTCTTCTTATATATGACGCTATGTCCCTATCCTACAATAACGCACCAGCTTTTTCTGATGCTGAACTTGAAGCTCGCTATACTCATATAGAAATGATAGGTTAACTAATGAACGAAATCAGCTCAACGACTATTCTTGGATTCCCCACCGATCCCTGTCACTTCATCATGCCTGAATACTGGAAAGGATATCCTATTAGCTTTCACCCTGATACTGAATAGACCACTAGTGATTTTCCTTATGAGTCTCCTCTGTCTATTCTCCCTGTACATAGTCTTCATATATTTTTCATGCTATGCCTTCAAATAATCTTTTTAGACATGGCACTTTTTTGTTACACCTGTCTTCATACTTTTAGAGCGCTTAACTTTGCTCCCTCTACTTTCTTTAAAAAACTATTAACCCCTAAAAAACAAAATCCCAAATAAACTTTATATCATAAAACTTTACCGCCTTCACTGCAAAACAGTGTTATACCATGTAGAATAAGAATTGAACTATAGAGTGCTCCATTTAAAAATTGACATTCCACTCCTGGTTAGTTAACCCATTAGTTAAATTCCCAGCGTCTTTTGTGTTTACATGGTACACATCTCCTTCAATCCAATTACCTATTTTGTCATGTCTCCTTGAACGATGAAAATATAAGATTTCATTTTCCTCTATTCCCTCATCTAAGCGCTTATGCCGATTGCCTGTTCAGCCATAGTCAGCCTAACTTCCAGTTAGCGCCCTCTATCCGTCACAATTTTTAGTTTAACCTCTTCCCGGAGGTATTATTCTGGTAGTTTTTCCTCATTCCGGAGGTTATCTTGTATCATTGGAACACCCCTTGGGTAGAATCTTTTGATCTGATCTGCGGCCACACGCTGCTTCCACTCAGTACCATCCAATTCCTCCAGTAAGTAAGAACCTCCAGCCCTCTGCTTTCTTATCCTATAAGGACCATTCCATCTGTCAGAAAACATATTCCCCCATTGGCTTTCTAAACTTCTATTATAAACCAAAACCAAATCTCCTGGGTTCAATGGATTTCTTAACCTATGCACTAAGCACTCATCCCAATATTTAACTGACTTGTCCCGGATCTGCATCATTATTTCATACTCTTTCTCTAAAAATTTGACTTTTCTTTCAAGTTGAACTACCCTTGCTAGAATTAAATCTTCGGTTGAGCGCACTTGATCCCAATCACATACTAGGAAAGATCCAGCCTCCAGATCAATCTGCCCTTTGACCAAACATAATTTCGAACGACAAAAACTTTGTTGTCCTTTTAACTGAAATCCTGTCCGTAAACAAAACTAATGGCAAGTAGTTCTTCAACTTCTCCCCATTATTTCCACATAATTTAACTAAAGAATCCTTTATAACTTGATTCCCTCTTTCTACCATTCCCTCTGCTTCAGGATAATATGGTGTTGTAACTCGTAATTTCGCGCCAATAACTTTTACTACTTCTTGGAATTCTCCCGCAAATTCAGCGCCACCATCTACGGTTACCATCTTCATTAACCCATACCTATAAATCCATTCTTTCTTCAAAAACTCGGCCTTATTACTTGCCTTAAGGTTTATCAATGGCGCTGCTTCAACCCATCCTGATAGATCATCCCTGGCTACTACCAAGTATTTAAAGTGTCCTTCTTTTATATGGACTGCATCTAAACAAACCTTACCAAAAACAGTATCTTCGCCTGTTGCTCTTCCTTTTTCTTTTGGCTTTCTGTAACTTCTGCGCTGGCAATAGCCAGATGATTTTTTGGCTCATTCAGAAGAATTAATTCAGAAATATTCCCATAAACATCATTAAATTAGTTACTTTTTTCAAAGACAATGGCCTTTTCTATTAAAAAAATTCATGTAAACAATTTCAACTAACTCTTTTCAAGTATATGTTTTGTACATGCAAATTTGATATCTATTTATTATTGGTTTTTTCAATTGCTATTTTAATTATGAGTGGCATTTCATAAACAAAGAATGGTATTCATTTCAGAAAAGTGTCATTTTGTAAATTATATTTACTTAATGTTGTTAGTTTTTAAGCATTTCTTTCAGGGAATGCTCATCACTGCTACATTTTAAAATTATTTTTATTATCTTTCTCAGTACACTTCTTTGATAAACATGCTTTCCTCAGATGTTTGAGTACCCAAATCATGTAATACAATCAATTTAAATTAATAATCCTTTTGATTTATTGTTTTCAGATTATTCCTAAGTGTATATTCATTGTTTTTAGCAAGTTCTTTGTAATATCCTCATTTTTCTGTTAAATCTATTATATAAGATTGACATTTTCTGCTCTTATATTCCCCTCTATAAGCTAGCATTTATTATACAAAATTCTTTATAATCTATGACTGATTATTGGTTTACATTCCTGCTGAAAAACCTTCTAGAAAATATCATCAAAAAAATAAAATATTTTCTGAGATTCTTCCTTTTTCTAATTCGGTTTTTTGTCACTGCATCAATAGTTTTTCTAGAACTCTTATTCAGATATCTCCTACTTCAAAATCTTTAAAACACTTTCCTACAAATCACCAGATTTTTTAATGCTCTTTAATAGCACATGACTCTATTACATCCCCTTTACAGATTTGTTTAGCTTCTATCTGTAGTGTTGTGACAGTAAAAATTCCTCATTTGTATTATGAAGCATTTCTCAATGATCTTGAATCATCAAGCTATCCAGATCATAATTTTGCTTGGAATCTGGAATGGCACTCTCACTAGAATCAGTTCTTTGCTCAACTTATTATCAAAAATTTGCGAAATGCTTTCCAAATGAAGGCTTTTGCTTCACACTCTATTAATTAAAACACAATTTCCTTTGCTAATCAAATTGGTGTTGTCCATCAATGGTTCCTTGGACAAAATATTATGTAAACTTGGATGCTATTCTCCAGACCATTTGGAGAAAAAAAGCTCAAAATTCTCAGTCTAGACTATGTATAAAAGTCAGTCTAACATCTTTCATATTTGTTTGAGTTCTTTGCTGATAATCTCTTGAAGCTCTCTGTTCATTGTAAAACTTCCACAACACCCTTCCTATATTCTCAAGAGAATAATATTTTTTTACTAATATAAAATGCTGCTCTGACTCAGAGATCAATGAAGATGGGTCAATAAGTAAAATATCACTATTATAGAGATCAGATGAATTTTCAATGCTAGCACAAAATATCAATCTTAAGTCCCATGAAATGAGTCAAAAATCAAAAACATCATAATTTCCACAAAAATATCTTGTTTCAATAAAAAGAATGCATTCTGTGTCATTAACACCTTCTTGGCTTTTACTGGAATTGGCACCTTGATCTTTACCTCTTGACTGCAATAATAATAATTATTTAGCTACTCTCAACAATCAAGAAAAAATAATGTTGAAAATTTCTGACCCAATAAACATCAATAATTTTCTTCAACTGACTTCCCCAACTTCCTCAACTCATTCAGATACTCATCTAGAACCATCTTTTCAAGCTGAAATTGTTCATCTCCACTATTTGGTACACTGACCCTTGAAAATAAAAATTAAAAAAATTAGTTTTCATTTTTTCATCAATAAAATGTTTATTTTACATACATAGTTAACTTTTCCTTTTTTCTTTAAATGTTGTACAAACTGAACTCAATACTCTTTCTCACATAATTTTTAATGAAATGAACCTCATTTTTTTTATCCATTCAAAAAATTTGATCAATAGCTTAAATTCTATTGATAGATTCTAGCTTGGCTCCTTCACAAATTCACAATATTAAAGAATTCAATTTATAAGTGTTCCCAGTTCAATTTCTTGTATTAAAGGAAAATTATATTCTAAAATACCATTATGTAAATATTTTGTGCACATTGCAGATCAATACCCAGTGCTTCTGGCTTAATGGAGCCATGAAGAACAAAAAAATTGATATTGTCTTTAAAATTGTATTGACTTTCATCTTGGGCCTTCTCACTCAAATCACCTACATGCGTTGTAAAGCCAATTTGATATTCTTTTAGGGCTTTGGAAATCCTATTAAAAATAATCTTTACTTTAATTTTTCTTCATTAAAAAGTGTTAAGTTAGTCACTTACATTTCTAAAAAGTCCACATATTCTGAAAATATGACTGCTTTGGGCTCCTTTATCCCTCTTTGATCTTGCACAAACTCCATCACATGCTCAATGAGATGTAATATCTTAGACAAATCTCTCCATGTATACCCATCAGGCCATTTATCTTTTTTAAATTCATACATTGGATGGTTGAAAATTTGTTTTTAAAACTTTAGCTTCTGTAGAAATTTACTATTATCCCAATATTGTTTTTTATCACAATTTGGGCCAAATTGCTTGTAAAATACTTCCTGTAGTTTTTCCAGTCTTTTTTGCCAGTTTCTTCCAAAAACTCACTAATATATCTTCTTCAACCTTTTTAGGGAGATTCAGTAAAACTTCCTTTGTTATCTTTAAGCAGACTGCCTTCATAAGGTGGTTGATAGGTTTCACTGCATGAAATGAACCAACTTTTGGTTTTGGTGTAATTTTTTCTCTCCAAAGAGACTCCTCATCCCATCCATCCAACTGAATAAAATTTATTAAAATCTGCAGATCTTCAGGTGAGTTTTGTAATGGTGTTCCTGTTAAAAATAGAGGATACTTTGAAAGTAGGCTAAAAATCTTCTGTTTCCGTTTGGATAGAGAATTTTAGATGTAGCTATAATAAATCATTGTTTCTTGTTAAGTTTCTTAAGATAGTTTTTGTTTCAAGATACATATATAGCTTACTGTGCTTCATCCAGAAAAGTTAAATACCATATAATGTTATTTATCAGTGATAACTTTTTTCCATTGGCTTAGTTGTTGTCAAAGGACTGATTGTTTCATAAGTGGTATGTACAATTGCAGTTTTATGTAGCTTTTATTCTTGTAAATTCTCATAAATCTTACCATGAAATACATTGTATGGAAGTGAATGAGGATTGAAATGAAGATTTATTTCATCTTCCCAGTTAGAGAGTACAGCTAATTGGCATATAATGAGTGCAGAAAAACTTAGTTTTTTACCAAAAATCGGCAATATTTTTTGAAATTTAATTTCTTACTCTTGTGTTGCCTTTATTAGAGCATGTGTCAATAGCATTTTTCCTAAACCCATTTTATCTGCAAGTATTGACCCATATCCACAAAAGTGTTGTTCAATATTTTCATACTTTTGTTTTTGAGGACAGTACACACTTTAAAGCAATTTATTATCATAATTCTCTCAAAGCTTATCAAGTTTATCCTTCATAGCTTTTTCATTTTCAATCATGAAGTTGACTTCTTGAAGTTGGTGCTTTTTTAATGCTGTTTTTATTCCTAGTACTTTATTTTGAGTAAGCAAATTTTGACTAATCCCAAATGAGTCAATTTCTGACCAATAAGAAGCAACATTATAAAATTTTTTGAAGTTGTAAACATAAATTTGAAGTATACTTATTCCAGCAAGACAAAGTTTTGTTTTATTTAATTAAGATGCCTTTCAATTCCAAATGAAGTGTAACACAGCTGCAATGTTTCATTTTTCTGTTTAACTATGTGGATCTGAAAAGAGGCTATGTGCTGCGGCTGTATCAAAGATTTATTGTTCAGCCAATGAGAACAGTTTTAATTTCTCCAAGAAGTGGTTCACTTTGTTCACATTGCTTTTCTGAAATATCTTTAATAATTTTAAGGGTCTTTGTGTCTAACATAGAAAGAATATGAACTCTTTTTCTACCTTGCTGAAGCATTGCCTTTTCCATCTGGTTTTTTTGATAGTTGTAATATCATTTATGATGGTGCTGGTTCAAAAAAAACCTTAAATTGACTAATAAATTTCAAGGAACTCCTTTTGTGGAGATATGAGAAGGAGTAAAAATGAAAATAATTGGTTTAGAAGTTGCACAATCCAATTAATTAAAATTTAGACATATTAGGGGGGTAAAACATTACCATATACTCCTGGAAGACTTCAGTCTCAAAACTCCATTCTAAGACGCCATCATAAAAGCTGACTTGGTATAATACATGTCAAAATGAGTTCAAATACTTCCTACTTTGCTCCACTTCCCTGTACACAATAAATCCCCCCAATCCACTGCATATCAGATCCTTTTTCATTCTCTATCATCTCCTGAATTTCTTATGCCCCTTTTTTTCTGAGGTGAGTCCTTTTTCTCTTTTCTTACTGTGTTCCAATTTGCTACTTTCCATTTTTAATGCTTAAACTGACATTTTTTCTTTATCATCTCCTGACTATCTATCTCTCCATTTTTTTGCTGAGGTGAGTCCTTTTTGCTTTTCTCTTTCTGTGATCCTTTCAGGTCCCCCTTTCTCCTGCCTCTTGATTCCAGCCCCTCCACTTCCCTCTTGCCTCAATCTTACCTCTTGTCTCAATCTCCTCCCCTCCCTTTCCTTTTCCTCTCGCTTCCAACCTCTATCCTCTCTCCTCCTCACTCTCAATTTTTCCTCTTAACTCTATCCCGCCTCTCCTTTCCTCTCTTCTCTTGCCCTCCACTCCCCTCTTGTCTAAATACACTCTCCTTTACTTTTTCTTTTAAACCCTCTCCTCTCCTCCTAATTGTGTGAAGTATTTTAAAATTCAAAATTTGTCTAAAATGCTTGATAATAGGTTCTAAAGAAGTATTGAAACCAAATAAATACAGAGTTTAGGAAATTTGATGATATAAATCAAAGATATCAAACCTTTTAATTTCATTTACATGTTTTTTGAATAAAAATTTGAAAAAATTCATAAAAAATTTATTGTAAGTAAAAGAATGGATCAAAAGTTGTTATTAACATCACATTTTTTGTAGCAAGAAGCTTAAAGATATATGTAGAATCAAAATGAAAAAAATAAAAAATAGATAAAATAAAACAAAACTTTAAATTAAAAAAATCAATGAGAATTTTTGGTTTTCTGTGCACAGAACCCAATAGTTTTGATTATTTTTTCTATGCAAAATCTTAAGAAATTATTTTATAATTAAACTTTATATTTACTCAATAAAATTAATTTTTAAAATGATAGCTAAATATTTACAGATTGACTAATTAGTTGGCTTCAAAATGTGATTTTTTTTTTACAGAAAACTGTAAAGACTTGTTTTTTGAATTTTTTTCTCATTTATTTATCTGATCATTATTTATTTAGTATTACTTTCAATTATGATTCTTTTGATCTGCTTCAGAGAGAGGAAGTGGAAGTGATAGGGAACGGGGTGGATGCAAGGGGAAAGGGGAGGAGAGGAGAGGAGAGGAGTTTGAAGCAAGAGGAAGGAGGATGACAAGGAGGAGAGAAGAAGGTTTGGGAATGATAGGAGGGGAAAGTGGTGGGGTTTGAAGCAAGAGGAAAGGAGAGGGGAGGGAAAGGAGGCAAGAGGGAAGTGGAGGGGAGGATTTGGAGGCAAGAAGAAAGAGGAGGGTAGGTGAAGAGAGGAGAGGGGTTAGAAGCAAGAGGAAAGGAGAGGGTAGCCATAGAGGAGAGATGGATGGGAAGGTGATGGGGCTTGAAGGGTGGTTTAGCAAGATGGAGCACAGAAAAAATAGAGAAAAAAGGACACACCTAATAGAAAAGGAGAAAAAGATATTCAGGAGATGATAAAGTAAAAATGTCATTTTAAAAGACAAAAATAGAAACTGGGATTATGCAGTGATTAAGAGGTGGTGGAGGATAAGAACTAAAGGAAAAAGAGGCAGGCCTAGGTTTGTGATTTTGAGGAGGGGATGATAAAGTTGAACAAAGGCTCAGTCCAGAGGGGAGGGGAAGGCTCAGAGGTGGTGAGTAGTAATTTGAAATTATTATGAGTAGTGAGATCAACCAGGGTCCCCACATGGTAAGAAATTTAGCCATAGCAAGAGTTACAAACCCAGTATACAAAAATAATTATCTTTACACACCAAGTAAAATATCCCTGATGGGGATATCAAGTGCAAGTTAGGGATATTTTAGGCAGGTACATAAGGTTAGAAAAGTAAATGTATGAAAATTAAATGAAAGAGAAATATGTTCAAGAAAAGTGAAATTCTTAAGAATTTGGTGAAGAAAAATTTTAAGGTGTGGGTGTTTGTTTACCTAATGCTGACTAATAAGTTCAGGGGAAGAAGAGCTTGAGGGGCTTTGATATAGTATGTGGGTACTACCATTGGACAGCCCTGATTTTTCACTATATTTTATGTCTTGATAAATTTTTTTTTTCAAGTTTTAAGGGGTCATTTTCTCACTTTTCATTTCTAAAAGATAGCTTTTTAATTTTGTTTTTTGTTTTACTGGCTAACCTTAATTCTTAGGGTTAAGCTCTTAGTACCATTAAGTAGAGCTAATTTGGCTCTATATTTTATGTCTCAATGTTGTCACAGCTGAATTTTGTTTTTTAAGGGTTTTACTATTCATGGTAGATTTTTCTAAGTATTTTAGGATTTATTTGATGTTTTTGGTGATTTTTTGGCTTGAGGGAGGTCTTCCTGCCTCAGTTATAGAAGGCTGGGGAGCATTTATAGAGGTTTTTTATTCAACTTGGCTGTCAAAAGTGCCAAATTAGTTGCTGTGCATGGATTTTTAGAGGGGGGGTCTGTGTGTACATACTGAATAAGACAGTTTGGGGCACTCTTAATTATCATACAACCATCTGGTAATTATATCATTGTTTCTCACTCAGTTTTCACTGTTTTTTGGCCACAATTGGCTGTGTTTTTTGCAAGTTTAGTTCTTTATTTAACTTAACTTTGCCAACTGATTTCTCTGTTGTAGCATTGCAACCTACATCAAGTATTTTTTCTGTGTTTGTGCAACAAGTGCACTGTCTATTTGGTTTCTGGTGTGGATTTCTCTGAATTTCAGTTTTTCTGGTTCTTTGGTTCTCAATGGTCTGCTATTGGCTACTTTCTTGACTTTTAAAGCAGTAAAGAAGTGTGTTGGAAGGGGTATTGTAACAGTCTCTAATTTTCTGTAGTAAATAAATCTCACCTGGTATTTCTCAAAGCGACAGGGGTTTTACTCTCCAGTTTTACTCCAAATCCCTTGGTCAAGACCTATAGCTATTACTATAGGATTATCTACATTTCAGGCGCCCAACGTGGGGAGAGGATTTGTTAGCTTTTTGGACTTTCTGTTACTGTTGGACTCTCTTCTTTGGTTGGAGATTGATTTTCTGGAAGCGATTGGACTATGG
The DNA here is from genome assembly GCA_030280995.1 of Hemileia vastatrix. Taxonomy (NCBI): domain Eukaryota; kingdom Fungi; phylum Basidiomycota; class Pucciniomycetes; order Pucciniales; family Zaghouaniaceae; genus Hemileia; species Hemileia vastatrix. Next base: position 27,968,913 of record JASXTE010000007.1, on the reverse strand, counting down.
CCTCTGGACCCTCTTTCTCTAGTGGTGATAATGGCACTGTTGGTGCTGCTGAGGATGGTAATCCTCCTCTTTCTGTTAGGCCTTCTTTCAGGATCAAGTCTTGTAAGGGGCCTATGTTTATGGGGAAGGATGTGAAGTTGTTTCTGAAGCTTTTTGAGGCTGCTGGGAATGTGGATGGTGATTCTCACCTGGACATGGTGAAGCAAGTCATCTTCTATGTTGGTGAAAGGGCTCTGGTGAAGTAAGTTGCTGCTATGAAGGGTTATAGGAGAAAGGATTTGAAAAAGTTGTGTCTGCAGATGACAGACAGGTGTGGATCCAGATATTTAATGGTGAATCTCAATATTATTGCAAGTCAATGGCAATCTTATGGAGGGGTGGAAAACCTCTATACTTTTAGGAAGTTTCTGGCTCAGTTGGTGCCAATGGTGGATTATTTGGTGGATATGTAGGATTTGGATAGCACTGACTCAGAAAGAGATATTTTCTTGTCTGATCTGGCCAGGAATGTCAGAAATGATGTGCTGAAGGAGTTGGCAAGTAAGAATAAGATGAAAATCCTTCCTAATGAAAATCAGAAGTTTCCTGATCTTTCTGTTGTGAAGGAGTTTGTGGAGGGTCATCTGAAAATTTTGAAAGTGGATTCTTTCCAAGAAGCTAGCACTAAGTATGTGAGAAAGGTCAGTGAAGCTTTTGCTGAAAATGTGGAGGAATCTAGGAAGAAGGAAGTTGTGAACAAGGGAAAGGCTCCTGAGAAGCCTAAAGAAGTTGATCCTGTAGTTAAGAAGTTGGCTGATCTTACAAAACAGCTACATATTTTTACTCAGAAGGCTCAGAAAGCCAATAAGTTTCCTTCTAAGCCTATAGATTTTGAAAGGAGGGCTGGTACAAGTGATCCTTGGGTCTGCTCTTATTGCAGGAAGAAGAGCCACAAGTCCAATGATTGTTGGGCACTGAATATGGATTTGTCTGAAGGGCAGGTAGAATTATAGGAAAGTTTTCAAGCTCCCAGATGGTTCTTTTGTGAAGCCTAATTATGGTCAGGCTTCAGTGAACTTGGTGAGGAGGAGACATAATGTCAACTCAAGGAGACCAAGGTTTAAAGAGTTGCCTAATGAGGCTTCTTCTTCTTTTAAAGGTGGAGATTGTGGCTAGGGAAAGAGAAAGGAGGCTAATAGAGTCTCATACATCTACCTTTGGTGGATTGGAGTTGTATTCTTTTGGTGAAAAGTCAAGTGGGGAATTCTTGGCTTGTTTTTATAACGTGGAAGCAGGAAAGGTGGGAAGGCCTAAGAGCAGTGCTCAGGCCCAACAAAAGCCTATGGCTTCAAAGATGGATCCTAAGCTGAGTGCAACTAGGAAGAAGTACAGTAAAGAGGAGCTGTATAAAATGCAGAAGGGTATGGCTGATACAGGCTCCCCTAGTTTTGGAGCAATGGACATTAATGGTGAGCCAATGCCTATGGATGTTGATTCTAACTCTGAGGAGGATGACCCTTTGGCCTCATTTCCAAAGCATTCTGGGGTTAGAGGTTCTGGTGAGGGATCTGGTTTGATTCCTGTCAATGGTAAATCTGTTGGTGGTTCTGGTCCTCAAGAATCTTCTAAGACAAAGGTAGTAAAGCAAAGAGCTCACTTAGAAAGGCCAGTGGTTTCTGGCCAAGTTATTGTTATGGACTCTGTCCTGGAAAGGATGAATCAAGGTCAGGTTTCCCTTACTTATGGAGAGTTGTATGCTATCAGTCCAGTGCTGGCTGATAGGCAGAAAAAGTTTTTGACCAGGAGAAGGGTTTCTTCTGGGGAGGTATAATACATTTGTGATTCTGCTGATCAATTTGGTGAGGGGTTGGAAACTTATTTTTCTGAAGCTCTGGGTTATGTTGATGTCACTCTGAATGTCAGGGTGGCTAGGGAATTGGTGGATTCAGGTTCTCAGATTATCCTGATTTCTTTTTTCGAGGCAACAAATCTGGGCCTCCCCATCAAAACAGGTTTTGGTGGAAGTTTGAGAGATATTGGTGGCCATTTCACTGAATCATTTGGAACATCTGAGTTTGTGAAGCTTGATGTTGGTGGAGCCTCAGGGAAGGTTCATTTTTACATTGCCAAAGGTACGGTAAAAGCTGTTTTGGGTTGGCCATTCTTGATGGATTTTCAAGAAAGAATCGGCTATCAACTTTATTTGGGAATCAGTCTGGAGTTGACTGGTGAAGATGAAAGTAGGCTTCACATGAGCTTATCCTCCCATTGAGAGGATGATTGGGAGACCAGGCTTGGTTTGTCTTCAATGTGCCAGTGCATGGACTGTTGTAGGAGAAGAAAAGAAGTTGGTGCTGCCTCTGGTTTTTTGAAGTGTAGCTCAGGCTCTAGTGGGAGTCTGTCTTTTTTAGAGTGATTAGGGCTGATAACCCTAGTTCTACAACCTCTCCCCAAGTTAAGGAAATCCCAGGTTGTATTAGGTCAGCTCCCTTGGAGATATACCAAGTGGATTTTCAACTTTCTCTTTTTAATTTTTCTCTTCTCTGCAAGTATTCTTTAAGTTTTTTATCAAGTATCTGTTCACTCTCAAGATTCTCAATTATTTTTAATTCAAGTTCAAATAAGAAGATTGGTTATATATCTTTATTGAAAGATATAGGGAAAAGCTTTGGAATGGTGAGATTGGTGTCTAAAAGTAAATCCTCCCAATTGTGCACCACTAGGGTTTCTTCTACACCTTTCAAAAACATTACCTTAGCTATGCCTGTGAGCATTTGGGAAACCCCTGGCTATTTTTTTTGGATAGAAGAAAACTCAAGAAAATAAAATAAAAATTTCAAGATAAGTGAAGAAAATCAAGAAAAAAATCTAAAGTTGATTAAGAAAAAAGATAAGAAATATTTTTTTAAAGATCATCAAGATCAATTTTTGGGCCTCCAAAATGAGGTTAAACTGCACAAAATTTTGAAGAAAAAAGATCATCAACATCAATTTTTGGGCCTCCAGAATGAGGATAAACTGCACAATTTTAGAAGATTTAATTCAGCAGATGAATCAAGATTTGAAGATTTAAAAGATGGAAGTTAGGATGAAGATGTGGAGTTTCCATAAAGTTTTTGAGTTGTGAGATTGGGGTCTAAAATTAAGTACTCCCAACTGTGCACCGCTAGGGTTCTTTCAAAACCTTTCAAAAACATTACCTTGGCCACATATGTGAGAAATGGGGAAACCCTTGATTTTTGTTCTAGGTCTGGTGGTGAAGATGTCCTGACAATCCCTCAAGTAGAAGGTGGAGCTGCAAAGTATAAGAAGGTAGTTCAGAAGATTAGACCTGTAAAAGAGCCTTTGCCTGTGGGTTTGAATCCTCCTTTGAAGAGACCTCCTTTGTCAATAGATCTGTACTGTACATCTCAGGTGAAGAATACTCATAATTTTGGAGAGACAGTTAGGGTGACTGTAAGAGGTTGAAAGTTGTTAATTTTGGTCTGGATGGGTGGTTGTCTGATGAGGAAAAGAAGTTGTTGTTGCATGTTATTGTGCTGTGGGAGAAAGCTGTGGAATTTTTTGAAGAGGAAAGAGGTGTGTTGAAGCACTCTTATGGGGAACCTTACTTGATTCCTGTGGTTTTCCATGAACCTTTTCAAATCAAACCTATTCCAATTCCACCTGCTATCACGGATGACTTTATAGAAATTGTTAGGGAAATATTAAGGACTGGTGTATATGATAAATCAACATCTAGTTACTCAAGTCAAGTTTTCTGTGTAAATATGCAGAATGAGAAACTGAGGATTGTTCATAATCTTAGAGCCTTGAATAGAGTCACTATCAAGGATGCTGGTATGCCACCAAGTTCAGAGGACTTTGTTGCAGCTTTTGCTGGAAGGATGTGTTATGCTTTGGGTGATATTATGGGTGGTTATGATGAGAGGGAGCTTCATACAGATTTACTGCCACTTACAACTTTTGAGAATCATTTGGGAAGGTTTCAGCTCATTATTTTACCTCAAGGAGCAACTAATTCAGTAGCAGTATATCAAGAACAAATGGCTTGGATTTTAAAGGATGAGGTTCCTACCCATGCTGGTATTTTTATTGATGATGGTGGAATCAAAGGACCATCCACTGATTATGGGAATAAGGTTCTGAAGGAGAACACAGGTATAAGGAGATTTATTTGTGAGTATGAAATTACTCTGGAGAGAGTATTTTTTAGGATTGAAGAGGCTGCTTTGACCATTTCTGGGTCAATGTTTTGTTGTTGTGCTCCTGCTCTGCAAATTTTGGGTCATGTATTATGTATAGAGGGAAGGGTTATGGTAAAGAAAAAGGTTAATAAAATTCAGTCATGGCAAAGGCATAAGAATACTACTGAATTCATGGGATTCTTGTGGTTTTGTGTGTATTTCAGGATTTTTATTAAAGATTTTACTTTGTTGGATTCAACTTTAAGGAGGCTGGCCAGGAAATATGAAGAGTGGGAATGAACTGAAGAGTGTGAAGAGGCTTTTCAGAAGCTTAAAAATGTGGTGGGTAAAGATATTATTATTCAAAATTTGGATAATGATGTGTGAGTTGGAAAAATTTATCTGGAAGTGGACTCAAGTTATATTTCTGCTGGTGCTGTTTTGTCTCAGAAAGATGAAACTGGGAGGGTCAGGCCAGTAAGTTATGAGTTTGTGGTATTTAATGAGGTTAAATCTAGATATTCTCAACCTAAAATGGATTTTTGTGGTGTAGAAAAAATTTTGAGGAACCTTTAAACTGTTTTGTGGGGGCAGCATTTTGAGCTGCAGGTGGATGAAAAATATGTGGCTTAAATTATCAACACACCTAGTCTTCCAAATGCTCCAATGACTAAGTGGGTGGCATTTATTCAGCATTTTTCTTTTGACCTGGTACATAAACCTGGAAAAAATTTTATGATGCCTGATGGATTATCAAGGAGACCATCCACAGATAAAGATTCTGATTCTGAAGAATTTGATGAAGATGTCCCAGTGGTTAGGGTCAGCACAAAGGGTGCTGAAGATTTTTCTCTCCTCCCCCAAGAGGTTAAGCTGGCTGGATCTAATCTTGATTCTGGTGATCAGGATGTTTTTATGGATGAAGATGGGGCTCTTGTTTGAGATAGCTCAAAATTGGAAAATTTTGTTTTTGATAATGAACTGGATTCTCCTAAGATTCAGTGAACAGAAAAGGATGTACAAAAGTTTAGGGATTGGTGTCCTGTTTGGGCTGGTTGAGTGGCTCACCTTCACACTTGTGATTTTGAATACAGGGTTGTACCCTTGGATGATGTGTTGTTGGAATTTGAAGATGAGACCTAGGTTCAGTATGGGTTTTATTTCACTATGGTTGAATATCTGTTAGCCTTGGAGAGGCCAGATTGTTTTGATGATGATACTTGGGTGGAAATCAAGAAGAAATGTCCTGGATTCTATGTGTCAAGGAGGTTGATGAAGAGGAGACATATAAATCCTTAGGTAGTGGTGACTCAGAAGAAGGGTCAAGAGTTGGTGTTGAAGTGTTTGCATGAAGACCCTGGTCATAGAGGCTTTGGGGAGACTTATAGGAGAGTATCAGACAGATTTTGGTGGCCAGGTATGAAGTTGGCTATTCAGGGTCTGGTTCAATCTTGTGAAGAGTGTCAAAGAAGAAGTCATTTGAAACTTAAAGAGGTTGACCATGCTACTGGTGAATCAAATGTGTTTGTAAGAGTCAGTCTGGATGCTGTCCATATTAAAGAGGGCAGGCATAAGTACTTTATTTTTTCCAGGGATGATGTATCTGTTTGGATTGAGTGCCTCTGGTTAATTTGGCTGGCAAAAATGTGGCAGAGTTTTTGAAGAAGAAATGGGTGTTTAGATATGGGTTGATTAATTTGGTGACTGTTGATGAGGGGTCAGAGTTTGGAGCTGAATTCAAAGAAGTTGTAGCAAGTATTGTTTCTAAAGTCAAAGTGGCTACACCTTATTATCGTGAAGCTGAAGGAATGGTTGAAAGAGGCCATCAAGTTATCAAGAATTTTCTGGTGAAGATGTGTGGAGATAGTGCAGAAAGGTGGAGGCATTATTTACCCTTGATGTTATATGCTGATAGGGTCACTGTGCAAAAGACAACTGGCTATTCTCCTTATGAATTAATTTTTGGGTAGAAAGCTGTTCCACCAGTGTATTTGGAAGCTGTATCTTATCTTGGTTTGATTGGGATGATGTGTGCTCAACAGAAGATTTACCCTGTTCCAGGATGCAACAGTTGGAATGTAGAGAGGAATGTCAAGAGAAGGCATACTCTAGAATGATGAAGATAAGGAATCAATTAGTCAGATACTGTGACAAGAAGCTGACTCATAGACTCAGGAATCCCTTGAAACCTGTTTGTTTGGTTTTGTTGTATAATAGAAGTTTTGAGAGTCAGTGCGGAATAATGCTTGCTGACAGATTGAATGGGCCTTACAGAGTCATATCTCAGGTGTCAGGAGGCTCTTATGGTTTGGAGTAGTTGGATGGTTCAGTCTTGAGGAAGAGAGTGGCTGCTGATGATGTGAATAGATTTTACCCATGAGTCACTAGAAGTGAAAAAGATTGACTCTGCAATGAGGATAAACTATGGACTATTCTTTAAATTTTGGATTCAGATGATGCTGAGAATCTGTTTTGTTGGAAATTGGTTTGTTAGAAGGTGCCCATGGGTGGGGCTTCTAGATTTGATTTTGGCAAGTGTGGGTGTAACTGATGGGCTGGGTGCTCTATCAAAAGTTACCCCAGATTGTCTGTTTTCAACCCCTTCTCTTAATTTGGTTAAACCCTAGTATTGGTGTCTCTTCACAGGTTTTAGTCCTCTATGACTTTAAACTGGAAATTATTTTGGTCTTCAAGTGCTGGACTCTTCATGCTTATTATTTATTGTTTATTTTTTTGGATTTTGTGTTTTTTATTAGAAGGTACCCAGGGGGGGCTTCTAGATTTTATGTTTTCAAGTGTGGGGGTAACTGATGAGCTGGCTGCTCTGTAGAATGGCTACCCCATAGTGTCTGTTTCAAGTATTTTGTTTTTCCTAGTTGAATCCTAGTTCTGGTTTTTGTTATTCAGATTTCAACTCCACTATGACTTCAAACTGGCTTGGAACCAGCTTCTTTGTCTTGAGTCTATTTGGATTGGTAGTGGATCACTGGTGGTCTCCCATCATTTTTACTTATTTGAGGGAGCCCACCCAGTGATCATTTCCTTGGACTGGACCTTCTATAGAGCTCTAACTTTTCTTTTTCTTTCATTTATTTTGTGGCTACGGTTAAGTTAGATAGTAGTTTTAGATTTTTTTCTTTTTTCTCTTTTTTTATTTTAATTTTTTATGGGGGTTATTAGTGTCAGCCTAGATATCCCTAGGACTGAGTATTTCTTATACTTAAAATAAGATAACCTTAAGTACATTAAGCTTATATCTTAAAAATAAGGTTAAAACAATAATATATATGATTATATTACATATATATATAATTACTTTTCTATTATATAAATTATAGTAGTTTAAATAGCTTATACATAGCCTAATAATACTTATTAAGGTGTTAATGGAGTCATAATATACTTATCTTAAGTGATATGAAGTAATTATTGACATACATAAGCTTATATGTATACATAAATCTCATATTAGGGGGTGTCAGTTCTGGCAAATCCGCACTTACAAATCCGCACTTAAATTTGACCAAATCCGCACTTAAATAAGTGCGGATTTCCAAAAAACACTAGCCCCAATACTGGTGGATTTCAAAATGAAATAAGTCACTTATTTCACTCAAATACGCACTTTCTCAACCAAAAGTGCTGATTTCACCATCAAGTCCCATTTCACTGATTTGTCAGCATCATCCCATTCATACGCAGCACTCCGCAGCATAACACTTCATAACTCAAAACATCGTACATCACTTACATCTTCATATCATATCATATAAGAGTTATGCCTTCCTCACTTTCAAATCGTGATAAATTACATAAAGCAATGACTTTCATGGCTCTTGAACTGCTCTTGGACTCTGATTGTGATTCTGATTCTGATCTAGAAGAAGATTTTGTCTTTTTATCAAAAATGGCCACGAAACGTTACCTTCTTCCCAGAAAGCCTCAAGTACTTCATACCCCCAAGTACACCATCCAAACACTTCTTAAACTATCTACACCCAGTTTTAGAGAGCTGTTCATGACTTCTCAGGAATGCTTCCTTAAATTGCTTGAGCTTATTCAGGATCATCCCATATTTTATAATAATTCTCAAAAAGAACAACAACCAGCTTCAATTCAATTGGCCATCACACTATGTCATTTGGGTTCAAATGGTAATGGAGCCGCTTTGAAACGTTTAGAAAATGTCTTTGATTTAGGGTATGGTTCAGTTAACACTTATACCAAACAATGTATCACTGCCATCAACTCCTTGTAATCTCAACTTCTCACCTGGCCAACAAAAGAAGAGCGACTTGAATCATCTCAGGTTATGCAAGCAGTTCACCAAAATATTTACAAGTCAAAAAAATTCTATATCTGTTTTAAAAAATTGGCAATACTCTCCCCTGCATTTTATTGAAGCAAGGGGTGGATATCACCAAAATTTTTCTAAGTCATCAATTTCACATGTCAGATTTGAAAATTTGGCAATACCCCCCCCTGCATTTTATTGAAGTAAGTGGTGGAAGTCATCTAAATTTAATATAATTACGTAAATTATTAAATAAATATCTAATATATATCAATTTCCCTAGTTTAAAGTAATGACAATCCCTTAAGCCAAAATGCAGATCAAATCTAGAAACAAAAGTTTGGGACTTTCCACAGGTATAGGCTAGAGGAACCCCATGAAACAAATAAATGTTATCATGATTACCATTTATACAACACAAGGTCGTGGGCCCATTACTTTAGTTGAGGAAATTGATACATAAAAAATATTTATTAAAAATTTACAAAAAAATATAAAATTTTTGATGACAACTCTAATCCCCATACTTTTTGGATCTAAATAAAGTTTTTTTAAATCGATTAACTTTACCTTCTTTCATTACCTTATTGATTCTTTGAATCAACTTCTGACTGATTTGAAATGAGCAACCAAAATGTGTTAAATCTTGACAGGATTCCAAACCAGGAGGAGCTTTGGTCGTTTGATGATTATCCTTAGAAGAATTCCAAATAGTTTCGATGATACCATTTCCCAAACCAAAATCAATGATGCACTGGTGGTCTGGAAAATATAAACCATGTCATTTGATTTTAGCTGGAGATGGTATTGGTTGGCCAGTAATCGGTTTGATATATGAGAATATACCAAAAGTAAGAAAATTGGTGTCCTTGGTATCGGTGTGAATTTTATTGTGAAATCCAGAATGAGTGATAATAACATTAGAAAGTAAAAAATATTCGTGGCTGATATCTTCCCATTTGGAGTCACACCAATTTGGTATTCCAACTTTGGTTGCAAGTTCATGATTTTTTTCAAATGCTTTATTACAGTGCTTTTTGAGTTGAAGAGCAAGAAAAGAGTTAAAGGAAGGTAGAGTGTCCCATAAGCAAAAATCTTCATCTTTTTGATCTTTAGTGATATTCTTGAGCAACGAATACATGCCTATATAATTGAAATGCCTAGATAATAATCATATAAGAGTTTCAGAATCCTTATCCTCTAAATATGCAATATAAAAATGTGAAATAAGACAAGTGAAATTCGGAAAAAAGGCTCAACTTCAAAGGTCAAAATCTCAGCAACCACTGAACCTAATTCAAACCTGTTTGAGGGAAATGAAAAATATGATTTAGTAGAATCTTCAGTTAAAGGACATGTGATTTAAATAAACCTAACCCTAATTTTTTACATAAAAAAATGAAATAAAAATTTAAATTGGGAAAAAAAAGGCTCAACTTTAATGGTCAATATCTCAGCAACCACTGAATCAAATTCAAATCTGTTTGTGGGAAATGAAAGGTAGCCTTCAGGAGAATCTTCAGTAAAAAGAACATTTGATTTGAATAAACCTAACCCTAATTCCGAGTCTGATTTTCAAAATTTTACAAAAACTTGAAAAGTGGTAATGAAGATGAGATCAAAAGGAGTTTTATAAGTGCACTGTTATCCAGATAAGAGTCATACATATATTTAAGTATGAACTTTTCATAAACTGAATGAGATATCATATAGGCATGAAAAAAAGGAGATGAAACTTACCTTGATTGAAAAGTAGGAAAAATAGAGTGAGAAAGATTGATGTTGGAATTTTGGGGAAATTGAATATGGAGTAAGTGAAATGCATAAAGAATGTGCAATGTATGTGTTTCAATGAAATGGAGCCAAAAAAAAGTGAAATAAGGGAAAGGGGGGATAATGACCATGCCAAGGAGGGATGAAGAGTAGGGTGATGGAGCTAAAAAAGAAAGTAAAGAGGGAGAGAAAAAAAAGGTTAATTATACCATTGAAATCCAAAATAACCACTTACAAAAAAAATTTAGATAAAAAAAATAAAATAAACAGAAAAAAACAAAAAAAATTATAATTAGTAATCAAAAAATCAAAAAAAAAGAATAAAGTGACTTACCTGGAGAGATGAGATGACAAAATGAATGAAACCAAATTGTTTGAGGGATGTTGGAGGAGAATAGGAAAAGGATATGAGGGATGAATGAAAAAAAAAATCATTGACAAAATATGCGATTTCAGAAAATATGCGATTTCATGTTGAGCTGGTGAAAGAAAACCAATGAGCCATCCAAAAAAAAAATTTTCACCGTAAATTCCAAAAAAAATGAATATGCAACAAACCAAAATACCAACCCAAGTGAATGAAGTACACAAAGAGGACATTTGGAGAGTACAAAATGGTATGGGAAAGAAAGGGATGATGTGGCCAACATGTGGTTTTGAAAAAAAAATCACGAAAAAAGTACTGATTTGAGGTCAGAACTGACACCCATAGAAAAAAGATTAAGAAGTAGAAGAAATAAGTAAAAAAAATGTAAACATGCCTGGTCAAAATATTGAAAATGTCAGGAAGGGGTGTGTGCCGAGGATTGATGGGTATGTAGCGAGGAAGGTCAGTGTGTCACATGTGACAGGGATGGGGTAAGAAAGGAAGGGATGTTTTGTGGCCAAAATGTGGTTGTGAAAAAAAACGGGAAAAAAGTGCTGATTTAAGGTCATAACTGACACCCTTTTTTGAAATAAGTGACTTTTTTGCAAAATTTAAGTGCTGATTTGTAAGTGCTGATTTGGTTTGAAATCCGCACTTAATTTAAGTGCGGATTTGCCAGAACTGACACCCCCTATTCAGTGAAATATGCAGTATATTATGTATATTTAGGTATATAAGTGGGTTTTAGCCTCTTAATAGCCGATAAAGTTTCTTTTTCTGCTTATTTTAGGTCATATGGACGTATCCAGTGGACTCACAACGCCTAAAGAAGCATAAACATCTATTTCAGGCGCATACACTCAGTCTGGACAACTTAATCTGCTTCCTTGGATGGATATTCATGGATTTATGGGTTTGGAGGTCATTGATGGGTTAATATGTATGCTTGGGGATGTTATTGGGAGCTTGGGCATTTAATTTGTTTCCTTTATATGCTTTGGGTTTCATTATATTCTCTTTGGATGAGTTATTTTACCTGTTTCCTTATGGTATCCACTTTTATCTGGATTTTCTATTTATGGTATAGGTCTGTGTTATCATTAATTGTGATGGAGGGTCTTTACTGGAGGTCTGGGAGAAAAGATTCAAGTGATTATGAAATTAATATCTCATATAGTGATGAAAATGAAGTCTGTATGTTGGAAGATGATTTGTTCATCTTTGAAAATCCAATATTAAATATGGACTCAAATGAATCTTTAATGAATTTTGAGGATGCTGAAATCATTAAAGATATACAAGCTGATAACTTTAGAATGACACCTATCACGGTTCCAGCTATTATTATTGGTTAAAATGTTGAGATATTATTGGACACAGGAGCTTCTGGTTCTGTTGTTTCTACTAATACATTACAGAAAATTGATAGTGAATATAAGTTTAAGCTTGAAACCCTTCAAAGTAAAAGTTGGAGAGGTTTTGGATAAGTACTACATCCCATTGGTAGATACAAAGCTGCTGTTTTCTTTAAACATTAACATGGTTATGTATGAGTAACTTTTGACTTTGTAGTTATGGATAATACTAACTGTAGTGACTATTTTATCATTTGAAATGATATTCTGACTAAGTTTGGTGTGAAATTAGACCCTGCTTATAACAATTTTACAATTGGCATGAATGGTAAAAGGAAATTAAAAATAAATTCTTTTAACACATTCTTACACATTGAGTCAGTAACAAATATTCCATGAAAAGGAAGAGAATCCAATGAGATGGAACTTCTGGAAACAGAAATTTCAAAAGCATCATTTGGCACTCAGATAATTAAAGCTGAGAAAAATATTTTTTTAAACTTAATTAAAGTATTTGCAATGGCTTTTGCACATGGTACAAATGAACTTGGCCTTCTAAAAGATCATGAAATGAAGATTAGTTTAACCTGTGATATGGATAATATTCCTGCTAGTCTTAAAAAGAAACCATACCCTGCTTCACCAATGAAGTGGAAAAACATAGAGGATAATATTCAGATGTTATTAAAAATTAACATTCTTGAAAAGGTTGAAACTACACCAAAATATTGTGTAATATCACCAGTGCTAATTTCTTATGAACAAGATAAAGCAAGACTGTGCGGTGAATATAGAGAATTAAATACATTTACAGTAGTGATATTTATCCCTTGCCAAGGATTGCCTCTATAAATTCTACCCTTAAAGGTGCTAAGTATATAAGTTGCTTAGATGGAAGTAAAGGGTACCATCAAATTCCTGTTGAAAAGAATTCACAGAACTTTTTGTTGATAACAACACACATAGTAATTTATAAATATTTCAGGATGCCATTTGGACCAAAAAATGCTCCATCAGTATTTCAGAAGTTAATGAATATAAATTCCATAATGAAATGATTGAGCAATGGTTAATAATGTACATTGATGAAATCATATTGTTCTCTAAGACATATGATGAACACTTAATCCATTTAAAGAAGGTATTTCAGAAAATGGATGAAATAAAAATGACCCTTGCATTGAAAAAATGTAAATTTTGATTTGAATCTTTAAAAGTGCTTGGTCATATTAAACTGGCTTACAAATATGTGTAGAACAAAATAAGGTGGCTTCAATAAAGAATATTGGCATTCCTCAAAATGTAAAGGATGTACAATCTTTCCTTGGTATGTGTTGTTATTATAGACAATTTATAAAAAGTACCAGTTAATTGCTGCACCATAGACCACACTGATAAAGAAATCAGAAGCTTTCATTTGGAATAATAAAAGACAACAGGCTTTTGATAAGTTTAAAGAATCTTTGATGACTGCTCCTATCTTGGGATTACCAGATTTCCAATTACCTTTTGTATTATATACAGATGCAAGTTTTATTGGTCTGGGTTCTGCTTTTCATCAAAAACAACTTATTGAAGGAAAAATGTCAGAAGTAGTAGTTTTCTATATTTCACGTTCTCCAAGAAGTAGTGAATTGAAATATGGTGCTACTCAACTTGAATGTTTGTCAGTAGTATGGGCTCTTGAGAAGCTACATTATTACCTTGAAGACCAAAAATTTGAGTTAATAACTGACTGTAGTGCAGTTAAGTCACTATTAAACATGACAACTCCTAATAGACACATGTTGAGATGGCAATTAGCTGTAAAAGAATACAGAGGATGGAACACTATTACACATAGAGAAGGAACCTTACACTCTAATGTAGATTTGTTATCTAGAGTACCTCTGCCTAATAATGATAATAATCCTGCTTATGTTCCTGTATCAGAGATTATTAACATTTATTGCATTTATATTGTAGATCATGAGGATGAATTCATGCAATAAATTCTTGATATGTATGCTTCAGATCCTGACTTGAGTAAACTCACTACAATATTCAATGATACATCTAATGCTTCAATGAATTTTTTAATAAAAACATTACCAAATAAGTATAAAGAGGCATTAGAAGAAGTAAAATTTTCCATTGAGGATGGTTTTATATATTACAGGAAAAAATTAAGTAATGTAATTATAATATCCCCTTCAATGAAGGAGTTAATGTTAATTATATGTCATGATGATTTATTAGCAGGTCATTTTGACTGCCATAAAACATTAACCAGAGTAAAAAACACAGCCTGGTAGATTAACATGTCTGAGGATGTTCAGAAATATGTTGAGACATGTGATTCTTGTCAAAAATATAAAAGATTAACAGGCAAAAGAGCTGGTTTATTACAACAAATTGAGAAACCAAAAGCTCCATGGGAAATAATTAACATGGAATTTGTAACAGGTTTGCCAATAGTAGGGCATAAGAGCTATAACTCCTGCTGGGTAATTGTAGATAGATTTACAAAGATGTGTAAATTTATTCCTACCCACAAAGAGGTTTCTGCAAAGGACTTAGCTTTTTTATGGTGGACACAAATGTTAAATACAGCAGGTTTCCCCAAGGCAATAGTTTCTGACAGAGATCCTAAATTTACTTCTGAGTTCTGGACATCACTTACTGATGTTTCAGGGTGTCAATTAAAACTTTCTACAGCACACCATCCACAAACTGATGGGCTAGCAGAAAGAATAATACAAACTTTGGAAGATATTATAAGAAGATATTGTGCTTTTGGTCTTAACTTTAAAGACAATGACAAACTCAAGCATGATTGGGTAACCCTTATCCCAGGTTTAGAATTTGCATAAAATAGTACAGTACATTCTGTCACTGGAAAAAAGCCATTTGAGTTATGGTTGGGTTATGTACCTAATACCCCTGCTAAAACTCTTAATAAATTACCTAGATTGGATATCCATCCAAGTACTAAATCTTTTTTTCAGATGCAAGAATTATGCAGAAAACATTCTCAAGAATGTATAAATAAGGGATTTGAGTATAAAAAGAAAAGATGGGATAAAGCCCATAAAGAACAAATGTTCAAAGAGGGTGATGAAGTCCTTATTTCTACACTACATTTAAATTTAAATGGTAATGATAAATTGAAGGATCCATTCATTGGACCATTTGTAGTTAAAAAGATGGTTGGTAATAATGCTGTGGAGGTTATTCTATATGCACCTTATGATAGAAAACATCCAGTATTTCCTATTTCTCTTATAAAACCATGCCATTCTAATGATAATGCCCTATTTCAAAGAAGATCAGGAAGGCATAAATAGCAACCTGAAGAAATTTTTTAAAAGGCAGAAATTGAAAAGATACTTTAAAAGAGACACCTTACAAAAGAAAAGGTAGTTGAGTATCTATTAAGATTCAAAAATAAATCAAGTGAATATGACCAATGGATTCAAGAAAATGAAATCTCTGATCTTAAAAATCTCTTGAAAAAATTTAAATCAAAATAATACTATTTATTCAGTATATGTATTATAGAAAATTTTAAAAAAAATTCTATTCACTCCCTACTTTTAATTAAAATGTCTTAACATTTTTTTATTGTTTTTTTTGGGTGAGGGAGTGTCAGCCTAGATATCCCTAGGACTAAGTATTTCCTATACTTAAACTAAGATAACGTTAAATACATTAAGCTTATATCTTAAAATTAAGGTTAAAATAATAATATATATGATTATATTACATATATATATAATTATTACTCTATTATATAAATTATAGTAGTTTAAATAGCTTATCCATAGCCTAATAATACTAATTAAGGTGTTAATGGAGTCATAATATACTTATCTTAAGTGATATGAAGTAATTATTGACATACATAAGCTTATATGTATACATAAATCTCATATTCAGTGAAATATGCAGTATATTATGTATATTTAGGTATATAAGTGGGTTTTAGACTCTTAATAGCCTATAACCTTTGTTTTTCTGCTTATTTTAGGTCATATGGACATATCCAGTTGACTTACAACGCCTAAAGAAGCATATACATCTATTTCAGGTGCATACACTCAGTTTGGACAACTTAATCTGCTTCCTTGGATAGAAATTCACGGATTTATGGGTTGGGAGGTCATTGCTGGGTTAATATGGATGCTTGGGGATGTTATTGGGAGATTGGATATTTCAATTTTTTCCTTTATATTCTTTGGGTTTCATTATATCCTCTTTGGATGAGTTATTTTACCTGTTTCTCTATGTTATCCGCTTTTATCTGGATTTTCTAATTATGGTATGGGTCTGTGTTATCATTAATTGTGATGGAGGGTCCTTACTGGAGGTTCGGGTTTTGAATCTTCTTGAATTGGACGCCATGGGGAGGTGATGGGCCCTCACAATGCTGTAATTGCTGGGGATAGCAGCAACATCATCTGGATTGAAGGTCTGTGCACTCCAGTGGATTTTGGTTTAAGTAAGGGAGGATTTTGACGGTTATTAGACATCACTTACTTACTAAAATTCAAACAAACATTATAACACAACTATTATTATTCAAAGATATATTATAAATCCATTTTGAATTGATATTATCTTTATATAATCTATAACTATATCATATTCATCTATTTTCCACCACTAGCACACATTTAAATCCAAGTATTGTGAGTTTTATTTGAGTAAAACTATTTTATTAGTCTTCCCCTGAGGTTTAATCACTAAATCATTTATTAATAAGTAGTAGGAAAATTAATAAATACTATTAAATCATACTTATATACTAGATACACTGACAGTTACAAAGTGTAAGAAGTAGGTGAAGAAGATGAGTAGAGAAAAAAAAATGAAACACTAAAAAAAGAATGAAACACTAAAAAAAAATGAGACACTAAAATAAGAATTAAACACTAAAAAAAAATGAAACACTTAAAAAAGAATGTAGCACTAAAAAAATAATTAAACAGTAAAAAAAGAATGTGATATAATTTTTGGATGAATCCATGAAGATGAGAGGACATGAGCCAAAGAGATTCCAATGTCAGAAAATCAAAAATTAAGATTTTTTCTTTCAGCCTGGATATTCTCAGGACTGAGTGAAAATTACTTATAAATAATTTTAAACAAATTTAGTATACATGAAAGCAATAAATAAAGTTACACAAGTTGTATACATAAGTGAAATTAATGATAAAATACAATATATGCCATAATAATACCTTAGATAAATGCATATATCCACCTTATATTTGTCTTATGTAGTTAATATTAAGTTGGAGTATGTAAAGGTAGTTTTAAGAGCCTTAAACATAAGACTATATAATTTTAAAGCACACTTAAAGCTGTTGTTTTCATTGTTTCATGTAAAAAAAAGAAATGCACTTTAAATCACTTAAAAGTTGAATATATCCACTATAAATTTATTGATATTTGAAGTTTGCCTTGAAAGATAATTTTTTTCCAATTAGTACTACTGATTTGGCTACTCAAATGCATAATAATAACACTTTTCAAATTTGGTGGTCTTTACATATGGTAAGGTAAACTCTTACAGTTGCCTTGCTGTAAGCAGAATCCGGAGGTGATGTGTGGATTTAGCTGAAAGCCCCGTCCTTCCAATAAAAATAACAAAATGGGAATTCTAAATCACTAAGCTAACCAATCTACTTGGATCTGATTGATAAAAAAAATGAAACTCTAAAATACTTAACGCTTATTGAGATTCAAATAAAAGTGGCTGTTGAGAAAGAAATACTGATTACAACAATTAAGGTGTACCAGTGAAAGATCTGAAAAGATTGACTTTTATGTTTTTATAATAATTTGAATTTTTATGAGACAGCAATAATCAAGTCCCAGTGATGAAGACCTTTCTAAAGATACCCTGTATGAAGTGTGATTTAAATTGTTCAGTAGTATTTCTATAATGTTATATATAAAATTAAAGTTATAAGGGTATTACAAATTTATTAAATTTGTTGAGTAATAAAAAATAAGACCGTGGTGGTTAATGATTAAGCTGTATGATCTATCCCCCCCCTTCAATTTCGAGTTTGAGAGGCGCTTAAGTATTCCTAGTCACATGCCTAAGTTTTCCCCTCCAGAGCTCTCCCAGAGTCAATCCGGAGCCTGTACGGAGTCTGTATGGAGTACGTCAAAACTTCCGGACTCAATTAGAACCTTAAAAACTATAATAAAAAATCTAGAAAAATAACTCAAAATAGAGCTACTTCCACTTTATATTCCAAACTAATTTTCGTAGTCTGCGCAGCTCTAATTACCCTGTGAAAATTCATCAAAGTTAAGTAATTTCAGAAAACGTAAATATTTCTATAAATTTTTAAAATTCATTTAAAAATATAAGAAAAATAGTAAAAATTCTGGAAAAATTTCCCAAGGCTCTTGAGTGACTTGACTTGATACTAATAAATTTTTCAGACAATAAAAATAAGTTTTCTCCGTAAAATAAATTGTTTTTGCGTAGGCATTTGCTCTAGACCAATTTCTTCATATTTAAAACTCAAATAAATTAAATAAAACCCTTTTATAAAAAAATAATAACACCAATCTTTCACGCCGTAATAACTCCATTTACGTACTTAGGTGCCATACTAAACTTTAGGCTACCACATCCTCCCTCCAATTGAGAATGTCCCCATTCTTAAAACTTTGCATAAGTGGTTCAGCGATTCCAAAAGAATTATCTTTCCTAATAAAATAATTTGATAAATTTGTTTTAGCTGGTCTTCTTTTAATTTTTTAAAATAAAAACATTGTTTCTTCTTCTCTGGCTTGATATAACATAAAATAAAATAAATCTTGTGATGATTCCACTTCTGAAAGCAAGGTTTGAATCCCTTTAGACTCCCATATACCAGTCTTCCTTCTTGTCACAGCATTGAGAGAGTGGATCTTCCTATGAGCCAAATACTCCTGATTCCAACCTCATAGGGCCCCCCACTGAGCCGAATTCTATGATTCCAATCTCGCCATAAGGTCCTTTAATCTTCACACCAAAAAAAAAATGGCCTAACTATGAGGCACTAAAAAAAATTATTCCCTAAAATCCAACTACCATCCTAACTTCTGATTCCTTCATCACAACTTTCAAACTTTGCTATACAGCAAACCCATAAAATACTTTTGCCAGGCTTCCATTAATAATATTAACTTTAGACCATGTTAAAGCGCCACAAATTTCACCTAATTAACCATTATGCTTTCCTTAGCATCATCACCACCTAAAATTTTAACCTCCTAAAGCTTATCAGCACCCAATTCCAGAAATGATTAAATAACCAGTTTAGAGTCTTAGTGGACAGTGATAAATTAAAAGATTAAATTGAGTTTTCCAAACAAGATTGACATTCCAGTTTAAAGTCTTGGTGGACCAAACATATAATCGATTGCCAGTTTATGGTCTTGGTGGACCAAAGATCGTTTAAGTGCATAAATAACTTGATATATTCCTAAATAAGGCCTAGGCTTGACCAAAGATTGAATAAATTTGATAATCCAGTTTAATGTCATAGTGGACCAAACATTTGATCGACAAGAAATCCAGTTTTAGGTCATGGTGGACTCAACAAATGTTGAATTTTCCTGCAGTTATTAATTTTCAAGTTTAAAGTCATAGTGGACTAAAACAATGAATGAATTACCAGTTTAAAGTCATGGTGGACCCAACAACTTGATAATAGTCCAGTTTAAGGTCTTGGAGGACCTAACAACTTCATAATAGTCCAGTTTAAGGTCTTGGTGGACCTAACATTTGATTTATATAAAAAAAATCCGTCTCCAAAAATATCCATAAAATCTTGATCATCCTTCAAATTCAGTTTTAAGTCTTGAAGGACTAACAGCTCCATTATAAAATCTTTAATGAGAGTGTTGAAAATTAGCCAGTTTAAAGTCTTGGACGACTAACAGATCCAAAATACATATAAAAAAACCTTAAGGAAAGTCTTGAACAGTAGCCAGTTTAAAGTCTTGGAGGACTAACAGATCCAAATAGGTATAAAAAACCTTAAAGA
This sequence comes from Hemileia vastatrix, assembly GCA_030280995.1. NCBI lineage: Eukaryota > Fungi > Basidiomycota > Pucciniomycetes > Pucciniales > Zaghouaniaceae > Hemileia > Hemileia vastatrix. The sequence goes on along the minus strand of JASXTE010000007.1, from coordinate 27,948,922 downwards.
ACGTCTTGAAAAGTAGCCAGTTTAAAGTCTTGGAGGACTAACAGACATCTTGAAGTAAAAACCCATAGGTTTGAGTTCCCCTAGACCATGTTTCCTGTCTAAACTAAATGAATAAAAACTAAAAAAGAATGAAGACTGAAAAATAAAACTAAGAAATATAATAATAATTTTGATTTAATTAATTTTTTTTTTTTTTAATTTTATTATTTTATTTTATTTATTTTTTAATTTAAATTTGTTTTTTGTTTTTGTTTTTGTTTTTGGTTTTTTTTTTAAATTTAAAATAAAAGATTTTAGAAAAGATAGTCTTGAAATAAAAGTTAAAATTTAATTTTTAAAGAAAGATAAACGAGTGTGAAAAGAAAGATAAAAAAAGTAATAAAAAAGAATTATCAAAATTAAAATTTTCAAAAGATGCCCCCCCGGCCATTTGATGAGCTGTACCCTTGACATCATACCCACATCCAAGTGCAACTTGATGTGGTTACACAATTTTGAAAAATTGAAAAGAAAAGAAAATAAATGAAAGTTTTTAGAAGATAATTTTTATAATGATGATCACTGGGTGGGCTCCCTCCAATTTATATAAATAATTAGAGACCAGCAGTGAGCATCACCTTTACAATAATTCATAATATATATTAAAGAAAAGAAATCACAATATAACATAAAAAAAATCAAAAATAAAATAAAATAAAAAGAATCTTGAATCCGGCGTTGAGAGTGGTGTCTCTTGATTTGTTCCATTTTATAGTCTTAGTGGAATTCCTATAATTAAAAGACAAAGCCAGGATTCAACTAGAAACAGGGAAAATGTTGGAAACGAACATTATGGGGTAATTGTGTATAGAGCAGCCAGCCCATCAATTACCCCCACACTTGCCAATATTAAATTAAGAAGGTTCCCCTGTGAACACTTCTTCCAATAAATTTTTAAAATTTTCCAACACTATCTTCACCCATATTTTAAGATTTTTAAATTTTGAAAATTTCAAAGAAGGTTTTCTTGCATCTCGTTAAGTTTCATCACAGTTTTGTTGCCCATATGCAGTGTAACAACAGTAAAGCATTTTGATATAAAGAAGATAGTTTATCATTGTTGCAGAGGTTGATAAGATTTTTTTTTTTTTAAAAAACATCATAGTTTATCTTCATTGCGCAGGTACCCATAAAATTTTGTTGATATTATAGTTTATCCTCATTGCAGAGGGATCCATAAAATTTCATAAATGTAATAGTTTATCCTCATTGTGGAGGTAGACTTCGGCACTCCTGGTGCCTCTAGGATAGAACCGCTTCACTTTATCGGCCGCTACCCTCTTCTTCAATTCAACTCCATCCAACTCTTCTAACACATATGAACCGCCAGAAACTTGCTCCTTAATTTTATACAGTCCATTCCACCTATCTGCAAACATCTTTCCCCACTGACTTTCCAAACTCCTATTATACACCAGGACCATATCACCCGGGTTCAAAGGTTTCCTTAATTGATGTGCCAACCGCTCATCCCAATATCTGACTGATTGATTTCGGATCTTCATCATCCGCAAATATGCCTTTTCTAAATATTCTTCTTTCTTTTCTAACTGCATCATTCTTGCACACAATAATTCATCAGTAGTTTTGACCGTGTCCCAGTCAACTCCAAGATATGATTCAGCTTCTAAATCAACGGGTAAAGCTGCTTTCTGCCCAAAAACAAGTTCATAAGGTGAAAATCCGGTTGTCCTTTTGGCAGTGATTCGATCAGCAAATAAAACTAAAGGTAAATAGTGCCTCCACTTTTCGGCACTTGTCCCACACATTTTAACTAAAGCATCCTTGATAACTTGATGCCCTCTTTCAACCATGCCTTCAGCTTCAGGATAATATGGGGTTGCTACCCTAACCTTTGATCCAACTTTAAATACAGCCTCTTTAAACTCTGTCCTAAATTCAGGACCTCCATCTACCGTCACCAACTTCATCACCCCATACCTATATACCCAATTATTCAACAAAAATTCTGCCACATTTTTGGCAGTTAAATTAATAAGAGGCGCTGCCTCTACCCAACCAGATAAATCATCTCTGGCCACAATTAAATATTTATACCGTCCCTCTTTTATATGAACGGCATCTAAACTAACTCTCCGAAAGAGCGTATATTCACCGGTCGCGCATCCAGGTTCTTTTGGCCTTAAATAACTTCGTCTTTGACATTCTTGGCATGACTGAACCCACTGTTTAACAGCCATCTTCATGCCAGGCCACCAAAATTGATCAGAAATTCTTCTAAACGTTTCTCCAACGCCTCTATGCCCGAGATCTTCATGCAGTGATTTCAAAACTAATTCTTGCCCCTTCTGTTGAGTTATAACTACTTGAGGATTTGGATACCTTCTCCTCATTAAATGTCGACCAGATAGGTAAAACGTAGATGACTTCCTCTTGATAGCCACCCATTCATCGTCTTCACAATCTTCTGGCCTCTCTAAAGTTAACAAATATTTGACTAACAAAAAATAAAAACCAGTCTGACCCCAGACTTCATCTTGAAAATCAATTAATATAACATCAATAGGGACTTCTCTATCACCAATATCACCTGCACATGAATGAGCCAATAAGCGTTGACCCCTAAATAAATCTTTAATTGAGCTATGTTGACGTTTTTCTTCTGAACCTTTGGATCCTTCGTAAACCGTATTTGAAAATACTTCTTTCTCTTTATCCACTTTTTTATTTAAATTCTCTAATTCTCCAACATATACACCATTCCTTAACTTACTACTATCCCACACTACCAATCCATCTTCCTCTACATACACCACATCTTCTTCTACCTCCTTTCTACCGAATTTATCTACACCTTTTCCAACACCTTTATTAACATAAAAACTATTTTCCAGTTTATCCTCTTGGTGGAGGTCATCATCACCATAATCTAAACACAATAATCCTGCCAGTTTAACCTCATGGGGGAGGTATGGAAAGTCTTCAGCTCCTTTAGTGCTGGCTTTGATAATAGGTATATCTTCATAGAACTCTTCTGAGTCTGAATCTTCTTCAGTGGGTGGTCTCCTAGATAAACCATCTGGCACAGTAAAGGTTTTGCCAGGCTTATGAACTAAATCAAACAAAAAATTTTGAATAAAAGCTACCCATCTCGTCATGGGTGCGTTCGGTAAACTTGGGGAATTAATCATCTGGATTAACGATTTCGCATCCACTTGCAACTCAAAATGTTGCCCCCACAAAATATGCTGAAGTTTCTTCAGTATTTTCGCCACACCACATAATTCCAATTTTGGTTGAGAATATCTTGATTGGACCTCAGTAAATACTACAGATTCATACCTAACTGGCCTGATGTAACCAGCTTTATCCATCTGAGACAAAACCGCCCCAGCTGCAACCTGACTTGAATCAACTGCTAAATAAATTCTACCGGCATTTTTCCCATAATCCAACTTGTGCAGGACTAAATCCTTCCCCACAACCTCCTTCAACTTCACAAACGCCTTCTCACACTCTTCATCCCACTCCCAGTCTGCATCCTTTCTCGTTAACCGTCTCAATGGAGCTGCCAATGAAGAAAAGTCCTTAATAAACATTCTAACATATAGGCAAACGCCTAAAAACCCTCTGACTTCGGTCGTATTCTTGGGTCTTGGCCAGGACTGAATTTTGTTAACTTTCTTCTTGGACATAATCCTACCCTCTCTACATACCACATGGCCTAATATTTTTAAGGCTGGAACACAACATGAAAATTTTGAACCTGAAATAGTTAAACCAGCCTCTTCAATTCGAAACAAGATTCTTTCTAATGTAATTTCAAACTCCCAAATGAATTTGCCTATCCCGGGATTCTCTTCCAACACCTGGTTATCATAGTTGGCTGTTGTTCCCTTAATTCCTCCATCATCTATAAAGATTCCAGCATATTGTGGAATTTTGTGTTGAAGGATCCAAGCCATCTGAGCTTGATAAACCACAACAGAATTTGTTGCTTCTTGAGGTAATCTTGTTAACTGTAAACGTCCTAGTGGCGTATCGAATGTAGTGAGAGGCCTTGAGTCCGGATGTAACTCTCTCTCATCATATCCACCCATAATATCTGGACACCATAACACACTCTCCCTGCAAACGCTTCAACAAACTCTTCAGCACTAGGCGGTATCCCATCATCCTTTATTGTAACCCTATTTAATTCCCTAAGATCATGAACAACTCTAAGCTTGCAATTCGGTTTCTTGATATGAAATACCGGACTAGAATAACTTGATGTTGATTGCTCATACAGTCCAATGCGTATCCGTTCTCTGACAACTTCAATATAGGCTTCTTTTAATGCAGCCGGAATAGAAATTGGTTTCTTCTACCACGGTTCATGACATACCACAGGAATCTTGTAAGGCTCCCCATAGGAATGCTTCAACACACCTCTCTCTTCTTCTACAAAAGAAATGGCCTTCTCTTGCTTGACCATCACATCCAACAACAACTTCTTCTCTTCTCCAGACAACCAACCATCAGGTCCAAAATTAACAACACCCAGTCTCTCAAAAGTGATTCATGACGTCTCAAAAAATTCAGGCGGATTCTTTACCAAGGGACCTTCAAAAGGATCTCTTGATAACCTTGGTCTTCTCAAGGGTGGATTTAATTCAGCAGGTAGTGGTTCATTAATAGGTCGAACTTTATTTGCTACCTTCTTATATTTGGCTGCATCCACATCTAAATAAGCTTGAGGTAAATCATTTACTTTTGTTTTGCAATTAAAAATTTCATCAAATGAATCTTCTTCATCGTCAGAGTCGGAGTAAGAAAAATTAGAAAAAAAATTTATTTCATTTTTAAATTTTACCCTTTTCTCCTTTCCCTCGTCTAATTTATAAACAGATTTTCCAATACCTTTGCTTCCCTTATCCAACAGTAAATTGCCCGTAAAGAAAGTTGGCAGTTTAACCTCTTGCTGGAGGACCGGAATTGAATTTTCACAAAAATTATTTTTCTGTGTTTTAATTATACTGAGATTTTTAATCGGATTTTGATGTGATTTTTGCAGTTTACCCTCTTGCTGGAGGTCCAAAATAGAAGAAGATACTTTCAGTTTAACCTCTTGCTGGAGGTCCGGAATAACATTTTCACATAAGTTATTTTTTTGTGTTTTACTTATACTGAGATTTTTAATTTGGTTTTGATAAGATTTTCGCAGTTTACCCTCTTGCTGGAGGTCCAAAATAGAAGGAGATACTTGCAGTTTAACCTCTTGCTGGAGGTCATAAAACATACCCTTCCAATTTTTATCCAACCTAATTTGGCCCATTTTGCCTTTTTCACCATTTTTAAATTTAATAGAAAAACAGGGTAAATCCAATAAACATATAGAAAAGTCCAAAACGTATTTGCACTCCAAAGTAATATTAACAGAAAATAATTGAGATTCCACTTGAATTATCTCCAAGTGAGCTGACCTATTGCAATCGGGGATCTCATCCTGAGGAGAGATTACAATATTAGAGTGATCAGCCCCAGCTACCCCAAAAAATGAGGGCATCCATCCCTTTCCAACAAACATAATTCACCAGAAGCCGTCAGTTTTATACGCCGCTTCTTGGTGCAAACACAACACTGGCACAGAGTAGTAATCCCTGGCTGTGTTTCCCAACCTTCATCTCCAGGAGGCGCTAACCGCATATGTAACCTCCGCATATCTTCACCAGTGATTTCCAAACTAATCCCCATGCCAGCTTGATACCCTATCCTGGCCTCAAAATCCATCAAAAAAGGACAACCAAGAACAGTTTTGACTGCTCCTCTGGCCACATAAAAGTGAACCTTACCAACAGATCCACCAATGCCTAACCTGACATTCTCAGCTGTACCCATCAACTCTGTTGCATGCCCTCCAATGCCTCTGAGGTTTCCCCCAGTTCCACTTTTAATTGGCAAGCCTATACTCGTCGCTTTCTCCAATGAAATTAAATTAATTTGAGACCCTGAATCGACCAAGGCCTTCACTTCTTTACCATTAAGAGTTACCAACAGATAACCCAGGGGAGCGGAAAAATGTGCATCTACATCTTCCCCAAACTTTCAGCATTTTCACAAATATATTCCACCTCTCCAGTGGAAACCCAACGCCTCGTCAAATGCTTCTTTTGCTTTTCAGCAAGCGCCGGACTAATCGTAAATAACTCCCCCAAAGATAAGGGAATCTGCAGTTGATTCACCCTATTCAGAACTTTTTCCATTGCATTAGCTTGACCAGAAACTACTGGCCGCTCATACTGGACCTTTGAGTTAACAACCTTAGCCCTGGGTACCTCTTGAGGTCCAACCAAGCCATCTTCACTTTCTATAACCCTAACTCCATCACCAGCTTCTGGCACTAATCCTGACCCATCGCTAGTCCTTCTTACTCCCTCCATTGGGATGGGACCGCTAATACTTGGTCTGGGTAGAGATGCCAATGGTACGTCCTCCTCAGAATCCGAATCATCCTCTGGCATAGGCTCACCATTTAAATCAAACTTGCCATAGCTAGGGGGCCCCATATCAGCAATCCCCTTCTGCATTTTATATAATTTGTCCTTAGAGTAAGGGTGTAATTTGTTGGCGGCAGTTTGAGCACTAGAATTTTTGTCCTTAGAGTAAGGGTTCACTTTGTTATTGGCCTTTCCAGGATTATCCCCCAATTGGCTCTGAATGCTACTCTTCGCCTTAGTAGCAGCTGCTCTTCTAGCAGCATTAACATTGTATTCGCCGGCCATAAAACTACCCTCCACTTGGGCAACCATTGCCAGCTCTAAACCTCAAAAAGAAGTAGAAAATGTGGCTTTTCTGACCTTTTTCTCCTTGCCCTTGTCAGCTTTACCACCATTACCATTACCATTTTTGTCACCCTTGGCATTAACATCTTCATCCGTCACCTCTTCAAATCTGGCTCTCCTTTCAGCCGTGAAACTTCTTCTGACCAAATCAGAAGGAGACTGTCCATCACTGGGCTTGATGAACAAACCATCAGGATATTTATAAACTTTACCATTAAATAAAACTCACCCAGCATCCATATCCTTAGCAAGAGCAAAACAAACTGTTGCTCTGTGCCCCCTCCTATTACAATAGGAGCACACCTTTGGCTCATCGTAGCCACCTCTATAACTACTACCACCATTCCCACCATTTCTCCCATTTCCTGGGAAGCGGTTACCATTATTATTGCCATTATAATTTCTATGTTCATAGCCTCTAGATTGATAAGAAGTAGAAGTCGACGAAGAAGCAATTGGGGCCTTGTTAGCCTTCTTTGTCTCTTGAACAAATATTTTTAATTGTTTTGTTAAATTGGCTAAGTGATTGACCATCTTATTATCTACATTTCCCTCAACTTTTGCAGCCGGTAGTCCCATTTGAGCCTTCTTGGCCTCCTGGGCTTTGACCATAATATTGTTGTTTTTGGCCAAAACTTCGCTAACCTTGCTAACATATTTAGTGCAGGACTCTTGATAGTTGTCCAATGCTAACAACTTGAGATGGGCCTGAATGTTCTCTTTGATAACCTCCAGAGCCGGCAGTTTCTGCTCACCATTAGGCAGTTCCTTCATCAAATCTTTTCTTGAAAGATCCTTCAAGACCTCCATATGAATATCCCTACTGCATGCTGACCAAAACAAATCTTTTGCCTGGTTCTCATGCACTAACTCGTCCACCAATATGAGATATTCCACCACTTCATCGAACTGAACACAGAGCTTTTTGAAGTCAGCCATAGAAGAAACTCCACCTTTTGCTTTCCAGTCTCAAAAAATTTTATTGAGGTCCATCATAGTAAACCTAACACCCCATCTATCAACCATAGCTTTAGAAAGCTTAACCCAATCCTTGTCCTTAAATGCCTGCATAGCAATAACCTCTTTTTCCACTTCCCTATCAGCAATAAAAAATCTAACTTGCTTCACCATATCCACATGAGAATCACCATCAACAGCAGCAGCAGCTTCATACCTGCTAATTAACCATTTAACCTCCTCCCCATCAAACTTTGGGCCATCCCAAGAAACAATCCTAACAGAGGTAGTAAGAGTTTTAGGAGATCCAGAAGCAACAGAAGAAGAAGACATCCCAATAAGTAATGAAAAGCGTTAACAATCGATAAAATAACAAGCCTCTTGCAGGCCAATAACAAAAATCCAATTAGAGTTCCAGAAAATAAGCCTCTTGCAGGCTAAGAACGTTCTTGATCCAAGTAAGTCTATAAATAAAGCTAGAGAAATGGAACCCCAAGTTGGGCTCCAACTATGGTAAGGTAAACTCTTACAGTCGCCTTGCTGTAAGCAGAATCCGGAGGAGATGTGTGGATTCAGCTGAAAGCCCCGTCCTTCCAATAAAAATAACAAAATGGGAATTCAAAATCACTAAGCTAACCAGTCTACTTGGATCTGATTGATAAAAAAAATGAAAAATATTTAACGCTTATTGAGATTTAAATAAAAGTGGCTGTTGAGAAAGAAATACTGATTACAACAATTAAGGTGTACCAGTGAAAGATCTGAAAAGATTGACTTTTATGTTTTTATAATAATTTGAATTTTTATGAGACAGAAATAATCAAGTCCCAGTGTTGAAGACCTTCCTAAAGATACCCTGATTGAAGTGTGATTTAAATTGTTGAGTAGTATTTCTAAATTGTTATATATAAAATATAAAGTTATAAGGGTATTACAAATTTATTTAATTTGTTGAGTAATAAAAAATGAGACCGTGGTGGTTAAAGATTAAGCTTTATGTTGTCTGATGATTCCCAGATGATGCCCGATTTCGAGTCTGAGAGACTCTTAAGTATACCTAGTCACGTGCCTAAGTTTTCCCTCCAGAGCTTACCCAGAGTCAATCCGGAGCCTCCGGAGTCAGTACGGAGTCCAAAAGGAGTCCGTCCGGACCTCCGGACTCAATTAAAACCCTTTAAACTATAATAAAAAATATAGAAAAATTACACATGATAGAGCCACTTCCCCTCTACATTCCCATTTATTTTTCGTATCCTGCACAGCTCTAATCACCCTGTGAAAATTCATCAAAGTTAAGTAATTTCTAAAAACGTAAATATTTCTATAAAACTTTAAAATTCATTTAAAAATATAAGAAAAATAGTAAAAATTCTGGGAAAATTTCCCAAGGTTCTCGAGTGACTCGACTTGATACTTATAAACTCTTCAGACTGTAAAATAAATTGTTTTCGCGTAGGCATTTGCTCTTGACCAATTTCTTCATATTTAAAACTCAAATAAATTAAATAAAACCCTTTTATAAAAATAATTATAATTCCAATCTTGCACGCCGTAATAACTCCATTTACGTACTTAGGTGCCATACTAAACTTTAAGCTACCACAACATCAGAAATGGCTTCTGTGTACTGGCAACATACTGCCTGCATTTTTCTCATGTGAATAGCTTCATTTTTAGAAAATTTAGCTTTTTCACACTTTAATTACCCCAAATTATATTCCCACTATAGGGAAACAGACTAAAATAAGCAACAGGTGCTTATTTAGTGTCATAATCAAATTATAAGTGCATTGACCTCATTATATGCACTAATTTCATTAACAACCTCAATATTGGAACCATAAATTCACTTCCAAACTTAAATTTGCTTAAATTAGTCAAGGATTTAACAGTGAAAATGCCTAGCAATAAATCAATTCAGTTACCTCACATCTCACATATTTTTTTGGTTTTCTAAGTGGTTTTTGTCAGCCTGTATATACCCAGGACTGAGTAAAAAGTGCTTATAAGTTATGTTAAACACATGAACTATACATGGGAACAATAAATAAGAGTACAGAAACAGTATACATAAGTAAAATTATGATAATACACAAAAAATGCCATTATAACACCTTATATACATGCATATATCCACCTTTTATAGGTCTTATGTACTTAGTATTAAGTTTGAATATGTTAGGATAATCTTAAGAGCCTTAAGTATAAGGCTACACAATTTTTAAGTACACTTAAAGCTGTTATATTCATTGTTTTACGCAAAAAACAAGAAATGCGCTTTATTTCACTTAAAAGTTTACTATATGCGCTATAAAATTGAGAATATCAAAAATGCGCTTTGACAGATCAATTGGGCTCATTTAGGACTATTGATTTGGCTATTTAAATGCATAAAAATAACACTTTTAAAATTTGGTGTTTTTTATGCCAGAAATGGCTTCTGTGTACTGGCCACATACTGCCTGCTTTTTTCCTGTGTGAATAGCTTCATTTTTAGCAAAGTTAGCTTTTTCACACTATAATTACCCCACATTCTACACCCACTGTGGGGAAACACACTAAAATAGGCAACAGGCGCTTATTTAGTGTCCTAGCTTAATTAATAGTGCATTGACCTTGTTTATATGCACTAACTTCATTAATAACCTCACTCTTGGCATCTTATTTCATCACCATGCTTAAATTTGTTAAGTTTATTCAAGGATTTACCCGTTCAAGCGCCTGCCAAGGACTGCATGTAGTTACCCCACATCTCACGCTCTTTTTTAAGTTTTTGGGTGGTTTCTCAGTTAATATTGGTTATTTTTTGATGGGAATTTCATGTAGTATAATGTCAGGATTAGCCCCTCCATTTCTACAGTAGATTCCCCTTATTATTAAGCTATTAAAAACCTTAAAAAGTCTCCTTTAGTCTTTTATATCATTAATTTATACGCATATACTCTCTTTTTGTCTTTTCTTTAATTTTGATGGATTTACCTTATTATTAATAGGATTTTTGCGGTTGTTACTTGTCTAATTATGTCATGGGTCACTAGGGAAGTTTATGGGCAGGTCTATTAGTTTTTTGAGGCGTCATTAACTGTTTATTGGATGGTATATCAAGGCATTTATTGGGGAACTCAGTGTGTATAAAAGAAGGAGGTTTTTAGGTCTTGTTTTCAACATTCTTTATCATTACAATTTAACCAATATAACCAAATAAATTACAATACTTATCAATTAGTACTTTTATAAGACTTTTAAATAGTATCTGAATTATTAAAATCTATTTTTCTACCAACTAAAAAGATTGTAAGCCCTATATAAGAATAGTGAGAATTATATTACTGAAACCTTTATTCTGAATTATATTTTACTATTTGTTGGATTTATAATACAGTATTCATATAGGACCATTTAAATCTTCTAGAAAAAGACTTTTCAAGCTAGTTCACATCCATTTAGTTGACCTTAGCCTGACAATTGGGGACCTTTCCTCAAGAATTCTGTGATAATCTAGTAAGTGAAATTTTCAAAGAAGGTGCACGTAAATAATATCCCTATAGAAATATTTAGATAATTACAACAGGTTGGGGTCATTTATATAGTGATTTCAGAAAAAGAAGCACTGTTATATAATAAAATTGTGATATTGAATCAAAAATTTTACCACTAATTTTATTGATGAGATCTTTTATTGTTTAATCAAAGATTTAACGTAAGTTACCCCTTATGAACTGTTAGCTAAGGAGCTAACACTATCAATCACCTTTTATTGTTTAATCAGAGATTTAAAGTAAGTAATCCCTTATGAACTGTTAGCTAAGGAGCAAACACTATCAATCACCTGTCCCCAGTGATGATATAGCAAATAACAGTTTAGGATAGTTAAATATCAGATAGAATAATAAAAGATATAGAGTAACAAGAGAAAAACAATTTATTGGTAAGGGTTAGTATTGGTTGTTACGAGTATAAGATTGAATTGTCTTTTATAAAAGAATAGTATAATAATAACTACAATAACTATACCTTTTATTTTTTAATCAGAGATTTAACGTAAGTAATCCCTTATGAACTGTTAGCTAAGAAGAAAACACTATCAATCACCTAAAAAACATTCTAAGATTAGTAATAGTGTTTAAAAGTAGATTTCATGTAAGAAATACCTGTCCCAGTGATGATATAGCAAATAACAGTTTAGGATAGTTAAATATCAGATAGAATAATAAAATATATAGAGTAAAAAGAGAAAAACAATTTATTGGTAAGGGATAGTTTTGGTTGTTATGAGTATAAAGTTGAATGTGGACAGAAGCAACATTGTCCAACAACATATAGTCCTATAATAATAACATACACCTGAGCTAACCTGCTCACGCAATAAATCAATAGTTTGATCATATCTACTCATGTGTTAAGCATGTGTTCTGAACGCCACAGTTTACTCAGTCACTACTCTACTTGGAAGTTTCCTCCTTCAACACCCCCCCTGCTTCAGACATGAGAAGATTGAGTTTTCTTTTATCAGATTCAAAACAAATACGTGGTTGTGGTTTTGTGAAAAAGTTGGCCAACATGTCAGCAGTGGGACAAAAAATAACAGAAATTTCATGCCGTTTGACTTTTTGTCACAGACAATGGTATTGAACATCAATATGTTTTGACCTTTCATTGATCTGAGCCTCCTTTGCCAAAAATATTGCTCCGGTATTATCACACAGGAGCTCAGGAGCATCAATACTAGTAAACAACTGAGGAGTAGCAATACTGATATTGAGAGCAAAGAAGATCTTAGTGAGCCAGATTAAAGATTTCACACATTCACAAATGGAGATGTATTCAGCTTCTGTAGTAGAAATTGTTACCACCTATGTCGATGACTTCTCTAGGAGATGGGACTATCATTTAACAAAATGACATAGCCTGTTATTGAACAATGAGTTGATTTGCAATTTGCATAGTCAGAATCACTATAAGATTTAAATGTCGATTTGGAACAATGTCTAGGATACTTAATTCCAATATTTTTATTGGTAATTACATATTGAAGCAGTTTGAGTGAAAGTTGAAAATGCATAGGTGAGTGATTTGAATTATATTTTGATAAAGAGTTAAGTGCCTGACAGATGTCAGGTCTGGTTGCAACACAGAGATAATTTAATGATCCAATAAGCTCTTCATACAGATCATTTTTATCCGCCTTGGTATCATTGGGAGTAGGATCACAAAGATATAAACTCACTGGAAGTGGAGTTGAGATTTTGGTACAGTCAGTCATATCAAATTTTTGTGAAAGCTCATCAACATAAGCTTCATGAGTCAAACTGATATAATCATCCAAATATGAGATTTTAATACCAAGATGATGGGTTGGATTGTTGACCCACTTGACTTTGAAGTGATTACTGAGATTTTTAAATGAAATTGTTTGACATGCGAGACAGAGTTCGAGAAAACCATTCCATCATCCACATGTAAATGTATGAAAATAAAGTTGTTTCCATTTCAAAAATAAACAAGGACTCATCACCCTCAGCTTCAACAAAGTTGAGACTAGTCATAACTTCACAGAATTTTTCTTTCCATTGTCTTGGTGCTTAACAAGTTCCATACAATGATTTCCGCAATTTTCACACTTTATCTTTTCCCCCAAGTTCGTAACTTTAACCTGAGCTACATAGACATCATCTCTCATGATCCCATGAAGAAAGGCTGTTGAGATATCAAATTTCAAGATACACCAATCCTTCTCAGCAGCTAAAGCAATTAATAGTCGAAAAGTTTCAGTTCTTCCTACTGAAGAATAAGTTTCACCATAATCTACACCTTCCTTTTGTAAATTTCCCAAGGCTACCCATCTTGATTTGTAGCAAACAACACGACCCAGTTCATCTCTTTTCTTAGACAACACCCATGTTCCATTAATGACCTTCATATCTTTTGTTTTATTTACCAAAACCCCACATTATGTTGACATAATGATTCATATGCTTTATTCATAGCCTCTTTCCACAGTTCTGACTCATCACTGTTTAATGCCTGTTTGTATGTAGGATCGTCGGAGGAATGTTGAGCAACATACCCATAATAAGAGGGTGTCTTCCTATCACAGATAGGCCTACCATGATGCGAAAGTTCCTCTTGAGAAGAAGAATTTTCATCACACATAGTGTCACAAGGTTCAGCATATGAGTCTTGTGCATCTACAATATTTTCTGGGGTTTGATTACGAAGGATGATTTTTAGACGTTGAGTTGGTGGATCATAAGCATCTTCATTCTCCAATTTACTACTATTGGGGACAGAGGCAGATACCAATGGAGTTGATGAATCCGAGTTAGAGTCAGCCAAATTTGTAGGTGATTTTATTGAAATATTTAAATCAGGTAGGGTAACATAATCAGGAACATGAATGTTGCTAGTTTTTCCATTAAAGTAGTTTAATGATTCAAAAACTTTTATGTTACGAGATTTACAAAATTTTTTATTGACACTGTCATACAGTCTATAACTTTTAGAGTTTGGTTCATATCCGACTACAGCACACTCAGTCCCACATGGTTCAAATTTACCAGTTCGAATTTCTTTATCATTCAGTTTTATAGCAAGTGAGCCAAATCTTTTGATGAAGTCGTAATCTATTGAATGGAGACCACCACCTGAAACAAATGTATTGAAAATTTCTTGTGGAGTTTTTGATTTGAGTTTAGTATGTGGAAGCATGTTCAGCAAGGTATTACATGTCATTGCACATTCTCCCCACAATTCTGTAGGAGAGGATGAATTAATAATAACAGTACACACTCTGTCAACAAGTGTTTTGTTAAAGCGTTCAGCAACAGAGTTTTGTTGGGGTGCTCTTGCTGGAGCTTGCTCTTGTGTAATGCCACACTTACTCAGGCGTGTAATAAAATGATTGGAACCATATTCACCACCACAATAACATTTCAAATATTTAATTTTACACTCCAATTTATTTCAATATCTTCCTGATACACAAGAAATTTTTGAAATACTTCGGATTTATATTTCAATAAATAAATAGTAGAGAATCGAGCTCAATCATCAATAAATGTTAAGATGTATCTACCACCACCAACAGTTGGTGGATCTATGGGCCCCATAACATTTGAATAAACTCTAAATAGTGGAAACGTAGCAGTAGGATATGTTGATGTGAATGGGATTTTAACAATTTTCCCTTTAGAACAAGTAGTACAATCAAATTTCTTGTCCACAAAATTTATCTTTCTTTGTTTGAGGAGAAGAACTAGAGTCTTAATGTTTAGATGTCCTAAACGTTTATGCCAATCATACAGAGTGAGTTGAGATGAAGACAAGACAAAGGCAGTGTGATTTACATACCACATGTTTTGCTATGAGACGGTCATCTTGATCTAAAATTTTTGTATCAGCTGGATCAAAGTGAATTTGGTAATGTAGTCGATTAAGTCTGTTCACAGAAATTAGATTGGTGGATTGATCTTCAACATAGAAAACATTATGAAGAGTAAGCTTTGGAGATAGAACCAGATTGCCACTGTATTTGGCCAACAGAATTTGTGTTCCACCTGTGTCAATTTTGATGGGAGTTTTAAGTTTCTGAGGATTTTCAAGCAGGCATAAATCATTGACCATATGACAAGTTGCTCCTGAATCAAGAATGAAGCATTCTTTATTACTTGTTGAGTGGGCGAGGTAAGCAGATTCATCAAGGCCTTGAGTTTCTACCATTGACACACTTTCAGTTGTATCTTTGGTTACTTTAGCCTTCTCAGAGCTAGTACTGCTTGGACCCTTTAGCTTTTTTATTTCCTCACACAGTTGAGTGATACAATTCTTGTTAGAGTGACCAGAATGACCCAATCGACACTTAAGATTCTTTTTTTCTTTCTTAGTTGTATTGGATTGCTGTTTTACAGATTTCTTTTTTTCAGCCTTCAAGGCAGTAGTTGTATCAGTAAAATCAGCTTCCCTCTGTCTTCTACTTGCTTCTTACTTAAGATTTTCATAAATCCGTTCCAATGAAAGATTTTTGAAGTTCTGAAACAGGCTCTGGGTAATACCTATCATTGAGTTGTGATGAACACTTTTGATTAAAATCATAGCAATAAGTTTTGACAAAATTTTGAGCTCTGAGTCGCTAGATGCACTATCAATAAGAAAATTTTCAATTTCTTCAAATTTACTTAGATGTTCCCTCAATGACGAGACTCCATCCCATTTCAGATAAACAGTTGATTGAGGAGATCAGATACGGTTGAGACATTCCCTTCACCATAGTCAGTAAGAATTTTATGATAGGCATCATTAGTAGACTTTGCTTTAGAGATTAGTAAAAAATCCCTTGGTCCAACAGCATTTATCAAAAAAAGACATGATTTTGCCTCTCCCTTTCTCCATAAATTTGAATCTGCGTCATTAGGTTGTACAGCACAGTTATCATGATGTAAGAGGTCTTGCAAGTCAAAATAAAATTCTATCATAGACTTCCACAATGAGACATTGCCTTTTGTGAGCACTGGGACTCTAAGCAATTTATCAGCTGCTTAATCAGACATTGTGACAAAGGTATAAGGGTGATGTGTGCTGAAGTCAGTTGTAGGTAGATTATTTCCAGGAGTTGTTGAATCATCCAAAGCTGAAGATGGGGAGGGTGGCTGTCTTTCAGTACCTGGTGTGCTCATAAAGTCTTCAGACTTTTAATCTATTGATGAGATCTTTTATTGTTTAATCAAAGATTTAATGTAAGTAATCCCTTATGAACTGTTAGCTAAGGAGCAAGCACTATCAATCACCTGTCCCCAGTGATGATATAGCAAATAACAGTTTAGGATAGTTAAATATCAGATAGAATAATAAAAGATATAGAGTAACAAGAGAAAAACAATTTATTGGTAAGGGTTAGTATTGGTTGTTACAAGTATAAGATTGAATTGTCTTTTATAAAAGAATAGTATAATAATAAGTACAATAACTATACCTTTTATTTTTTAATCAGAGATTTAACGTAAGTAATCCCTTATGAACTGTTAGCTAATGAGAAAACACTATTAATCACCTAAAAAACATTCTAAGATTAGTAATAGTGTTTAACAGTAGATTTCATGTAAAAAATACCTGTCCCCAGTGATGATATAGCAAATAACAGTTTAGGATAGTTAAATATCAGATAGAATAATAAAATATATAGAGTAACAAGAGAAAAACAATTTATTGGTAAGGGATAGTTTTGGTTGTTACAAGTATAAAGTTGAATGTGGACAGAAGCAACATTGTCCAACAACATATAGTCCTATAATAATAACATACACCTGAGCTAACCTGCTCACGCAATAAATCAATAGTTTGATCATATCTACTCATGTGTTAAGCATGCATTCTGAACGCCACAGTTCACTCAGTCACTACTCTACTTGGAAGTTTTTTCCTTCAACAAATTTAACATAAAATTTTTATTAGTGGGAGTCTGTCAATAGACCAATTAAATTTGTGATCTTTGCAGATAATAAACCAATTAAACTGATTGATTGTTTTCTTTTAACTGGATTCTTAATCTTTTCTTTTTATTGGTTTGTAACATTCATTAAATATCTAGAAGGAATCTTACTGATAGTTGTTTTCTTTTAAATGTAAAAACACGGCTACATATTGTAGACCAGTTATATCAAGTGACCACATAAAAGCATATTTGACTTTTGGCACTTATCCATTCACTTGATACCAATAAGTAAGAAATAAAATTGTCTTCAGTGGTATTGATAAATACTGATAAAACTCATTTTGAAGTTTTCATATCTTTCAATTCTTTAAATTCCACGTAAATATGTGTGATAACAATGACATTGTAAGTAATAAGGCAAAACCTTATAGCTTAAGACCTAGAGCTGCAAAACCTGGTACAGGACATTCAAATGGATGGCCAGGAGCCCCCCATAAACACCATCACTCCACCAATGTCTCTGGATGAAAGGGGAAAACTTTTAAAACAGGTATCAATAAAGAAAACAAAAAATACCTTACAAGAACAAATTCACTCCCTCTCCACCCTACTGAACACCTTGACAATAAGGGTAAACAATATAGTGGACCAGATAAACAATCTGGAGAAAAGAGCAGCTCAGGGTTTTGTAGAAGTCAATCAAGCTCTAGTAGAAACAAAGGCTCAACCACCAACAGTGGCACCCAAAAGTTCCATAGTAACACCTCCAGCCCAAGAAGAGGATCAAAAAATTACAGTAAGAAAATGGAAGTGGGATTGGTATGCCCAAAACTACAACAACCCTCAACAACAGGGCTCCAGAAGTCACCCTTACAGGGGAAAGCCAAGGAGAGGCAGGGGAAATGGAATAAGACCGTGGTAAGTCATCCATCTTCTCAGGATCAATTATATAATCCTAACAATGAATTACTTATAGTTAATGAAATTGATAGAGAGGTATTAGATATAATTGAGAAGGATTTAAAAAATTATTAATTTGAAAATAACATGTTAGACTTGTCCTTCAATGAGGACAATGTACATAGTTTTATTGACCACCAGGAAAATACTATTAATGTAAAAATGGAATCAAATGAATTAAATCTTGACCCTGATGATGAGTCTTCTGAATTGGACACAGAGAAAATTGAATATTTTCTAAAAGAAAATCCAATGGAATCAAAAATAATTAGTAAGTTATTATTAAGAATTGAAAAATTGGAAGAATTCTCTAGAGAGTCCAACAATTATACAGAAATTGTATTATTAAACCTCACACAATAATTGAGTACAAAAGCCAATAGGTTAAAAATTATTTATAATTCAAATAATTAATTAATCAATGAAAACAAAAGATTAAACTCTGAGATTAAAAATTTAGAGAATAAATTAGAACATTCTCAGAATATTATGGCTACCATAGAGGGACATGTAAAATTGACTTTTTCAAATGTAAATGATACCTTGACTCATGTACCTGTAATAAATGATAGGTTACAAAGAGTAGAAATTGAAGTAGCTAACATTTTGAAAAATACTGAAAAAATAAAAGATAATACCTCTTATGTTGAAAGAGTACCAGTTTTCATGAAACACTCTGATGATAAACCAATGATTGAACATGAGCATAGTGTCATGGGCTCTGAGAATATAAAATCAGTGAAAGATGAAATAAATGATCATCTTTTTAAAGTAAGTGAATTAATCAATATTACTCAGGTTAAGGAAGCAAAATCTAACCAAAAGAACTGGCCTAAGTTAGATCAGTACACTTCTTTTGACGGGGATTCAAAATCTGATTGGCAACAATTCATACAAAGAATTGATAACTTAAAATTTTCATACAAATTACCTGATGAAGAAATTACTTCAAATTTAATATCTTTATTTACAGATGTGGCCTTATTATGGTTTGAATCTGTATTGAGTGAGGGAATTAATTACTCCTGGAATGAATGGAAGGCACTAATTGAAAGGCAATTTGGTGGCCCAAAATTTAGAATCACTCAACAAAGATTGTATGAAAAACAAGATATAATCCAAATGCTGGAGATAAACCCATGGTCTTCTTAATGTATTTAATAAGAATCATGAAAGCTATGGATCCAAAAATGGATTATGAAGAGTGGAAAGAAAAAATAATATACAAGTTGCCTATATCAGTTAGAGACATTATTGTAGCTAGAACTGAAACCATCAGAGATACCTCTGGATTCATTAATATATGCAATGAGATATTATTAAACCACAAGTATGAAACCAAGTATAGTAATTACAGACAAAGTGTTGATGTGGTAAAACCTACTACAAGTAAGTTACCAGTAGAAAAGAAAAAACCTTCAGCTCCCCTTGTCCCTAAGAAACAAGAAAATAACACTTGTTAAAAATGTAATGAACCTTGGGCTAAGGGTCACACGTGTAAGAAGACAATAAATGTTATTGAAACCTCCCAGAATTCTGAACCAAGTAATCATGAAGATGAAAATGTGAAATCCAGTGAGGATTGCAAAAGTAACATATCTTACAGTGATGATGAAAATGAGATATTTGTATTATAACAGGATATAATGTTCCTGAATGATGCTATACCTCATACAGACACATCTTTATCTTCCATTGAGGAAGCTGAAATAATTAAAGATGTAACTCATGATAATTACAAAATAACACCTATCAGAGCACCTGTTATTATATGTGGAAGAGAAATGAATGCCATTCTTGACACTGGGGCTACAATTAGTGTTGTTTCTGTTAATACATTAATGAAACTTGACAGTAAGTATAAGGAAAAACTAGTACCTGTTCAAACAAAGAACTGGAGAGGTTTTGGTTCAGTATTAAATACAATTGGCAAATACAAAACTGCTGTATTCTTTAAATATAATAATGGATATGTAAGAGCAGTTTGTGAATTTGTAGTAATGGATAATAATAATTGTAGTGATTGGTTTATTATTGGAAATAATTTATTGACAAAATTTGGCATTAAACTAGATCCTGCAAACAGTTGTTTCACCATAGGCATGAATGGTAAGAGAAAATTCAAGATCTGTTCTGAAAATTCAGTGTATGCCATTTCTCCTAGAGAAGAACAACTGCAAGGTGGAAGAACCACCACTGAAGTGGTTGAATTGGATAATGAAATCCAAAAGGCCTCTTTCAGTCCTCAACTCTCAAAAATTGAAGAAGAAAATATTTTGAGATTGATTAAATCATATCCTATGGCATTTGCTCATGGTTCAAATGAACTAGGATTGGTCAAATACCATGAGATGAAAATCTCTCTAAGCTGTGATTCGGATAATATTCCTGGCAGCCTAAAAAAGAAATCTTACCCAGAATCTCCTGCAAAAAGGAAAGATATTGAAGACAATATAAAAATGTTGTTGGAAATGGTTATTGTTGAAAAAGTGGACACAACACCTAAGTATTGTGTCATTTCACCAGTATTTATCTCTTATGAAAAGGGTAAGGCAAGATTATGTGGTGATTATAGAGCTCTGAATACATACACAGTAGGTGATATTTACCCTCTACCAAGATAGCTTCTATCCATGCTACTTTACAAGGAGCAAAATATATTTCCTGTCTGGATGGAAACAAAGGTAACCACCAGATTCCTGTGGAAAGAAATTCTCAAAATTACTTATTAATAACCACACATATGGGTATATATAAGTATGTGAGAATGCCATTTGGCCCAAAGAATGCACCTTCAGTCTTCCAAAAATTGATGGATAGTGTTTTTCATCAGGAAATGGTTGAAGGATGGCTATTGGTCTATATTGATGACATCATAGTGTTTTCAAAAACATATGGTGAACATTTAAATCACCTGAAAAGAGTATTTCAAAGAATGGATGAAATTAATATGACAATTGCATTAAATAAATGTAAATTTGGATTTCAATCCTTGAAAGTACTTGGACATGTTGTATCTGGATTACAAATTTGTGTTGACCAGAATAAGGTGGCAGAAATTAAAAACATTGGTATACCTAAAAATGTAAAAGAAATTAAAAGTTTTTTGGGTATGTGTGGATATTATAGACAATATATTAAAAATTACCAATCTATTGCAGCTCCTTTAACAACATTAATCAGGAAAAATGAGGCTTTCATTTGGAATAATGAAAGACAACAAGCCTTTAATAAATTAAAGGAATGTTTAATGACAGCTCCAATTTTGGGACTGCCAGATTTCACCCTACCTTTTATCTTTTACACTGATGCAAGCTTCATAGGTTTAGGTGCTGCTTTACAGCAGAAACAGATAATAAATGTAAAATTATCTGAAGTATTTATCTGTTATATATCCAGAACCTTAAGAAAAACTGAATTAAGATATGGTGCCACACAGCTAGAATGTTTAGCCGTGGTGTGGGCTTTGGAGAAGCTTCATTACTATCTGGAAGACCAGAAGTTTGAACTTATAACAGATTGCAGTGCAGTAAAATCATTACTAAACATGAAAACACCTAATAGGCACGTGTTTAGATGGCAACTAGCTGTACAAGAGTACAGAGGAAGAATGACAATCACTCACAGAGCAGGAAAAATGCATTCTAATGTGGATTTATTATCCAGAAGTCCTTTCCCATATGATGCTGACAACCCAGCTTATGTACCTGAAAATGAGGTTATACATATATTTGGGATTTATAAAGTGGATTTAGAAGAAGAGTTTATGAAAACTATATTAGAAAATTATTCATCTGATAAAGATTTGTCTAAACTATCTACCATTCTTAATGATCCAACAAATACCTCCATGAGTGCATTAATTAAAACCTTGCCTCCAAAGTATAAAAATGCGTTGGAAAAAGGTAAAGTATCAATTGAAGATGGATATATATATATTACAGGAAAAAGTTAAGTAATGTTATAGTAATACCACCTTCTATGAAAGAGTTAATTTTGAGTACTTGTCATGATGACATCTTAACTGGTCATTTTGACTTTAACAAAAAATTAACCAGAGTTAAAAATACAGCCTGGTGGATAAACATGAAAGAAGATGTACAAAAATACATTGAAACATGTGACTCTTGTCAGAAATCTAAAAGATTAACTGGGAAGAGAGCTGGGTTGTTACAAAAAATAGAGCAGCCAAAAGCTCCATGGGAAATTATAAACATGGATTTTGTAACTGGCTTGCCATTAGCAGGAAAAGAAAGTTTCAATTCTTGCTGGGTAATTGTAGATAGATTAAAAAAAATGTGTAAATTTATCCCTACCCATAAAGATGTATCTGCAATAGACTTGGCATTACTATGGTGGACTCAGATGATGAATACTGCTGGGTTTCCCAAAGCCATAATCTCTGACAGAGACCCTAAATTTACTTCAGAGTTCTGGACATCTTTGATGGAAGTATCAGGTTGTCTGTCGGTCAGTCGTCTAGAAGAGATAATAAAAGAGGGAAGAAATGAGAGGAGGAGAAGGAGGAAAGGAGTATGGGTAATAAAAGAAATAAAATTTAATAAAATTATTTAATTTATTGAGAGAAGGCAACGATGAGTGAGCTGAGAAGAGACAACAAATTGGTTTTATAAGTATTATTATTATTTAAGTAAGAGTTCTGCGCGGCAAACAATATAGTTACTATCAGACTTAAGGCAACCTTTAATTTGTTATATAGACTTTTAATTAGAATTGTATTACTAATAAAAAAAAGAATATAAACATAGTAAAATAGTTTTTAATTTGTTGAGTGTATAATAAGTGATAAGGCTACAGGGGATTATCCAAGGCCCTTTTATAGGCAATGGGTCCTCTGAAGCGCTACTATATCAGTAAATACAATGATTAGAAAGGAATAAAACAAACATATCAAAAGAGTAAATGAAACATAACAATATAGAGAAAAACATGAAACAAATAATTAAAAGCCCAATTAAGAATCCAATTTCCCCGCCATTAATCCCCAAATCAGTAAGTGACAATAGTGAATAACTAAACAAGATTGGAAACATAGGAACTATGAGAAATATAATTCCCAACAGATGGTACATTCTGATTAGAGGACATTTTAAGTGAAACAAAAAATAATTTGACGCAACAAAACAAGCAATTAATCTCAATTTAGTCCAAATTAATTTATTTGTTTTTTCTAACACAATTAAGGGTCAAAAGAAGCGTCCTTAATAATTGTTTAGTATCATATGAGAGGTATTAGTTAATATATAAATCTAAGTAATTAATTTAAATATATTATAAATCAAATTTACACTTGTAATTATAATATATGTTTTTTAATTAATTAAATATAAATTTATAATTATTAAATACATAAAAATGCGCCATTATTTGTAGAATATATTATATTATGCTCAATTTAATTGTATATAAAAATATATATAACCAATAAATTTAATGTAACATTTGTATATAATAAAATTCTTATATAATTTCATTATGTAATAAAATATTAAGTTATATTCATTAAATACAAGTCTTACCCACTCTTTAAGGTTTTATAATTTATATATCATTTACTGGACTCCTGGAATAGCCTGGCTGACACTCCCTCACTCTAAAAAAAACAAAAAAAATGCTAAGATTTTTTCTTTTTGTATTTTTTCAACAGAACAGGCAGATTTGAAATTTCTTTGCCAGGTATCCATGCATCATGTTCAGATGATTTGTTCTTATATCTCAATAAATATTCAGTACCTCTTTCAGAAGTGATAATTCTATCATTGAGAATTTTATCAATTTCTGCTGTTTCTGTGACTTCCTGAGGGTTCTTATGGGTCTTCCTCTTCTTTTTGGAAATAAGTCACTGTTGGAAGTATAAGGTTTAAGCAAAGAAATGGGAAAGACAGGATGTTTCCTATCATATGGAGAATACAATACAACTTCTACTGCATTATCACCAACCATTCTTTTAACAACAAATGGTCCTACAAAAGGATCTTTTAATTTGTGGTTACCTTGTAAATTGAAATGGACAGTAGAGATCAACACTTCATCACCCTTGTTAAATGTGTATTCTTTATGGGATTTATCCCATCTTTTCTTTTCATATTCAAATGCTTTATCAATACAACTCTGAGCATGTTTTCTGCATAGCTGTTGCATCTGCATAAAAGATTTTACACCAGGGTGTAGTTCCAACTTAGGTAATTTATTATTGAGAATCTGAGCAGGAGTGTTTGGGACATAACCTAACCAAAGCTCAAAAGGCTTTTTCTCAGTGACAGAATGAACAGTGCTATTATATGCAAATTCAAGACCAGGCAAAAGAGTGACCCAATCATGAGTAAATCTGTCATTATCTTTATATTCTAAACCAAAGGCACAATACCTTCTAATCATATCTTCCAGAGTTTGAATCATTCTTTCAGCTAGACCATCAGTCTGAGGATGATGAGCTGTAGACAATTTTAACTCACAGCCACAAATATCCATCAAAGAGGTCCAAAACTCAGAAGTGAATTTTGGATCTCTATCAGAGATAATGGCTTTTGGAAAACCAATAATATTAAACATGTAAGACCACCATAAGAAAGCTAATTCCTTGGTGGATACATCTTTGTGGGTTGGAATAAATTTGCACATTTTTGTGAATCTATCAACTATTACCCAACAAGAGTTAAAGCTGTCTTTACCTGCAACAGGAAGACCAGTGACAAAATCCATATTAATGATTTGCCAGGGAGCACTAGGTGCTTCAATATGTTGTAATAACCCTGCTCTCTTACCTGTTAACCTTTTAGATTTTTGGCAGGAATCACAAGATTCAACATATAATTTTGTGTCTTCAGACATATTAGCCCACCATGCAGTGTTTTTGATTCTAATCAATGTTTTTTCAAGATCAAAATGACCAGCTAATATGTCATCATGACAAAGTTTGAGGATAGTTTCTTTCATTGAAGGAGGAATAACAATTACATTGGTAAGCTTCCTTCTATAATAAATATAACCATCTTCAATAGAAAACTTTCCTTTATTTAAAGCATTTTGGTATTTTGCAGGAAGAGTTTTTATTAATGCTTGAATTGAAGCATTCTTAGGATCATTCAAAATAGTAACTAATTTTTTTAAGTCAGAATCTTTATCATATGAATCCAGTATTAACTGTAATAACTCTTCTTCCATATCAACTATAAATATACCATGTATATGAACAGTATCATCTTCAGGTACATAAGCAGGATTGGAGTCATTATTTGGCAGAGGCAATCTGGAGAGCATATCAACATTAGAGTGAACATTTCCAGCTCTATGGATAATAGTCATCCTTCCTCTGTATTCCTGAACAGCAAGTTGCCACCTGAACATATGTCTGTTAGGTGTTTTGAGGTTTAAGAGAGATTTTACAGCACTACAGTCAGTTACCAACTCAAATTTTTGGTCATCCAAGTAGTAATGAAGTTTTTCAAGAGCCCAAACAACTGCTAAGCACTCCAATTGAGTGGCACCATATTTCAATTCACTATTTCTTAAGGTTCTTGAAATATAACAAATTACAACCTCTGAGGATTTATCATTAATAATTTGCTTTTGGTGAAGGGCAGCACCCAGACCAATAAAGCTAGCATCTGTATAAAGTACAAATGGCTTGTTAAAATCTGGAAGAGCCAATATAGGGGCTGTCATTAAGCAACTTTTCAATGTATTAAAAGCTTTCTGACAGTCATTATTCCAGAGAAAAGCAACATCTTTTCTGGTTAGTTTTGTAAGAGGTAAGGCTATGACCTGATAATTCTTAATATATTGTCTATAATAGCCACACATACCCAAAAAACTTTGGATTTCTCTTACAGAAGTTGGTGCTTTCACATTTTGAATGGCAGCAACTTTATTATGGTCTACACAAATTTGTAAGCCTGACACAACATGGCCAAGGACTTTCAAAGGTTGAAAACCAAATTTACACTTTTTTAAAGATAAGGTCATATTGATTTCATCCATTTTTTGGAAAACTCTATTCAAGTGAATCATATGTTCATCAAAAGTTTTAGAAAAAACAATAATATCATCAATATAAACCATGAGCCAACCTTCAATAATTTCTTGATGGAAAGTGTTATCCATGACTTTCTGGAAAACTGAAGGAGCATTTTTAGGGCCAAATGGCATCCTAACATACTTATATATTCCCATATGAGTAGCAATAAGCAAAAAATTTTGAGAATTTTTCTCAACTGGAACTTGATGATAACCTTTATTACCATCCAGACAACTAATAAATTTTGCACCTTGCAAGGTAGCATGTATTGAATTAATTCTGGGTAAAGGATAAATATCATCAACAGTATAAGTATTTAAAGCTCTGTAATCTCCACATAATCTAGCTTTATCTTTTTCATATGAAATCAAGACTGGGGAGATGACACAATATTTGGGGGTGACATTAACTTTCTCAATGATATTCATTTTCAATAATGTTTCAATATTATCTTCAATATCTTTTCTTTTTGATGGAGAAGCAGGATATGGTTTTTTCTTAAGGGAAGGAGGAATATCACTCAAATTACAGGATAAGGTGATTTTCATCTCTTCCTGAACAATTCCCAAGACATGAGAACCATGAGCAAAAGCCATAGGGAAGGAGGTAATAGAGGCAACAATAGAATCCTTTTGTTCATTAGTCAAATGATCACCAAAAGAAGCGGTATTTATTTCATGTAATAAATCATCCATTTCAGTTGTTGTTCTACCTTTACATTGGGTCAGTGAGTTACAAGATTTCAACAAATGCCCAGAAGGTTTAGGAGAAGAAATTTTGAATTTTCTTTTCCCATTCATTCCTAAGGTAAAGCAATTATTTGCTGGGTCCAGTTTCACACCAAACATGGTTAAAATATCATTTCCCATAATAAACCAATTGCTCAAATTATCATTTTTCATAACAACAAACTCACAAATAGCTCTGACAAAACCACCATTATATTTGAAGAATACAGAGGTTTTGTATTTGCCAATAGGGAATAAGGTAGAACCATACCCTCTCCATTTTTCAGAAGTTATAGGCAATAATTTACTCAAATATTCCTTATCCACTGAAGCCAAAGCTTTTTAAGATACTACACTTCCTCCAGCACCAGAATCAAGAACTACATCAACATTTTTACCATTAATGATAACAGGTGCCTTTAAAGGGGATATAGGAATAGAATTGTTAGTAATATCTTTAATTATCTCAGCATTTTCTACTGAAGATAAATTCAATACACAATCTTCAGATATATTATTTAAATAATGGACATCATGTTCCAACATTAAAACATCTTTAACAGATTCATTGTCATAGGAGATATTACTTTCACAGTCACTGGAAGAATTATTGACATCAAGTTCAATTTCATTAGTGTCTTCATTTTTTTCAACAAGATGAATTTTCTTGTCACAAACATGACCCTTCTGCCACGGTTTGTTACATTTATAACAAGTATTTGTTGCATATTTTTTAGGTGCAACTGGGGCAGAGGGTTTACCAGATTTTTCTGGGAGCTTTATAGAAGGTTTATTCTGATCATTATAAGATTTACTAAGGTAATTCTTTGGTTCATATCTATGGTTGAGTAGTACTTCATTACAGATATTAATGAAAGAAGAATTTTCCCTTACATGCTCAGTTCTAGCAACAATCAAATCCCTAAGAGAATTTGGTAATTTATACAAGATTTTATCTCTCGAAATATCATAATCCATCTTTGGATCAATGGCTCTAAGGATTTTAGTTATTTTCATCAGAAAAATAATGGGCTTTTCAACAGAGGAGGATACATATCTAGTATTCTCATACAGTCTCTGTTGAGCTAACCTGAATTTTGAACCACCAAACTGATTCTCAATCAAGGATTTCCAATCATTCCATGTATAATGATTGTTATCTAAGAGGACAGATTCATACCACATCAAGGCTACATTGGAAAATAAAGAAATTAGCTTAGAAACAATTTCCTCATCAGGTAGTTTATAAGATCTCTTCAAATTATCAATTCTCTGGATAAAGTGTTGCCAATCAGAGGAAGAATCACCATCAAAGGTAGGATATTGGTCTAACTTAGGCCAATTTTTCTGACTACTGGGATGGTCCACTTTTTGGTTTGAATTATTCATTAGTAATAATTCCTGAAGTTTAGCCAGGTGTTCAGAAATTTCATTATTTACAGAAACAGCTGGTGCATGACCATCACAAGATTTTTTGCTAGTAGCAAAAGATTTTACAGACTCATTGTCAGTTTGTTTAATGGTTGAAATATTAGGAAGAAAGGATGAACTTTGTTCAGGTTTTTTCCCTTTATTTTTATGCAGCTTACTTGCAGAAATCTCATTTAATTCATTATTGATGGTTAAGGTTGAGAACTTATCCTGTAGGTCAGACACATAGTTTCTTATTCTTGGAATTTCAGACATCTGGTCATTCACTTTTTCAAGAGATAGAACATTTCTGTCCTCAGAAACTGAGTGTTTGGTACTTAGTGCATGGAAGTCATTTTTTAGTTTCTTCAACTCATTTTGTAGAGATTTTATTTCATTTTTGAATGAATAATTTTCCTCAATAAGGGGTTTCAATTCACTCAATGTCTTATGCAGACTGATATTTCTATCTGAGATAGCTCTATGGTCACTTCTTATTTGTTTTTGTTGACTAAGAACAATATTCAAGGTTTCTTTGATTTTTAAATAAGCTGTATCTTGTACAGAAGAACTCACTTTACATTGCAAGTGTAAATTATTTAATCTATCATTTTCATGGATTAACACATCTCTCACATGTTTGTCTTTCACAATATTAAAATCAAGGGTATCTTTCAATATTTCCTCAGAAGTTTTTTCAATTAAGGTATAGATTTCAGGGGGAACAGAATCATTTTTAATTGCAAGAGAAGGATTAATTAAAGATGTAGAAGTTAAATGTAAAGGTTCATCAAATGACAATTTGCTAATTACATCAATAGGGCTACTAGTTACAGGAAGCTGTCTTTTAACAGGTTTAACTGTTCTTTCACCATGTTCAATAATATTACCTGCAGAAGAAGATTTATTAGAAAACATACCCAAGTGACTATCAACCAAATTACTTACCATGGCAGAGGAGGAAACTTCCCCTGGGACTGGGTTTGGGATTGTGCTTGGGCCTTCTTTCTCCTGCTTTGTTGGTAGGGATGAGGAGGTGGATGGAAATTGGGTGTTCTGGATGGGCCAGGCTGATGATGAGGAGGGTGTTGCACATTCTGTTGGTAGTGACTCATTAGATAATCCCATTTCCATTGCTCTACTTCCATAGTATTTGTATTTTGGATGGTTGAGCTGGGTGGCTGTGAAGGTTGAGCCTGAAATTGAAGCTGATTGGGAGGCGATTGAGGAGGGGCCTGGGCCTGAATCTGGTTCCTGAGTTCTTGGACCTGATCCCACAATGTGTCTACCTTTGTTTTTTACGTCATATTTTCTGTCTTCAACTCTTTTATATGACTGGATAGGTTGCTGATTTGTTGTGGCAGAGGAAGCTTTTTTATTTTGAAGCCTTTTGGAAGACCTTCTTGAGGCACTAGAGGCTTTACTTCCTTCTGTGGTACTGGGGGAAGGGGGTTTGGTTTGTTTGCATTTCCTGTCATTTCCACATCCTGCAGTATGTGAATTCTTTGTTTTAGCATAAGATTTTTTATGACCAACTTTAGAAGAACTTACAGTGTCAGCATCATAGTCAATTTCTATCTCATCCACTTGCATGTTATCCATTTTTTCTGTCAAATTGTTGGACATACTAGTGGGAAGATTTATATTTTACTTTGTACTTTATAAAAAAAATAATCAAAGTTAGTCAATAATTGCTCCAAATGATATAAAAAAATTTTTTTAATTAATTAAATTATAGAAAAAATAAATTTCAATATAAAGTAATAATTAAAAAATTAATTTTTTAAAAAAAAAATGGATTGCAAGTTTAAATTGGGAATAACAAGTAAGTTAATTCAACCAATTAATTACCAATATTAAATATGGCAATATATTGGGACTAAGCACAATGTACTTTTAAGTCAACCAAAATTAACAATAATTAATAATAAAAAAAATTAAATTAATAATTCAATTTGTATTAATAATAATGTTAATTCTTCTAGGACTAAGAGGATTTAACACTCTATAATGGTCAACTAGGAAAAAAAAAATTTTTTAAAAAATTGAACACTTACACTCAGTGAATCAGCAATTAAGCCACAATCACTGTTATTGCAATAAAAATATAGTAATATGAGTGAGAGGCGCAAAGGTGAACTTACTATAGTGATCGAAAAATCACTTCAAAATAATATAAAAATTAATATTATATAAACCTAAAATGTCGAACCCAAGTTCGAAACACAGTCGCGGCAAAAGTTTCGTTTTGCTAGGTGGTCCGTGCCTTTTGTCGTTCGTCGCCAGGCTCGATCGTCGTTGTCGTTTGGAAAGGCCCTCAGTTGTCGGTCAGTCGTCTAGAAGAGATAATAATAGAGGGAAGAAATGAGAGGAGGAGAAGGAGGAAAGGAGTATGGGTAATAAAAGAAATAAAATTTAATAAAATTATTTAATTTATTGAGAGAAGGCAACGATGAGTGAGCTGAGAAGAGACAACAAATTGGTTTTATAAATATTATTATTATTTAAGTAAGAGTTCTGCGCGGCAAACAATATAGTTACTATCAGACTTAAGGCAACCTTTAATTTGTTATATAGACTTTTAATTAGAATTGTATTACTAATAAAAAAAAGAATATAAACATAGTAAAATAGTTTTTAATTTGTTGAGTGTATAATAAGTGATAAGGCTACAGGGGATTATCCAAGGCCCTTTTATAGGCAATGGGTCCTCTGAAGCGCTACTATATCAGTAAATACAATGATTAGAAAGGAATAAAACAAACATATCAAAAGAGTAAATGAAACATAACAATATAGAGAAAAACATGAAACAAATAATTAAAAGCCCAATTAAGAATCCAATTTCCCCGCCATTAATCCCCAAATCAGTAAGTGACAATAGTGAATAACTAAACAAGATTGGAAACATAGGAACTATGAGAAATATAATTCCCAACAGATGGTACATTCTGATTAGAGGACATTTTAAGTGAAACAAAAAATAATTTGACGCAACAAAACAAGCAATTAATCTCAATTTAGTCCAAATTAATTTATTTGTTTTTTCTAACACAATTAAGGGTCAAAAGAAGCGTCCTTAATAATTGTTTAGTATCATATGAGAGGTATTAGTTAATATATAAATTTAAGTAATTAATTTAAATATATTATAAATCAAATTTACACTTGTAATTATAATATATGTTTTTTAATTAATTAAATATAAATTTATAATTATTAAATACATAAAAATGCGCCATTATTTGTAGAATATATTATATTATGCTCAATTTAATTGTATATAAAAATATATATAACCAATAAATTTAATGTAACATTTGTATATAATAAAATTCTTATATAATTTCATTATGTAATAAAATATTAAGTTATATTCATTAAATACAAGTCTTACCCACTCTTTAAGGTTTTATAATTTATATATCATTTACTGGACTCCTGGAATAGCCTGGCTGACATTGTCAATTGATATTTTCCACAGCACACCATCCACAAACTGATGGGCTGGCTGAGAGAATGATACAAACTCTAGAAGACATGATCAAAAGATATTGTGCCTTTGGATTAGAATACAAAGACAATGAGTAATTCACACATGACTGGGTAACATTAATTCCTGGCCTTGAATTTGCTTATAACAGCACAACTCATTCTGTAGCAGAGAAGAAACCATTTGAACTCTGGCTGGGATATGTACTAAATACCCCAGTAAATCATTTAAATAAATTACCAAGGTTAGATATATACCCTGGTACTAAATCCTTTATTCATATGCAAAAAATGTGTAGGAAGCATGCAGAAGAATGCATCCAAAAAGCATTTGAATATTAAAGGAAAGGTGGGACAAATCTCATAAAGAATTTGAATTTAAAAAGGGAGATGAAGTCATTATATCAACACTACATTTTAACTTACAAGGTAATGTTAAATTAAAGGATCCCTTTGTAGGACCTTTTGTAGTAAGTAAAATGGTTGGTTATAATGTAGTGGAAGTCATATTATATGCTCCATATGATAGGAAACATCCAGTTTTCCCTATCTCATTATTAAAACCTTACCATGCAAATGATCCTGACTTATTTCCAAAAAGAAGGGGAAGGCCTAAAAAGCAACCTGAAAAAATTGTGGAAAAAGCAGAGATTGAAAAAATACTAAAGGAAAGAATCCTTAATAAAGAAAAAGGAACTGAGTATTTACTAAGATTTAAAGGGAAATCAAATGAATTTGATAAATGGATACCTGAAAAAGAATTTTCTAATTTATCCACCCTTCTTAAAAAATTTAAACAAAAATAAATTTCTGTTCAACCAGCTGAGGGGTTAAAAACCAGTACTCATAATATTTTATTATGTTTTATTTCTTTAAAGTATAATCTTTAATGCTACAGAGTTAATCTGAATACCTGAAAATTACAAATAAATAAATAAAATGTATAACTTATCATTTTTTTATTGTTTTTTTGGGTGGGCGAGTGTCAGCCTGTATATACCCAGGACTGAGTAAAAAGTGCTTTTAAGTTATGTTAAACACATGAACTATAAATGGGAACAATAAATAAGAGTACACAAACAGTATACATAAGTAAAATTATGATAATACACAAAAAAATGTCATTATAACACCTTATATACACGCATATATCCACCTTTTATAGGTCTTATGTACTTAGTATTAAGTTTGAATATGTTAGGATAATCTTAAGAGCCTTAAGTATAAGGCTACATAAATTTTAACTACACTTAAAGCTGTTTATTCATTGTTTTACGCAAAAAACAAGAAATGCGCTTTATTTCACTTAAAAGTTGACTATATGCGCTATAAAATTGAGAATATCAAAAATGTGCTTTGACAGATCAATTGGGCTCATTTAGGACTATTGATTTGGCTATTTAAATGCATAAAAATAATACTTTTAAAATTTGGTGTTTTTTATGCCAGAAATGGCTTCTGTGTACTGGCCACATACTGCCTGCTTTTTTCCTGTGTGAATAGCTTCATTTTTAGCAAAGTTAGAATTTTCACACTATAATTCACCACAGAAAAAATGGGGGGGTATTGCTAGCAATACCCCTTGCTTGAGCTCCGTTGAGCCACAAATCTATGCTTGAATTATGCACACATCATCACCATGTAGGAAATTGTTTGGCCTTACATTTAGTCAGAGATTTGTCACAGATTGAGCTCAAGATGAACCTACATTGATCACCGTTTGATCTTGTAAAATCCTAATTTGATCATCAGTTAAGCTCCCTTTGATCTCACTTTGATCTAACATAAGCTTTTGCATATCCAATATGTCAACTATTCACTTTCAAAAAGATTCATAATGAATTTCACATGGAATATTAGAAACGAAACCAGTAATTTTGAGTAAATGTCTCATCAAAATGATTAATCTACAACAAAATACCATCAAAATTCAATCTGATTACTGAAAACTTTTGTTAAAATGACTAATAGATATTTAAATTGGAAAATAATATTCCATTTCTCAATTTCAAATTCAAAATATAAATCCTCGTTTGAAATGTGAATTTTGTAGATTCCTTGCCTTCCTATATTATGAGTAATATTTGAGGTATTTTACACCTTTGTAAATATGGTGTTGTGCTGCTAGAAATTATCTCTGTTTCAATTCAACTTTATTGAAGCTTGAGTCCAGAATGATAAATATTTTATAACTATTTTGAGAAAAAAGTCACTAGTAATGAATTTAGCCTTTTATCTGTCCTTTATTAAACCTCACTTAATCCTACTTAAATCCAAATTGACCCACAAAAACCTTATTTGGGATATTTTTTAGCCCAGGATGATTCAAGATTGGAGCAAAATATTATTTTAAATATCCAATATGCCTATTGATTAAATTTCTTCAAGCTTACTTTAAATTCACATTAACATTAACTTTCACAGGAAATATTAAACACAAATCTTGAAAATATAGTATTTAAAATCATAATAAATATAATATAATATGCTTACAACAAAATTTTCTTTCTGGATTAATTGAAACGAAAAATTGTTCATTTGTGAAAATAGAAAAAATACTATCCATCCTGAATTTAGAATTCATTTTTAAAAATTTAATGCCCCCTCACTTTCAAGTTTATCATGTATTTCGAAAATTATATTTTTAATAATTTTGTGAATAGTACACCTGAGATATAAACTTGGGGATATCAAAAACTAAAACATCAGCAAATTGAAATGTTTTTTATTGTTATGAATGGAAATAATGATTGAAAAACACCATTAGAGCAAGTTTGATTTTGAATAATAGGCATACTTTCTCATGTAAATTTCAATAAAAATAATTTTTATTCTTACTTAAGTTGCGGTGGATACATTTGAGCTCAAAAAGAATTAAAATTGATAAAATAAGACTTCTATAGTTCATATTCAAAAATGAAATCACCCTTCATTATCTACCTGTAAACTATTTTAAATTGAATAATTTCAAAGTCAGTATATACTGATGTTATTTTTTCTTCTAAAAAATTTATTATATAGATTAATAGTCATAAACAGTTGACATAGATGTTAAATTTATATAAGCAATCTTTAATTCATAAAATGATAAAACTATCTTTTATGTAAAAAGTGATGAAGGAAAAAAATATTATTAAATTTTTGATGCACTATCAATAAAATTGAAGATAGAGCATATCAAAAGTTTAAACTTAATTTCAATTTTGATATCATCATTTTATTTTATTTTACTTGAGTAGAAAACAGATTTTAAATCTCAATATAATTTTAAATCCCATTAGTTTGTAGATTTCAACATTTGAAACTATGAAATAAATATTTATGAAAGAATTTTACAATATTTGCCCTTCTAAAAACTCATAAATCCAACTTCAAATCTTCTAACCTTCACAAGTAACCACAATGCATTCTGAAAATACTCTATATTTAAATAATTAAAGGTAAATAAAATTATGTTTTTATTCTTTATTTCAATTTTTGATAAATAATATATATATATACATATATATATATATATAATTTCTTAAAAAGTCTAAGAGGGAACTTAATAGTGGTTTTGGCATTAGATATATAGATTCAACTTTCAAAAAATTTGTTTGGAATAAATTACAAAGACAAAAAGGATATATTTTGATGAAAGAATACTGATTTAGGTTCTCTTAAAATATTATTAACCATTTTTATGGAATATTAATCCATGGTTATCATTCTTTATGATATTATCATAGAATTTTTTCCTTTTTTAATATAATGATTTTCTATTGTGTGGTATGTAGGCTAAGATAAGTTTAAAAGATTTATTGAAGATATATATACCAGAAACAGTATAATCTGTAGATTTATAACTATAACTTACTTTTCTGATGTTTTACATCATTGATAAGTAGCTCATGCATTACACAAGTAAATAATTATAGTCTCTGGAAATAATTCCTTGTGAATTTCAATTTTTTTGTTATTCTTAAAATCATTACTCAAATAAACTAAAATTTCTTCAAATATTGATTGAAAGAAGGAGTTACAAAATCTTATTTTGTAGTTATAAAAGTTTGAGTTATTTTTCATATTATCAAGTATAATGAACATTTGTAAATTTTAACTTGAAAACTAGTGATCATAGCAAAGTAATACTGGAAGAATCAGATAAAAAGGGTGGAATAAAGTCATAGCACAACAGGAAATGATACAAAATTGTTGATTTTTATCTCATAAAATTCAACTTATTTTTAACATATTTTACCACCTTTAGATAATGTTTAGTGGATTTTAACATTATTATAACAAGCAAACTTAACAATGTTTTGATTTTTTTAACAAAAATAAATATTGTTAGATCATTTTTTTAAAAAATATGACTTATTTTTATGCTTTATCTACAATAGTTAGTAGTTTTTTTTGCAGAAATTACTTGTTTTGATATTCTATTTTTGAATTTTTTAAGAGACTTCATTGCATTAAAGTTTTGTAATAATTTTTCATTAAAGCATCATATTTTAAATCTAGAGAATTGGTTTTGAAATAATATATATTTTCATGTTAATTGACTCATTATTTTTGGATTGATAAATTATGTTAAAATTGGGATTGCTTATTTCTAGTGAGTGTACATCATAGTTTGTTTTCAAATCAAAGATTAATAAATGGTGAAATTTGGTAAAACTCTAAATATCTTTTAAACCTTTTTGATTTAAATAATGTTTAATGTTATGTAATCATTCTATAAGTAGAACACAGTTAAAATCTGATAATGGTACATTGCTTTCAATTTCTAATACTAAAATTCTATTCTACTTGAAACAATGTAAACTAAAGCTTGGTATCTCATAAGAAACTCACAATTTTCAAAAATCATATTTCCAACTTTTTAAACATGATACACATTAAAATATATTTTTAGAATAATTTCCTAATTAGTTTCAAATACTAGAAAATAATGACCTCAATTTATTTTAATACTTAAACCATTCTGATGAGTGAATTTCACAATCCTCTAAGTAACATATGGTTACCATTTATACACATATGCATGATTTCTCCTTTTGTTTAATTTTAGCTGAATCTAAAAAGTAAAATCACATGTTGAATATCATCTATAGATAAACTTCTTATATTAGAAGCTAATATTTCATATGAGAAATTTGTTATTGAGTTTGGGAAACATTAATAAGTGTTGGGTATTATAATTGAGCCATTTATTCAAGTAAATAAAAAAGGATGATGTTCTAAATATTTCATATATATATATATATATATATATATATATAATAAAAATTAATTATATAGTAGCATTTAACCATGTTTTTATACTAATGTCATATAAAAAAAGGGATTGAACTAAAACTTTCAGTAAAGAAAATAAAAATAAGATAAGTTAATATTCTTGTTTATATTCTCATATTTTTGAAATGGCTTACTTAAGGGAGAAAATTATTTGGTTTTAGAGTACAAGAATTTCTAGATAAAAATCTTCACAATATAGTTTGACCCTCTAAAAAAGAAAATTCCTTAAATTTTACTATCACATTTTATATATTTGTTAAGTAATAGAAAATGGAGTTGTGTCTTTGACAATGAAGCTTTAGAAAATGAAATAAATGATTTAAATTTATAATATAATTTTTGAAACAATAAATCATGTATTCAAAAAAAATTATATATCTTACAATCAAGATAACAGTATTAATTAAGCAACTCTAACAACTTTGGAAAGAAACAAGAAAAAAATAATTAGTAAAATGCATAAGTTATTTTTAGAATTTAAGGAAACTTAATAGCTCTACCTGTAAACTAGCCTTAAAGCAGGTTTGGATTTAACATGTGGAAATTCATACATAGTACCCTTCCATCATTAGAGCAGAATAAAATTTATGTAGTTTTATTTTTTTAATTTATAATAGTATTTTTATTTTTGGCTTTTTCATTAGTATAACTATATATTTTTTAACTTTTTTGTTTTTCATAACATAAGTTCAAAGCTGCACATCACTACTTCAAGATGAAACTCCATATAATGTAATCAATGAATGATATATTATAATGAATTTTACTAGAGACTTTTCAAAAATGGTGATTAAGAATACTTATTATAATTTTTTAAATTTTTATTATTATTCTATCTCTTGAAAGGAGATGGCCATATCTCAATTTAATTAGTTTTTCCTCAGAAAAATTTATTCTTGATCTAAATAAAATTGCATCACTATTAACTAGATGTTATTATACAATTTTAACAATTTTTTTATCTGAACATAGTTGAAAGTATGTATAAATTAAAGTGTTTCCACATAGTCTTACTATTATCCCACCATTATTTTCACATTTAGATTTCATTATAACTGTAAAATAAGTTTTTCAATAATTTTAATAATACCTTAATATTTAATAATTTAGTTACATAGTAGATTTTTTATCCTTTTTTTTTATGAGGCTTATTATATAAACACTACTTTTAGATTTTATCCATTTTGATGTCTGATAATTTAAATTTTCATTTAACTACCCAAATTATATCAAAAAAAATTCAAAAGTATATTTTTTTAATGTACTCTTTTTGATAAACTTATCATTTCTTATAGGTTATTCTTCAACTATTTATTGTAATTAACTACCCACTCATTTATGGTCTGTTATTGTTGTTCATTACATACAGACAAAATAAGGATACTCTCATATTATATTGGAGTTTTAAATTAAAAAGTAAATACTAGTGGCTGGTATTAAATATGAAGTTGTTATAACTAAGTTGAACATTAATTAATTATTAAATGGCATTTTATATTACAAATTTTATTGAATGTATATAAAAATAACACTCAAGAAATATATATAAGATATATATATAACCATTGTATATCAAAAATGAAGTACTTATCAACATGGTCTTTTTAAATGATTTTCAAATTTACTTAAAGAGACATTAATATTACCAATTCAAATTTTATATCAAATACAACAATATTATTATTTCATTTTTAATTATTTTACAAAAAATTTGAGTTTCAAAGTAATTTAATTCAGTATTTAATGAATGTTTTTGAAAAATATTTTTAAAAATAGAAATAACCCCTCACAAAAAAAAATATAATTTTTTTTACTTACAATTTGCACCATATTTCTACCCTTAAAATATTTGTATTCTTCTAACAAAAATATTTTTTAAATAAATTTAAAATTTTTTTCATTATTCAATTACAAAATGTCAAATTTATAATTTATTTTACCTTACTAAAAAATTTAGCTGAAAATTTAATTTTGTATTTCCAAAAAATAAACTTAAATGTCAAAAATTAAAAAAACAAAATTATAAATATAATTATGAGAAAGAGGTAGATTAAATTTATAATATTCATATAAAAAAAATTCATATATTTTATGGTGTTTGAATTTTAAATTTAATGTATTAAAAATTAATTATTAAATAACCAAGCCAAATGAAATTGGCTTGGATTTTTGGTATCACTAGAACTTATTTTTTTTCTTTTACTCACATTTTAATTTTTAATTTTTTTTTTTTTCTACATTTCTCATTTTTTTTTATGATTTTTAATGTTTTTAAGACCGAAGTTGCTTTCAAACAACTTCGGTCTAACGTTTCTCTCACTTTCCCACCAGATTGCACCTGGTAGGGAAAGTCGCTTCCATTTTAGAGACCAAAGTCCCTTGCAGGGACTTTGGTTTCTCTGTGTGCATTGCACAGCCAGAAAAAAACTGGCTGTGCAATGCACTGCATGCAGCACATGCAACACGCATTGCTGCTGCAAGTAATGCGCATTGCTGCTGCATGCAACGCGCGTTTCTGCTGCATGCAGCGCGCATTGCACATGCTGCGCATATCTCATGCAGCTGACTTGATATCAGCTGCATGAAATATGGTAGCGATTGTGCAACGCGCGTTACTTGCAGCAGCAACGCGCGTTGCACACTGCTTTGGCCACCTCCCAGCCTAGTAAATTAGCTGGGAGGGTGGCAAACATTACAGCAAGCAATCAAAGTCGCTTTTAGCGACTTCGATTGCTTGAAAGAGACACTTCCAGCCAGGGGAAACCTGGCTGGAAGTACTAAATTGCAATGTAAGGGACCCAAGCCAATTTCAAAGGCTTGGGTCATAAATTAAGGTTTCTAAAAAGCAGCCAGTATAAATCTGGCTGCAATAAAAAGTAAATTTTTTAAATAAAATACATAAAAAAATAAAAATTTGTTCAAATAAAATATACAACACTCTTTCGCCAGTAAGAAACAGCCTTCCATTGTTACACATAGAAACAAAATCAAATGTTTCTTTCATCAACATTGGCCATGTTTCAATATTTTGAACCAAGTAAGATCAGGAAAAAGGTCACGGCAAAAAAATTGCATAATTAAAAGTCTCCCAATTTAATATGGTGCGGAGGTTCATATTTTAGAAATAGGTGGTGCACATTATAGTTTCCTTTAAAAAAATTCAAAAATGAATTAATTTTGGCGCAATGTAAATTTAAATGTGATGAGTGTATGTTTTTTAGCTACGTGAAACATGGTAGCTAGAATTATGTGGCGTCAATTTTTTTTAGATGTGAAATTCAGTGTTCCACAAATGTGCATCTGTACAACATGCAGCCAAGTAAATTCTAGCTGGAATTAGTATATGCATAGGAAAAAATGATCATGCTGTGTAAAGTGCCTTGGCAACATCATTCTTGGAATTTAGATGAAGTTTATCATATGACTTGGAGAGCTGCATTTTTTTGAAAATGTGATCAGTGAAAATTCATGATATATACATCTGTTTGCCACCCAATTTATTTTTCCTTTCTCTTTCTCACTTACCTTTTTC
Source organism: Hemileia vastatrix (assembly GCA_030280995.1). Taxonomy (NCBI): domain Eukaryota; kingdom Fungi; phylum Basidiomycota; class Pucciniomycetes; order Pucciniales; family Zaghouaniaceae; genus Hemileia; species Hemileia vastatrix. The sequence goes on along the minus strand of JASXTE010000007.1, from coordinate 27,908,274 downwards.
AAAAATTATCAATCATATTTTTGCTTTATCATTTTGAATTATTGGTACTATTTTCTTGACCTTATCTGATTACCGGTAAGCAAATTTTTCTTGCTATTGCATTTCATATCATTTTGGTTTGTTACACTTTTTTACACTTTTGACAAGTTAATCTAATGATTCTAATTCTGAATTTATTTTTATGGTATCTTTTACTGTACCCTTTCGATTCATTATAAAAAAATTCTTTTTCAGTTAACTTAAAGTTTTTTTATTTGTTTGTCAATTTACTTTTCTTTATTCCTTATCAAAAATGTTCAATTTATTTATCTAACCATTTATTTTTTAAAACAGTGATTATAAAATAAACTTTATAATTAATTTTGATCAATCAGCTACAAATGGAAGAAGATTTTATAGACATGTAAGTTCATGTTTTGCTTATCATTTTTCTATATTTCTTTAATACTTTCTCAACCATTATATTATTAATATGAAAAGTAAAACATCATCTCGTACTTGCTGAAAGCATACAGGATAATGTTTTGCTTTTCATAATAATAATTAGATTGTTTGTACTTTACCTTTAATTTATTGATTTTTAAGTTGTTTCAAAGTCTCGTACTTGCTGAAAGCATACAGGACAATGCTACAATTTAAAAATTAATAATTTATTGAAGTATAACTTTCTAAGTCAATATATTGATCAGAGCAAGATTTTTCATTTTATATATGTGGATATCATAATTCCGTAAATTTTTTAATATTACTAGTGTATTGGAGTTATACTTTCATTATATTATTAATATTAAGTGTAGAGCCAAATCTCGTACTTGCTGAATGCATACAGGATAAAGCTATACTCTTTATATGTATAATTTAATAAAGTATACCTTTGAAACGCTTTCTTAATATTTGAAATAAAGAAAAAGTATATAAATTTACTAATATGTAGATATGCTAACTTTTGTATTTCTAATATTGAAGATATGATAAAGTTAAAGGTATCATTGACTGATAATTGAAATTATGTTACTATTTTCTAATTTTTGATTTTTTTCTATTTTAAATCAAAATTGAATTCTCTTAGGATTGAACCATCAATGAGTAACGATTTGAAAAAAAAAAAACGGCCAGGGAAGAACTCTAACAATAGGTGGGCGAAAGACATTGCTACTGGAATGAAACTTGTAAACGCTCTTGGAATGGATACAAACGGGAAGAAGCCACATTTCTATGCACGATCTTATGCAAATAATATGACAGATTGCAATAATTATTACAATTTTTTTCCTGGATGTAGTATTTATAAACCAAAAGGTGTCTTAATACCTAATGTTCTTGTGCAGACTTTTGAAATTCATGAGCTCAAAGAACTAGATATGTTAGAAGCTACGGTGCGATGCATTAAGGATCTTTCTTACTGCGAACATGAAATTAAAAATAATGGTTATCATCAAAGAGCTGGTGGTTTTGGAAAAATGTTTGGTGGTGGCTTTATTTTAGATAGAAAGAAATCTTTACATATTCGTAAGTATCACTTTTTTTAATTTAAATACTGAATTTTTGAATGCTTTTCCTTGCAGATGAATACACTGATGATATTGTAAAAACGGATGAATATAAAAAACGAATGAAGAGGATTGCAATGTACTTTGAATATTTTTTTAAAAAAATATCATATGTAAAGTACAATGAGGCAACTAATCTTTGCGCAAAACTTGGTATTCCTGGATTTTCAAAAGTTTCTAGTGAAGAAGACGGTGTACCGTTTGCTAGTAATTTAACTTGGACATCTGGAGGGAATGGTAATGGGTTCTCTAATGAGGTTCATCTCGATAAGGATGCAAGTGAGTATACTTTAGGAATATTTTTTCCTAAAGATACAGAAAAAAACACCATTCATATGAAGTAAGATAAGACCCAACCACGACAAATAGGTGGAGAACTTATGTTTCCCGAAATTCGAAGTAAAATCAACTTTGAAGCAACTAATGGAATAACAGTGACATTATGGCCTGCCAATCAACTAAGGCATTTTACCTCAAGATGTCATGAAATTCCTGGCTTCACTAGGATAGGTTCTTCTATTCAAATCAGCACTAGACTTTTTCATGCTATAGAAAAGCTTAATGTTTTTGATATTGATATTTCAGAATACTTAGAAATTAAAACAGAAAAATTTAGGTTAGAATATTTGATTAGTGCTTTGAGAGTTTTTTTGAAAAGAGATGACTTAATAGAGGAAGAAATAGAATCAGCAAAGTATTATTTATCTAATGTTAAGACAAATCTAAAAAATCTAGATATATAAATATTAAAAATTTATATTATATATACACAACTTAATGCAAATTTAAACATGATAAATACTGGGAGTAGCTGTAACATTTTCAGTTTTGATAATTATAGTATTATCTATTTCTTTTATTTGTGAAATAAAATAATTTTTTTTCATAATATTATAAGAAAATTTGATTTACTTTTGAGGAAATATATAAGTTGTGAAATCTTTAAATGTCATTTTTATTAAATTGGTAGCAAAGGTTCTAAAATAAAAAAAACTATAATAAAGAATTTGAAATATATTAGCCATAAAAATGTGCTTTTAATGCTACCAAATTAACTGTATAGTATTTTAGGTCAAACAGGCTTATTAATAAAAAAGGTAATAATAAAGAGTTGAAGAAAGAATTTTGAATCAATGATAGATTAAATTGTATTTTTTTAAGAATGTACTCATTTAATTATTTAAATTGTTCTACTTCTGATTAAAAATGTTACAATCAACGAAAATATTTGTAATAAATAATAGATTATATAATATTAAAGGTAAAGTAACAAAACTAGAGCAGTTATCATATTTTTATATAAACAATAAAATATTTAAGAATTTAATACAAGTATTTGAAATCATATAAGTAGATTTTAAAATCTTTGTTATTGCTGGACTTACAATAATTTTTTTTAATAATTAATTTAGAAAATCATGTCAAAGGTTACTTAATAAATTTCAAAGATGGTCACATTTTTGACGTATTTGAAGGAAAATAACTTGAATTATACAAGATATATCATATAGAAAGAACTTTATCTATTTACATGTTGGAATATTAATTTATTGAAAGGCTATGTTTAGCAAAAAAAGGTGATACTGGCTGAATGGAGCTCCAGTGATTAAGAAAATCTGCAGAAATAGCCCTAGCAATTCCCGGAGGACTTGGGGTATCAAATTTTAAAGGAAATGGATCACACTTGCCTATAAAAGGTTTTATTAATGTTAAAATATAGTTATTTAAATTTTTCCAAATTATTTCTTCCATCAAATGATTTTTTTTTCATGTAAATTAAGAAACTTAACTTCTGATATTACCTCCAAGCAATCAGCTGCTGAAGCCAATCTATGATCTTGAGAGCTCAGAAATAAACCACGGACACCATCAATTATATAGAATGTGAAAGATTGATATCGGTGGTGGGAGTATTCAGAATTTATTTTGTTTAGTGCAGCCTTTTGTTTCTCTCTCCTTATAGTCAGTTCAGTATTTTCGTTTTTCTCACTTGATTGTTGAGCTTCACTAGTCTTGCCACTTGATATTGTTGCAGCACAATATTTTGATTTAAGAATGATAATTGACATAATTATATCAATGATAATATTGCTGATTTGAAGAAGAGTTGACATTGATATATCACGGGTTTGAAGTGCAGTGGGACCAACTTCTAAGCCATCAGAAATCGGACTCTTCAGATTTGAAAGGTGAGCTAGAAGCTGAAGACCACGTTCAATTGGACAATCTGAGTTAATGTTTTGATGTGATGGAAGCTGGCTGAATTCATGTGCGGTCAGATAAAGTGAAGATGATATAAGAGATACCCATGAAGAACGGCAGTGGTCACTTGGGATCATTAATCTCATGAGCATTCGGATAAGATTGGATTCAGGGTGATCCGTTTTCTTTGTTGAGGAAAGAATTTCAGTATTTAAACCATCAGGATCACATAAATCTTCCATTTTTTTGAAATCAATATTATCGAGTACCCATAGCTGTGAGCTATCAATCTCTAAAAAAATATTTGCTACAAAAGGAAAAAAAAAATAAGTAAAAGAACAAAAGTCAAGACTAAAAATTATGGTAACTTACATAACTCAGTAAGTTTTGAAAGCCAATCTTCTCCACAAGATTTTTCCCAATGAAAAGTAAACATTGGAATATTTGACATGGGTTCTTGGGAATAAGTAGAAGAGCGTAATTCGAGGAGAGTAACAATTTCCAACCACGACCTTAGGACCTTTGCCGTGCTGATTCTACCTTTATAAAAATTATGAATTTTACAGAATTCCTCCTGCAAATCAGATTCTTTTAGAACTGAGGGTGAATAAGTTAGAGGTTTTTTCGATATCTTGATTGGAGTTGATTTCATTGGTAGAGAAGCTTTCAAAGAGGTCAAAGTAGGTAATTTAGGAGGTGATGGGTATTGCTTCTTAGAAATGAAGGAATTCGGTGATGAGCTGTTTGAATCATCATCTTTATCAAACATATCAACATGTCTTGAAGAAGATTTTAAACTTTGCTTTTTTTGATGAACAAGCATAGCTTCATATTCTGATAGTTGATCATCGCTATTTTCATTGCTCTTTTCATCATCTTCATCAGGGAGAGGGCGTTTATGGATGGAACATTCTACAGCAGGTGAGTTTCTGGTACAAAATATCAAAAGAAAGATAAAAAGTACAATATGTAAGCAATAAAAGAGATATATGATTGAATTTTAAAGATAAAAGAATAACAATAAAAAAAAAAGGAAACAAGAATATACTCATTATCAAAACCTTTGCTTTTTTTTTGAGATTTATTATTTGATACATCAGAAAATTCATTAGCAGAAGCCGGTTTAATACGTCGAACAAAAGAGGAGCCTTGGGATAATCTCTTTTTCTTGGAGCGGATAACAGGTGTTTCAAGATTTTCCTTAGAAGTTGAAGCATGAGTTGAAGCTGATGGTTCATCTGTCTCATCATCATCCTTAATGACAATGACTTCATCAGGAGGAATCATACCCTCCTCATAAGCTACAAATATATATGAAGAAAAAAAAATATTAATAATCTTATCTACTAATTTAAAAGGAGACAAAAAAGGTGATGAACATACATTTTTCAAGGCTTTTCACATATTGGAGTAATTCATTACAAGGGTTAGATAAATATGAAGGAGAAGGATTATTGTTAAGGATCTTGACAAGCTCTTCTGTTTTATCTCTAGCCAATTCAAGTAAATTGCGATACTGAACTCTCGTTATTTCCTGCCTCTCATTGCTAAGTACAGGAGGGTTAGGTGCCATGCCATGTGGCAGACATGGTGCAAGCTCAAAAGCTTCAAAGCGAGTATCAATCAGAGAGTGGGATGAAACACATTTGGGTGCTGGAAAATCAAATTTTTGAAAAAAAAAAGATATAGAACATAAGTGAAATATATAAATTAAGAGAGAGGAACATGATATACATACAAAGTGGAGGTGTAGGATTTTGTATACTAGACATATTGATTAATGAATATTAAAAAAAAGTATTCGATATCAAAAAATTATGATGTAATATGATGAATAATTATAAGAAACTCTATTCTAGAAAATTGAAGTTGATATTTTAATAGGATAAAAAATTGAATAAGATTAAAATTAAAGTGAGGATGAAAGAAACAGAAAACATAAAGAGGGGGATTTTATATTATTTGAGCTTTTTTTAACATGTATTATTCATAGTGGGGTAAACTGAGTAACATGCTAAATCACAATCTGTTTATATTGAAGCGAAATTTGATGTAGCTAACAGAAAATACTAGTAATTCTTTGGGGACTTTTAGTGTGAAAAACAAATAATAACAAATTTATATCCCATATTCAAATTGCCACGGGTAAATACAAAATTTTTTAAATTAGAATTTACTCCTAAACAATGGAGATACACTTAATTAGTATATTATATGAAAAAAAAGGATAATCCTTTATGAATATTTGTTAAATTTAATTTCAGATGACAATGCGAGATTCACATATATACTGATATGCCTCATCAAACAAGAAATGAATTATAAATATAAAATTGGTAACATTAGAATTTAAGATAAGAATGTGTTTTTTAAGTGACAGGAGGAGTGTCAGGCTAGGGTGTGGGCACCGTGACCAAACCTTTGATAAACTTGGATACAACTAAGGGAAAAAAAAAATTGAATAGTTTTATTTTGCAATATATCTTAGTCTGCACAAGATATTGCATTGTTGTCCCTAACTATACCAAAATTGTTACTTTTCAAAAGTTATAGGACTACTAAGTTGATAAAATATTATTATGAATCACCCAATGAAATACCTTAAGCAACATTCAAAATTATTAAAATATTAATATTCAATTTGAGATTTGGATTAGCTAATTTTTCACAACTTACCACAGTTTTGATTAATATAATAAAACTTGAAAAAAATTGTTGAGATAACCTAGAAATGGGTGCAAGAAAATGATGAAACATATGACTTGAAACTTAACTCATACACTATTGATAAACTTCATGGATCCTGATTTATTTCTATCGAAATTAATTTTGAGACTAGCATATTGAATTTTAGCTATGACCAAGTACTGTAAGTGCCATGGTTTGTATTCAATATATTGGTGTTGAAATTAATTTTGATAGGAATCAACAAGTATCAGATGGCACCATGCATGAAACACTGACAGAAACCATCAAATTTATGAGGCAATGAACCTCATAATTTCGATCGAAATTAATATAGACCCCTGCATATTGAATACAAGCCATTTCACATGGACTACACAGACATAGATAAAATTCAACATGCATGGCTTAATATTAATTTTGATCGAAATTAACCAAGGCATTAAAACATCAATTTTTATATGGTGTACTTGATCAAACCAGTTTATCTAACTGCTTAGCTTACCTATACTTATAGGAATTTTATGCATAGTCCATGTCCATATTAATTTCGATCGAAATTAATGTTGACTAATACATAATGAATACATGCTATGCCACTTACACTTTCCAGGCATAGCTACCATTAAATATGCCAGTATCAAAAATTAATTTCGATCGAAATTAATGAGCATGATAATCATGAATTTCTGGAGTCAACTGCTTATTTTTATGCATGGTGCCTTGCCAACATTAATTTCGATCGAAATTACTTTTGATACTGGCATATTGCATGTATATATGCCTGGAAAGTGTAAGTGGCATAGTGTGTATTCATTATGTATTGGTCAACATTAATTTCAATAGAATTTAATATTGACATTTTCATATTGAACCCAAACCAGCAAACGACCCAAAAAATTCTTCATAAAACTGCTCATTAATTTCGATCGAAATTAGTGAGCACCATATACATATTGAATGGTAGTTATATCTGGTGTGTGTAAGTTGTAAAGCTTGTGTTCAATGTTTATTGGTCAACATTAATTTTGATCAAAATTAATGAGCATTTTGATCATGAACTTTTTCAGTCAGTTAGTTGTTTCAATGCATAATGGCATTCCAACATTAATTTTGATCAAAATTAATGTTGAAATGATATAATGCTTTTTTGCATGACATGTAAAGGACGGCAAGTATTTTTAAGTATTGAAATTTACTATACATGTTGAGGGTAAATATAAAATTTACATATCCATATTAATTTCTATAAAAATTAATGTTGACCAATACATAATAAATAGTAAATATGCCTGGCTAGTGTAAGTGGCATAGCTTTTTTTCAATCTGCACTTGGCAACATTAATTTCGATCGAAATTAAGGTTCATGATTATCATCAATTTATTCAGTCAGTTGCTTACTGTTATGCATGGTAACATGTCAACATTAATTTTAATAAAAATTGAATTTGACATGCTACCAAGCATTTTTATGTAAGATGAAAAGTAGGGCACTCTATTGTTAAGTAAACACATTACAATGCATATTGAGCATGTAAATATCATTTACACATTAATATTAATTTCAATCAAAATTAATGTTGACCAATAAACATTGAACACAAGCTTTACAACTTACACACACCAGATATAACTACCATTCAATATGTATATGGTGCTCACTAATTTCGATCGAAATTAATGAGCAGTTTTATGAAGAATTTTTTGGGTCGTTTGCTGGTTTGGGTTCAATATGAAAATGTCAATATTAAATTCTATTGAAATTAATGTTGACCAATACGTAATGAATACACACTATGCCACTTACACTTTCCAGGAATAGACACCATGCAATATGCCAGTATCAAAAGTAATTTCGATCGAAATTAATGTTGGCAAGGCACCATGCATAAAAATAAGCAGTTGACTCCAGAAATTCATGATTATCATGCTCATTAATTTCGATCGAAATTAATTTTTGATACTGGCATATTTAATGGTAGCAATGCCTGGCAAGTATAAGTGGCATAGCGTGTATTCACTATGTATTGGTCAACATTAAATTCGATTGAAATTAATATGGATACATAAATGTGACATAAAGAGGTATGGACCATCAATTTGTTGAAAATACATTTTTATATCTCATACATTATTTGTTTTTCTTAAATAAAATGTTACTCTCTCTCAATATCACTTTATAACATTTACCAAGCTGCTTTGAAAAAAAACAGAATACATAAAATTCAATATAAGATAGCTATATTACACAGAAGATCACCGTTATACCTAAGTTATGATGATGTTGATGCTCTATTAATTGATTCCCGAATCTTTACCAGATCAATATCAGCTCCAACCCCAAGTGACTCACGTTCATTCACAGATAATCCTTGCAAAAATGTTGCTGAATAGCAATTCTTGGGGAGGTATTTGGGAACATTGAATATACCATTTTGTGCAACTGTCCTTTCTGATGACCGTGAATATGTTTTTAATGTTGATTTTTTTTGAGCTGGTGTATGGGCTAAGTCCTTTGTCATCTTATCCATTTTTTTAAACAAATCATTGAGTTCAGGATTTCGCCATCCAGGAATAGCTCGGATAGGTGCAGTTGGGGCTGGTGCTGGGCCTTCCTCGATATCAGAGATGCACCTAGTATCATGAAAAAGCACAACAAAACCTGGCACATCACTGCAGAGATCTCTTGCTAACTTGTAGCGTGCACTAGCAATCTGAATTCCAACTAAATCAGCTTCATAATAACAAAAAGCAAAGTAAAATTAAAAACTTACCTTGGTCCGATAACATTTTACTTGTGCCCTTGCCCTCTTTTCAATCTTTTCTCTTGCTACCCTTTCCTCTTCTTGCCCAAACAACCTTATCATCTCCTTCCCCTTATTAACTACCCATTTCTCAATAACACATTGAGTGAACTGAAGCTTTGACTGATCGATTGTATTCAAGGTGGTGAGCCATCTGGTACAGTGGTCGCATACTATGCTTCCCATGACTTGATTCCAAGTTGATTCTGAAAAATCACGGCAAGTCCAATCAAACGTGAATTTCCGAAAACCTTTTTCTTGCAATTCACGCTCTAAGTTTCTTTTGACAGAAAGTGGGATCGGTGCTCCTCCTTTTAGTCCTCGAGGCTCAGGTGCTGGAAAAAATTCGGGTAGTCGAATTTTGGATCGCAAGAAGGCTATAGAATTGGTTATCAGAAATTGTCGATCAGCTGCAGAATTGGCACGGTTAGAAGATTGGACTTGGGTTAGGACAGTTTGAATGGTTTTTAGTTTGAATTGGCTCCAATCTTTCCAATTTTCAATCTCCAAAGGTGTTGGGCTCGCAGGATATTTTGATATTTGTGTTGGTCCCCCAAGACAATACTTCAGAAAGTGGTAAATATTTCTATTTAGACTGTCCGAGCTCCTGGGAACATCATTCCTTCTAACTAAGCCTCTTACAGCCCTTAACCCCCGTTCTCGCTCATGAGACTCTGCTGAATTGAGTCTGTGGTAATCACTGATACCCATAATGATTGAGGGATTCACTAACAATTCAAATAAGTTAATTAAATTGGTTATTTTTCAATAAAAGAATACACTACAAATTTTACTTACCTGCTCCACTTGTGCTTGCTCCTTGGTTAGGCTGAGCAGATGATGATTGGTCTCCGAAAAATTCCCTCAATACTTCACTAGCCCAATCTCTTCCTAGCTGATCAGCACTTTCAGAAGCAGAAGGATGATTGGGATTAAAATTTCTCGGTTCTGAATGAGACTCTTGGCCTGGATTGGGATTAGGTGGTGGGTTAGGATTAGGTGGTACAGATTGAGATGCATCTGGAGGTGGATCAGCAGAGGGTGGTGGAGGAGTATTTCCAGTATTAGTATGTTGAGGCGGAAAACAATCAGAATCGGTTGGGTCAACAGACATCCCTTCAAAATTATCATCCATAATGAACTGTAATAAAATAAAATAAAATAAAAATAATCAGTTGTTAAAATTTATACCTATCAAAGCTAAAGTAAAAAAAGATACTATGTATATAGTCTTGTAAACGTGTATGTTCTCTTGTCGAAAAATAAAGTGAATAATATATAGCTATCAGCTAAAGTTGGAAGGTCAAACTATTTATAGTAGATGAATGAGCAAGAAGATCATTCATTAAGTAAAAATTTTATCATATTTCTCATTATCATGATTTTATTTCTTTCATTCTTACATTTAAGATAAAAATGACTCATTGAAAGCATGGGTTCTCTCGCAATAAAAGCAACCAAAGTAATTGTTCACTGGTTTATGATAAGGTAAGTTGGATGCATTGCATTTTTTAATCGAGCATTGAATTATTTCTTTCACCATTTACAAATATCACCAATCCTACAAATTTCCCGAATCCCAAATTAACACAAAGATGTTAGTCAACAGAAAATAAATTTGATTAATTTTTTCACTCACTACTGTCTGCAGTCCAATGGCAGTGACAACCTCGTCTTTGATTCCAAACATTCCTTTTTTGTGCTCGACAGTAGCTGCATGTCCAATTATTGCATCTTTCTTAATCACAATTTGAGTTGCTTTGGCTACTCTTACTAACCGACAATGCACTTGTGGGAAAAGCTCATAGGGATCCTTTGATGTTTCTTCTGGACGGAGCTCTTTGAAAGGACTTACTATTAAATATATTTGATCAATCTCTTCCTTTGATCTGAAAAGATCATCAATTTGCCCAAACTGGCTATCTTTTCCATAGTAGAATTCAATTGTTGAATTAGCAATGTGTCGATGGTAACTAGTAAACCTCTTTCCATGTATCAATATGCTTGCTACATTTTCAACTACCCGATCCCCACTTTTCTCCGATGGTGTCAAAGCCCGTCTTGAAGTTTCTTTTCCCATTTGTGCCCTTACCCATTTAGTAAATAATGCCATACTTAGATGGATCCATTTGTTTTGTTTATCGAGATCAATATGGATTTTTTTAGTCTCACATTGATCATTATCTTCAGCTTCACCAAGATCTAATACCCTAGACTTCCGATACCAATGTTTGAGCATTGTTAGCGGTATCTCTCCTGTGGTAAATATTAATAAATTAGCACAGCTGAGTTTTTAAATCATTTCTTACAAACATTACATACGTGGATGGTGATTGTTTGGAATTTCAGATAATATATGATTCACCCGCTCTCCAGACCAAGTAGCTGTACCTGATGGTGGACCAAGACGCTTTATCATTTCAGGATAATGTTGAGTGATATGCAGATTTGGCTTTGCATTAATATTCTTCCAACCCTCTTCAAGGCACTCACGATACTCTAACAGAAATTGATCTAGATCTTTAAGCTCATTAGTCTGTATATTTTTTAATGTCAAAAAATTGGTGATCGAGCATAATGTTACAAGTGACTTGAGAAGATAATATTCTCTTGGTTTATCAGCTGAGGAAGCTGAAGATTCAGATTCTTTAAATTTTTCAAACCAAAGGGGTATAAGTGACAAAGGGAAGTAGAGAGTATACAGCATGTGCCATTCTGCTGCCTTGAGGGATCCTGCCTTTTTAGATCCTACTGATTTTGGAACTCGTGTTAGCCAGGAAGGTCTTCTTACTTGATCAATCATCTTCCATACAACCTGTAGCTCTGCTGCTGTGATTCGTGGATTACTACTACCTTCATTTTCTTTCTCCTTACCTTTCCTTTTATTTTCTTCATCTCTAGCTGTCTCATTTGATGAGTGAGATCCTTCACTCTGTGATATGCTAATGCTTCTTTGCCTTAAGTTATACAATGAATTCCTACTGTCACTGCTTTGAGACTGTACTGAGGCCACATCGCTATATGGAGGAATAAATTTGGAGCTGGATGACCTACTCTGGCTTCTTGATCGATTTGTTCCCAATCCTTCATTATCTAGTCCATGATGACTTGATGACTGTCTTGAACTCGTACGTCTTTGCCGCTTGTGCTGTCTCGTGTGTCCTGTATCATCATCATCATTATTCGTGGTGCTTAAGCTACTTCTACGTTTTTTCGAATGTTTGTGCAGTGAAGTATCAGAAAAGAAATCATCATATTCTTCTCTTACATGCCAATTTTTATCCTTTTCCAGCTTTCTTTCTAGATCTTTTGCTGCATTTTGGATTTGAAAATAGCTTAGACTGTGATCTTTTAGGTTGCCAAGCATATGTGAATGCATAACATCAATTGAGCAATATTCAGTTGGACGCCAATATTCAAGGTTATTCAGCTCACTCCATCGTACCCCATGATTTTGAACAATTGATACACGCTCCCAATGTGACTTAGAATTTTTCCACTTTGTTGCCCAGCACATATGATCCTCATGATTCCGTAATGAAAAATTTCCCACATTCTTTTCACTAATTTCATCTTTAGAGATATTACAGAAAGAGCAGAACATTTTTGCAGAGTGACTCGAAAAGCCAGCCAATTTTCGTATTGCAGGAATGTCACCTATCAAAGAGAACAATGCAACTCTTAATTTCCGGCCTCGTGGATAAAGATGTGTCTTTTCAATCAATATACCATCCCATAGAGTTTGTAGATCATTAACCAGTGGTTTTAGAAGGTGATTAAGCTGTTCACTTGTGGGTTCTGTTGGTCCGGGTATAATAGAATACAAAAAAAGATTTTCCATTTTGTATCTATCTTCTTGAGGTAGGTTCATACACACCATCATAATATTGCCTACAGACTTCTGATGACCTCCAATCCTATTGCCACCAGGCCTAAACCAGTCGACATATAAAGTAAACATTAAGTTGCCTGAAGTTATCGTATATTCATCATCATTGCTATCCAGAGCTGGAGTGGTTATGGGAAAGTTTTTCCAAATTGAACCATCACAAACATCCTTCATCAAATCACACTCTACACGTTCTGCCACAGGGGTTTTCTTCTCAATCAGAAGCTCAAATTTGAACAGTTTGATCTTTTCCTTAAGCCAGTCGATAAAAGAATGGTGATGAAATGTTTTAAGAGATAAGTATTTTACATGTTCTTGATGTTCCTCCATCAAATACAGCCTTTCATCACATTTAACTGCAATTTGTCCTGCTCCAAACATTTTTAAATAGCGCTTTGATGATGAAAGAAACGGTTGATTGCAACATAGTATAGATGGTTGAGATTCAGAGTTATACTCATAAAGAGCAAAGCATTTAGGACAGCATGTTTTAGTGAAAAATGATTGATTGAGCTTTAATCGACTAAAAACTGTATCTATCGAGCGTGGGACCAGGCGGACAATGCTATCAGAATCCAGTATTCCACTATCACCTAGAAGTTTGAGCTTCTTAATTTCTTCATCCAAAAATTGAGTACAACCTTCTTTGCTCAAATGATGAATCAGAGAAAGCTTTGCTGCCTGCCACATAATTATTTGGCTATACCGTTCCCCGAGATTTGAGTTTCTAGAGACTGTTGAAGATACTTCTGCCCCCAATAGCAACTGCCCCTATGTAATAAATCATTGAAACATCATAAAGACTTTAATTCTCACATTGAACTATAGATATACAGCTTACTGTTTCTGTGGAGCGGGAACTTCCAATGTTAAGTGGATTGTTGGAAGAAATAACCATCTGGGCCTTCCTATTTCTTTCCTCTTGATGTTTTGCATAAGAATTAGAGCTTTTGAAAGCCATACCAACTTCAAAGGACCCAGAAGAAGTTTGATACTTTCTATTGACACATCCAAGATCTTGACATTGACATACATGAAAAAATGGAGGCATTGTAATTGTGATAATTGTAGGAATAAGTTAGCTATTCGAAGTTACCGATTGAAGGTATTCCTTTTTTTGAAAGGCACTAGCTAATATAAGCTACATTTTTTTATCAAAAGAATATGATGGAATATGTGTTGAAATTATTTAAGTTTAAATGTTTAATTTTTAATCGGATAAATTATATATTAATTTAAAGTTATGCAGTCTACTTTATTTGTATTCTGTATACTCTCTGCATTTGTACAACAATGCATGCATGTTTATCAGAATATTTTCTATCATAGAAAAAATTCTGTTGTACGCACAAGCATCTTAATTATTTTTCTATCAAATGCCTTCTGAGTTATATCTAACTACCCTATAATTATTTGATTTTGATAAAAATTCTTAGTTATGGACTATAAGAAAAGTAATCCATATTTTTAACATAATTATTTAAAAAATTACCCCAAAAATCAAAGTTAAACCCAAAAATAAGTTTAATATTTTGTAAAAAACAATCACAAACATATTTCTTTCAACTTGAAAACTGGTCTGTACTAGGTAGAATTTTCTATAAAGAAAAAATCAAAAATACTCAAATAATAGATGCTACAAAAGTGTAAACCTTAAAGAATTACATAAAAGCTGAAACCTTGTATAACTTTTCATACATAAATGCGATGAAGTGACACTCTAGTCTATTTATTCAGGTTGAAAAAAATTACTCAAAAGAATATGTATTACTATCATATTGGACCAAAAATAATTTTTTGGTAATCAAAAAATGAACATAGCCTCACATTTAACAAATTATTTTTGTGGAAGAATTTTTTGAAAAGAAAAAAAAATCCGTTTCTTAAATGAGTCTGCTTTTATCACATAATCATTCTCTTTATTTTATACCATTCCTTTTGAGTTCAAGTTGCATATAAAAATATAATTTATGCATATTATAATTCCATAAAGTCGAAATATTTCTTATTCTTAATTTTTGTGATATTTCTCCTTAAATCAACTTTGATCATAAAGTTTTGGAGCTCAACAATTTATCCTTCCTCTTTGTTTAATTTAATTGAACACTTTCTTAATCTTATTATTTATGAACCCTAGTAGCTCTTACTTTCCTCATGGAAACCTGCCCACAAACACAAGAACACTTAATAGAATTTTTAATGAGACTTTGCCTCCATTCAATTCTCACTTTTGTAGATCTATACACAATTTTTGTCGTTCACTTTTGGATATGTCACCAGAATCAAATGGATGGAAACAAAACCCTACTGAAGAGCAATTAGACAGATTTTCATCATTCGACATGAATTCTTGCAACATTGCCTTTGAACTACCTCATCCAGAATCAAATTCAGCGGTTTCAGAAAATTTTCCACCAATTTTCCGTGAATCTTTTATTGAGCACCTTCGCATGTGTGGTTTCCCAGGATCAACTTTTGCTTGGAACCTAGATTGGTTTGACAAATGGAACCAGGTCTTGGCAAATATTCTCATTAAACACTGGGACAATGCCTTAAAAACCAATAATTTGATTGCATATCCAATTGACTCAACTCAAATTAGCTTCTCAAATCAAATAGGAGTTCTTCACCGTTGGTTTTTAGGTCATGCTGATAGATTAAGACTTGGGAAGGATTCTCATAGCTCTCAAGAAATAATCAAAGTGAGAAAGCATAAATATAGAATAAAAAAAAAAGTATGAAAATCCCTTTTTTTTCAACCGTTTTTATTTATGACCTTTATTTCAAATAACAAAGATTCTTAGAATTCAGTTAACCGAACTAAACTTCTTAAACAACTTCCACATTGTGAAACTTATCACAACCTTTTCACAAACATCAAATGTTGTTCAGACACCGAAATTGATAATGATGGATCGTTAAGACGTATCTTAATGCAATGGAGGTCTGAAGATTTTTCTAAAGTTGCACAATATCTTGACCAACAACACTTTGATATTCGAGATAATTCAACCTACTCTGGCAGTGTGCTAAAGGACTTGGCCTTGTACAAAAGAATCAGTTTGGTTTCAACATTATCCCCTAACCTTAATCCTTCTCATGTCCCCCGGGGTTTGCCGAATGACTGTTATTCTCCCTTATATCTTGCATCTCTAAATCCTCAACAACTCAGACTTTTAAATCCTCAAAATCCCATAAATTTACCTGCTCTCCTTGAAATTCTTTGTTCCTCTAATGTGAGTGATTGACAAACTCCCTTAATAATAGGTTTGCACACTCATACTCCTCATTTCCACTGTTTGGGACACTTAGCCTTGAAAACAAAAACATAATTTTAATGATTACTATTATCATTAAAATTTATAGAAATGAAATTTGGCTTACATTGTTAGCTCCATTTTTTTCCTTTGAATCTTATACATGCTGAATTCTATACTTCCTTGTACAAAATAATTCAAAACATTTACTTCATTTTGCTGCCCCATTCTATACAGCCGATCAACAGCCTGTTGCTCAACTGCTGGATTCCAATTTGGCTCCTATTTCAACATTGAACATATAAAAAATTTAATATTTTTGTTCTTAATATGAAATAAAAGACATTGAGCTCACCATTATATATACATTTTGAGCACACCTGAGATCTATACCCACTCCTGCAGCCTGAATCGTTCCAACCAAAACTTGGCAATTTTTATTAAAATGGAATTCATGCATATTTTTGTCTCGCTTTGTCCGGCTGAGTTCACCCGTAAGCTGGGTATACCTAATATTGTGGTCATCTAAAGCCATTTTTATTCTATTTTGAAATATTAGAAAATTGTTTTTAATAAGCCAACACAATTTTGTAAAACAATTCATTATAGAATCACTTACATCTGCAAAAAGTCTGCAAAGTTGGAGAATATAACAGCTTTTGGAAAATTTATATCCCTTTCACCAGACAAAAAGTTTTTTAAGTGGCCTATAAGATGACAAATCTTTGCGGAATGCTGCCAGGTGAAATCAAAAGTTGGAGTTTCATCCAGATTTTCGTAGATTGGATGGTTGCAGAATTTTCTTAAAATCATCAGCTCTCTTAGAAACTCAGATGAGTCCCAAGGGAAGTCAGTGCTTCTGGAGGGCCCATATCGCTCAGTGAATCCTTCTTGAAGCACATCAAGTTTAGACCTCCATGGATCTGCTAATTGAACCGATATCACCCTTTGAATCTTTTTTGGAAGAGACAAAATTGCATCCTTTGTTCTACGTAGGCTTATGACTTTCATTAAGTGATTGATTGATTTAATAGAATTAGCCTTTCCTTTTTGCAAACCTGGAAAAAGGAAATTCTTCCATAACCAGTCTTCTTGCCACTTTTCGATTCTAAGAAAAAATATAAGACTTTGAAGGTCAGTGGGCCTGTTCTGAAGTGGAGTTCCAGTCAAGCATAGTCGGTGTTGGGATTCCAAGTCAAATATTGTTTGAGCCCTCTGCGAGTAAGGATTTTTAATGTAACTAAAAGAATATTTATAAAAATTGATAATAAAAATTAAGTTTTAAGTTTTAGATATAGAAATGGGCACTAACTGAGCTTCATCTAAAACAACTCTATACCAAAAGAGCATTTGAGTCACCGGTATCTTTTTTTGGCTTTGATTTTTTGACATCGTTGGGCTAGCTATTTCATAGGTCGTTAAAACAATAGCAGTGTCCTGTAGCTCATTGACATTAGTATTTTGACAATCCTTCCCATAAAGAACCTTGAAAGGAAGTGCATTATCTTCAAAGTGCACACTTATTTCATTGATCCAATTCGATAGTGTTGCCAGGGGGCATATAATCAGTGTGGCTGAACTCCGATTAATACCTTCTTGATTTTCTGATACCTGGAATTGTCTTGCTTCACCTTGAGTTGCACTTATAAGAGAAAGAGTTGAAAGTGTCTTTCCCAAACCCATATCATCAGCAAGTATTGACCCGTTTCCTTCAGGCGGCAATTGATTGTTAGGAAACTGATCTTTATAGTCATCGAATCCAGTTCTAAGCCAATGGTTGTCCTGGTGCCTCCACATGATATCCAACTTTTCCTTTAACATTCGTTCATTGTCAATCATAAAATTTATTGCTTGAAGTTGATGTGTTTTGAGAACTGTTTTGATTCCTCGGATAAGTTGATCAGCTTTCCAATCTTGAGTACTCTGAGATATTTGGAAAGAGCCTTCAAAAATTACATGCGGGATATTAAAAAAGATAGTGGAGTCGTAGTTCAGGATTGGACATAAATCGATTTGTGCAGAAGAAAATGCTTCTTTAGCAAGACTGATTAGTGTACTTGAAGAAAAGAGGCATCCCCAAAGTTGATACTGATTACCAAAAACTGGAACCAAGTAAGCATGAAAATAGAAAGGCTTCATAGGATTCAAGGCACTTCTTTGGTTTAAATGGTGAGATCCAGAGCCAATGTCACCCAATAGTGGTCCAATGTGCTGACTCTGCACTTGAGAAAGATTACCAACAAGGGTTGGTTTTATTTCTTCAAATAGTCCAAAAATATGAACATTCGAATGGCCTCGCTGTAAAATTGTGGGGGTCGGTGAGTTTTGAAATCTTGAAATTACATTCATATAAATTTGATCGATTGTTATTGAGAACTGTCCAACACATCTGAGACTTGACATATTAAGTAAGAATAGTATCTGAAGATAGTGGTTGTTAAAAGATGAATTGAAGCAAAAAATGAAGAATCAGTTTTGAATAAAACGACAAAATAACTTTTTAGCATATGCTATGCTAAGCTCATAATTCTTTCACATGTATTATTATTATCTTTTTAATAAATATTGGAAGTAAATCAATGATAACTGAAATGAATAATATGTCTTAAAAATAAATCTTGAGCCTATAGAGTAAATTTTGGTTTGTGGAGGAAGAAAAATTTTCTCAATAAAAATGTGCATTATTGTTACATTATAATCACAAAATAGAATAATTTCACTCTTATTACACTTATTTATGTTTCTGTCTAATAGTAAAATGCTTTAGATGTCAGTTCAAAATCCAAATTGAAACTACTACCTAGAACGATATCTTGATACTAACATACTTTTTGTAAGTCTTTGGAAAGACACTTATGGTGATCTCAATAATATTAAAATTGATTTGAATTGTATGTTTTATCAAATATCTATGTAGTCTAGTGTAATAATTGAGATACTACAGTTTAACCTTCTGTTACCAACTTGGCAAGAAAATATATGTAGATATTCTTAGAACGAATATCAAATTTTGCTTTCCACAAGATGGGAAAGTGAATATTATGATATGTTAAATGATATGTTCAAGCTTTGCTCAATCTGTGCTCAGCTCAAAATCAAAGTAATCACCAAGCTCCAAGAAACCTGTGATTGAGTTTGGTTGAACCTAGGTCTAACTGATTACCAAATCTTTGTCCAATTAATTTAAATCTGGTTTCACAATGAACTCCCAACAGCCTTCCAACAGCTTTCCAACCACTTCCCAACATTTTTAAATGAGGGGTATTGCTAGCAATACCCCCCCAAATTTTCTGTGGTGATTACCCCACATTCTACGCCCACTGTGGGTAAACACACTAAAATAGGCGACAGGTGCTTATTTAGTGTCCTAGCTTAATTAATAGTGCATTGACCTTGTTTATATGCACTAATTTCATTAATAACCTCACTCTTGGAATCTTATTTCATCACCACACTTAAATTCGCCTAAATTTAGTCAAGGATTCACCCGTGCAAGTGCCTGCCAAGGACTGCATGTAGTTACCCCACATCTAACGCTCTTTTTTAAGTTTTTGGGTGGTTTCTCAGTCAATATTGGTTATTTTTGGATGGGAATTTCATGTAGTATAATGTCAGGATTAGCCCCTCCATTTCTACAGTGAATTCCCCTTATTATTAAGCTGTTATTAACCTTAAAAAGTCTCTTTTAGTCTTTTATATCACTGTTTTATACGCATATACTCTCGTTTTGTCTTTTCTTTAATTTTGATGGATTTCGCTCATTATTAATAGGATTTTGGCAGTTGTTACTTGTCTAATTATGTCATGGGTCACTAGGGATGTTTATGAGCAGGTCTATTAGCTGTTTGAGGCATCATTAACTGTGTATTGGATGGTATATCAAGGGATTTATTGGGGAACTCAGTGTGTATAAAATGATGAGGTTTTTAGGTCTTGTTTTCAACATTCTTTATCATTACAATTTAACCAATATAACCAAATAAATTACAATAAATATCAATTAGTACTTTTATAAGACTTTTGAATAGTATCTGAATTATTAAAATCTATTTTTCTACCAACTAAAAAGATTGTAAGCCCTATATAAGAATAGTGAGAATTATATTACTGAAACCTTTATCCTGAATTATATTTTACTATTTGTTGGATTTATAATACAGTATTCATATAGGACCATTTAAATCTTCTAGAAAAAGACTTTTCAAGCTAGTTCACATCCATTTAGTTGACCTTAGCCTGATAGTTTCTCAGCCAATATTGGTCATTGTTAGATGGGGATTTCATGTAGTAAATTGGAATATTTAGCCCCATCATTTTTACTTGCAATCCCTTTAATATTTTTTGTAATATTTAGTTTTATTCTTTTTTTTAGACTTTTATTTTTAGGTTTTACATGCATATACTCTCTTTTTTTCTTATTCTTATATTTTGATGAAGTATCCCCATTACTACAGGATTTGGCTGGTTATATCATTATAATTATGTTATTGGTCACCCCTTATGTTGATGGATAGTTGTATAAGATAGAATGAGGCATCATTTGCAGTAAATAGGACTGGCAAATCAGGGGGAAACATTATAGAATTGTTGGGTATAAAAGGAGGGAGTTTTGGGTCCTATTTTTTACATTTTTTATCATTAACATAAAAACATATAACTATTTTAGTTACAAAAATATCAATAGTACTTCTAAAGTCTTTTGAATAGTTTTTGAATTATTATATCTATTTTTATACAAACTATAAGACTGTAAGCCATATATAATTAGTAAGATTAAAATTACTGAGACTGTTATTTTGAATTATATTTTAATAATTATTGGATTTTTACTACAGCATTAATATAGGAAAATTAAAGTATTTTAGAAAACTGAATATTCAAGCTATTCACGTCTCTGGACTTGAACTCAGCCTGACAGGTTCAGACAGGGTCACTCCACAAATCAGACCCAGAACCATACCCTAAAGCCAAAAACTGAACTATTCATCTAGTCCAGGGATTTTTCCACTTGTGTATGCTGGAAATGAATTATATTTTGTATGAAAATGGAGTGAAAATATACAATTTAACTCATTTTTTCAGTGTGTCCCTATACCCTCCCTAAATTTATAATCTACACATGCACAAATTATTTAAAACATTGGCTTGATCTTTTTTAAAATAGGAGAGATGTAGTGACTGATACAACCACCTGTATGAGAAGAGAATGAATATTTGAACTCAGTAAACAAAAAAATTATTGAATTGAAGACCTTTTGGACAAAAATCCTAAAATATACCAGCCTGAGTTTCAAAAATATTTACTTGAGACTAAACAGGTCAGTGTTTGACAGTAAAAAACTTAAATTGGGGTAAATATGAACAATAATATGACGTTAAAATTTAATTTGAATCAGAATATTGATCATAAATTATGATATATTTCAGAAGTATTATATTTCATCCCTGCTTTCTTTATCTTTACTTGTAAGTTATATATCCTTTCAATTTTCAACTTTACATTTCTTTTTTTGTATTATAATTCAACACATTTTTTGAAAAGATGAACCTAGTTTCTCCATGGGGGAGATTAATGAACTAAAGATGATTTGAAGTGAAGAGAAAATTTAAAAAAATTATTCATCAGAAAAAGACAAAAATGAGATACAATATAATACCTGTTGTTTCTCTTAAAAGTTTAGTTAAAACTATGGCTTTAGAAGGAGTGTTTTGCTCATATCATATTGAAGATTACTAAGAAATAATTTTTTTAATAAGATTTATACATTTCTGTTAAAAATATGACAAAATTATTTTTGAAGTTTATCTGCTAGCTTTCACCAGTAAATTTGCATGAGCCTCTCAATTTTTTTAATTATGGGGAAAAAACTACTCACCTCCCTCACTAAGGATCTATTCTTTTCCCCCCAGAATCAACATTTTCAATTGCAGAGAATTTTTTTCCACTAGCCACTGGGATAGTGGATTAGAGTATTCATAACTCCCATTTATTTCATTAAAATACACCATTTAAGTCATTATTGAAGTTCACATGTAAGAAACAAATGTCTTATCAAGCTAAAAATTTGATACGTTAGACTATAAATAGCCCATTTATTATCAAAAGAGATTGTGATAAATAGTTAGGGAATTTCATTTTTTATATGAAATCAATTTAAGAATATTTTAATACTCCCTATGATTAATAATGCTGCTATCAAACATGATGGCTACATTTCTGAAATTTATGAAAATGTGGGATGTGTTCTTCTTAACTTCTTTTAATAATTTCCAGACCTTAATCTAATAGATAGAGAATTTAGTGCCCTGAGGACAAATTCATTATGAAAAGGTAACCTGACAAGGGGGAGAGAAGGAAAAATCATTAATGATTTCATTAGAGTCTTATTAACACCCATCACTGCTTAAAATTTTCAAGGGTATTACTAGCCATATCCTCTGTTTTAAATTCGGTTAATACATTCTTTATACTTAAACTATAAACACCTTTTAAACATCTGGTAAAATACATTAGTATCCTTATTGGTCTCAGATTGGACTTCACTTGATCCCACATTGAGAACAAGTTGATCATTTCCCCATTTTTCATATGAAATAAAAATAGTGATGCATATCAAATATTCATTATGCATAAAAATTGAATATTCATTATTCATGCTTATATAAAATACATTACCAATGCATATCACCCCAATTGCTCAATTCATTTTTGATTCAAAAATAACTCATGTTTGATACCACTGGAGCCAGAATTCTTGGCTTTCAATGGGAAGTCTTCTCAGAAGAACTACAAAAGAGCTTAAACTTGATCATATTAAGATAGGGAGTAGTACTTTCTATCAGGTGTCTACATTTTTTCTGGTGAATTGAATATGCCTTAAATATTCATATTGGATATGCATTGAGAAGGTATATTAAATATGTTGTATGCATGAATATTCAATATTCATTGTGCATCCATTCTGAGTATGCTTGATTAAATCATATTCAAAATACTTTATACATACATATGAATTTCCATAAACCATTCATATAAAATATGTATTATGCATTTATACAGAATATTTTTATGCATATTAATATAAATGTTTATTATGGACTTTTTACTTAAATAAAGAGATGTGGGTGCAATATATTTATCCTATTGAACAACATAAAACTGGATAGACACATTTTTCCTGACTCTCATGTATTTTGGGATTGAACCAAATTATTGGCCTCATTTTATTTTGTCACTCACCACAAAAAAAACACCTGGAACCTGCTAGCAGGTTTCAATCCCTCAATCCATTTTTGACACAAGAATAACTCAGATTTGATGCCATGAAAGCTAACATGCTCATTTTTCAGTGCTCAGTCTTTCCAGAAGAATTATAGCTGAGCTCTAACTGTATCAGTCAAAGATATGGATTGGAGCCTGCAATCAGGTGCCCACATTTTTTTCTGGTGACTATTGATAGAAAGATTTTATTTCTTTATCTATTGATTTCTATTACTTGAAATGAAAAATTCACTTGCATATATTAATGGGCCCATTGGCTTCAAAGGGTAAAAAACTTTCAATTCCAAGTATAAAAAACCTTTGATAATGTAAAAGAAGGGAAAATGTACTTTTCTAATGCTATATGAACACAGTTTTAAAGAGGTTAGAAGTTTTTTACAGTATTATTAAAGCCACTTCCCAAACATTCCTTCAACAACCAGACTAAGGCATGCCTCATCATACTGCTCAAAAATTCTTGGACTCTAAATAGAAATATATATATACCTGTGGCCTGAAGCAGAAAATTATGTAACTTAAAAAATTGGTCCCTTTGAAGTTTACTCTCTTTTTTCTTCTCTTTTGTGTCTTTTGTATACTTTTTATTTTTTCAACCTATCTTAAGATATTTTCAAAGAGAATGAATAATTTTTCTAAGGATCAGGTTTAACATAATTGAACAACTGAGAAATCTAAAAACATTTATGAAAGTGAGACCTGTGTATATTGGCCCCATTTTGTATGGTAAAATATCTAGCTTGCTGAAACAAGGCACTAAAGATTTGAGAGGTCAAAAACAAAGTGGCTTTCAAATCAAACATCATGCTCAATCTAGTTATGGGGGTTATTTTTCTTGTTTTATCTTATAATTGATATATGATTAGCTGAAGAGCATGGGATAAGAAACTTAAGTTTCTATGAGATTTTAGAACTTATCTGAAACAGTAATGTGTTGCATAAGGTGAGAAATTCTTTGACTTAAACAAACCCTTATTCCTGTACAGAAAAATTGAAACCAGTATTTTTCTAGGTTTACTTCTATTACTTATATCAATATTTATTTGATTGTCATTCTATAAATAAATTTAGATGATAGAGTAAAAATGAAAATATAACAACATATACAATCTATGTTTCAAATAGTTAAAAAGAATATACTATGGGGTGTAGGGTATCATGTAGATGAGAGAAAGGCTAGAGGGCTTTATGGGAAATTATGAGCAGCCTTTTTTAGATGAGGGGAATGAGACTGAGGTGAATTGGAAGGTGTTGAGAGCCTTGAGAAGGTGAGGATAATGTGATCAAGATAGATGGGAATAGGTGGGGAACCTTGCAAATGTGAAGAGGATGAAAGAAAGGTAGGTGGGAAGAGGTGTGGCTCCTTCCTTTTGGATATGAAGGGGAGGTTATAAAGATGGATGGTAAAGGGTGAGGAGCCTTGAAAAGTTGAGAATGATGCAATCAAGATAAATGGAGATAGGTGAGGGGAGTGAGTGGGATGAATGGTAAGGGTTGTGGTGCTATATTGTGATGTGTGTGAGTTGTAAAGAAGGTGATGAAAGAGTATTACAAAAGCCTCAGAATTTTGAGTTGGATTAATTCAGGAAATTAAAAACACAAAACATTGAGACTTGGTGGAGGTAAAAATTTTCAAGGGAAAGTCCAAAGGTGGGAGGAGAAAAACAAAGAATGGCATGGATTCTAGCTCTGACCCAAGAGACATGAAACCAAGTAGGCCAAGAAGGTAGAAGAGGAGAGTGATAAAAGGAAAATCTGATAAAAAGTGAATAGAAATGATTAAAAATGGTGTGCAGCAACACTTAGCACTGTTTCATGACACATTTATCTGTATCAGGAAATTGAAATCTGTGCTTTTTCTTTCAAAAGGCTAGGTTTTGGTAGTTTATTGGTTGTTTCAGGACTTCCTGCAATACCAATCTCTCATGTGGTGTTAGATTATTGTCAAAAAATTATATATTAAGGGGTCTTACTGTCTAATTGCCCTGTAAGTAACGTGGGGTAATGATTACCATTTAACATTTTGGTATTCCCTCCATCAGTTTATCTCTATAATGAAAAAATATCTGGTAGTTTCCACATGTGCACATGATACACCACGCAATATAGGGGGAGGACTTGCTAGCAAGTCCGCAACTTGAAGTCAGATGGAAATCAGATGGAACTCAGACTGAAGTAATACTGAACTTTCACTTGAAGTATCACACAAATAACAATGGATCTATATTGAAAACATAGTGAAAGTGTGAGGATAACTGAATGGAAGCCAGAAAAAATCATTCCATGAGTCTACTCAATGCAAAGTATTTTTTGAAGATCAGTGACTTTTTCTATTACCTACAACTGTTTTTACAGAATTGAAAACTATGTTTCAGCTAATATTTTATGGAAGTGAACTCTGTTCTTCGCCCGAAGAACAGAGTTCATCCTCCTATTTTCACACTCTGTTTTGTTTCATCTAATATTTTATGGAAGTGAACTCTGTTCTTCGCCCGAAGAACAGAGTTCATCCTCCTATTTTCACACTCTGTTTGCACCAATATCCATCCCTTTCAATTCTATCAACACATGCTTGTCTTCCCTTCCCATGCCTTTCGCTATCCTCCCAGCCCCATTGCATGCCATCCTCTTTTGATCCCCATTTCACCCCTCTCAACCTCTCCCAGACCCTTTTCTTCATTTAAAATGCCTCGGAACCCTTAATCTTCCCTTCCAACTCTTTCCCAACCTTTTCGCTACCCCATACACCCTTCCTCACCCCTCTCTCCAGCCTTTCCAGCCCTTGTAGCCCCATTTGTGTTCAAAGTAAATTCAATACTTCTTCATGATGGTTTCATCACTTCCTCAATGTGTGCTCAAAAAGATATGAATTAGGGTTCAAGGTTGCGGACTTGCTAGCAAGTCCTCCCCCCATATTGCGTGGTGATAAGGAATTTCTTTTCATTATAAAAATATAATGAATTTTTTCTTAGAATTATTCTATCAATTCTTGATACATGTTCAATACATGTATTTGACACAGGGAGAAAATGGCAACTAGATGAACAGTTCTGTTCACACATTGAATTTATTCAATTCTATATGTGAACTGAACCCAACATCTAGTTGCCATTTTTCTCCCTGTGTATTATAATGACATGATACATCCATATTTGAATACATGACATGCATCCATACCAAATATGCATTATGAAAAATTTAATATGCATCACCATGCAATATGTGGGGGGGGACTTGCTAGCAAGTCCTCAACTTGAAGTCAGATGGAAATCAGACTGAAATAATACTGAACTTTCATTTGAAGTACCACACAAATAATAATGGATCTACATTAAAAACATGGTGAAAGTGTGAGGATAACTGAATGGAAGCCAGAAAATTCATTCCATGAGTCTACTCAATGCATAGTATTTTTTGAAGCAACTTATTTAAATAATACTTTATTAAATTAAGTTGATCAATAAAAATCAATTGAAAATATCACAATTCTTAAATACAATAATTTTATTAAAAACTTTCAGATTACATATAAAAAAATCAGTTACTTTTTCTATTACCTACAACTGTTTTTACAGAATTGAAAACTATGTTTCAGCTAATATTTTATGGAAGTGAACTCTATTCTTCGCCCAAAGAGCAGAGTTTATCCTTTTATTTTCACACTCTGTTTGCACCAATCCCCATCCATTTCAATTCTATAAACACATGCTTGTCTTCCCTCCCCACCCCTTTTGCTATCCTCCCAGCCCCATTGTATGCCATCCTCTTTTGATCCCCATTTCACCCCTCTCAACCTCTCCCCAACCCTTTTCTTCATTCAAAAAGCCTCTGAACCCTTAATCTTCCCTTCCAACTCTTTCCCAACCTATTTGATACCCCTTATACCTTTCTCGCCCCTCTCTCCAGCCTCACCAACCCTTTTAGCACCATTCCTTCCCTTTACCTTGCCTCCACAATCCTTGAACCCCAATTTCCTCGCTTTCAACTCAGTCCCTATTTTTGTATATAAAAATAAATTTTTAGGGATAAATGGGGAGGTAAGCAAACTGGAAGGAGGGCAGTAGAGATCGGTAGAGAGGCGTGGAGAGGGAGAGGCAAATGTGGATAGTGGTTGAAAATGATGACTAAGGGAGTGGAAAGGTTGAGGAGAAAGATGAGGTGAGGATAAAGAAATATTTCAAAGGGAAAAGAGTGGGGTATTCTTGAGAGGAAGTAAAAAAAGACAATAAAAGAAGATAGTAATACAAAATAAATTTACAAAAAATAAAAAATATATAAAATATTTTACAAAGAGTGGGAACTGAAATTCCTTGAATCCTAAAAATCTACAACTCCTACACTGTTATTATCTTCATTTACTTAAATTAAATAAAAATCTACATTTTAATATTTTGAAAATTTTGAAGAAGAGGGGAAATAAATTTTAATAAATATTAGTATGAAATTTTTTTTATTTAATAGTGAAATATAGTATGACAATAAAATTTGAAATTTATATGTCTAAGTAAAGTCTTTGTAACATCATTTTTAAGATTTTTGCACCTTCTTTAGATATTTTAATGATTTATAATATTCAATATTATCTAGTCATAAAATAAGTATATAATTTTTTCAATTCTTGAAAATAATACAATAAATAATATAAATGCACAAAATAACCTTCCATGAACAAATTGACATATTTCAAATTGAAGTTTCTCCATGTATTTCTGGCCAAAGAAACTTATATAATAATGTCAGATGGTATCTTGCCGGATCTATACATTGGTGTTCTTTTTTTTAAATTGCAAAGAAACTGCTTAAATATTTTAAAATATGTATTTTTCAGATTAATTTTAGTGTGGTCTGCACTGTATTAAAATTTCTATAAAAAATCTCATTCTTCATATCTCAAGATTTGTTCACAGTATTATTAACTATGCTTCATTAAATGTTCAAGTTGTATTCATATTGAGTTCACCAGAATGTCAATATTTTTTCTTGGTGGTTTCATCACTAATTCAATTTGGGCTCAAAAAGATATGAATTAGGGTTCAAGTTTGTGGACTTGCTAGCAAGTCCACCCCCCATATTGCATGGTGCATTGTGCATTACAAATGTATACACATGATTTATGCATATTGAGTTTAAAAATTGCATAAATGTATTTGATTTTGTATATGTGTTGCTTAGATTGCATATGCATTTTTCTTATTCAATATCTAAAACTTTGGTCAAACTGGGCTCAACTGCTGTTGAATGTGATTCTGAAGGTCTCATCAACCTGGGATCTAGCACCATTCACCCTGCGTTTAATCATTGGTAAAATAAATTTTCAATCTGTCTTAACATGTTTTTCAAGTAATTTCCAGAAGCTTAAAATTTTTTTCTTAACAAGTTAAAACATAAGGGATGGCTATAAATAACCTTTCAAATTTCCTGTGGTGCATGCTTATAGGAAAATTATTAGAGCTAGTGTTTACATATCTAGAAATTTTGATGTTAGAAATTTCTTTTAATAATTTATAGTTAGAAATATTATAGTTTCATTTAAGCAAAAGGTGGAGTCTAATCAAAAACAGTTTACTTCAAATTGAAGCAGGAATTTAAGGACCTGTGCTTGAGACTGAATCAGTTATAGAACTAGGTGAGTCAAGATGTTAGTGTGCTGAATGTAAATAAAGAAAAATAAAAAATTTAATGAGTAATGTAAATTTATGAGTAAAATAAGATGATACTCACCATAATTACATTTCTAGTTTTCTTTTTATTGAAGGTGACCTGTCCCTTGTGATTATCATAAACTGTTTGAGCTTCTTCTAGAGATTGTTTAAATGTTAGATTTATATCAAATCACTTGCTTATTCTATCTGAAAATTTACCACTATTATAGAAAATCATATTGTACTAGCTATATAAATTAAGAAATGTATTTAGGAAAAATAAGAGAGAAATTCCCCTTTCCCTTTAAAAAATCAAGTGAGATTAACTTGCTATGGAAAATTTGAGTTATTTTACCTTTTTCCCTTTACCAACACTTGATTGCTTGAAAATTAAAGATATTAGAAGCTTCACAGACTACCAAAGACCAGACATTGGAAATGTAGAAATTCAGAGTTGAAAAATACCTCAATGCATCACTTATCATTCAGATGGTGGATAAAGGTATTCCCATTAATCTCAATATGCCTATTCCTAACTATTCACTATCTACACTTAGACCATCTAAATCTATCAAATTAAAATTTCCCAATCTCTAAAAATTTGAATCAGCCTAATACTTTTTTAAAAATATTACAGTTAAGATAGGTTGACTAACCACACTAGAGAAAACCAGATAAAAATAGATAAAAATAGAAGGGAATGTAGGTGGGCTGCCTGCTTTTGTGTGTAGTGGAGCAGACTAGAAATACCCTAAAAAAGCCAAAAATTGGAGACATCAGGTAGAACCAGAGCAGAACACAGCATATGGAAAGTAGTTACCACACTTAAAACCCAAATAACACATACAAAACTATACAAATATAAGATATAACTAAACAACTTTCACAGGGTGGAAAAAAAGATGACTGGTAGGCAATTTTTTTTCAGAAAACTTAGAGTAATCCATGAAGTAACCTTTGAGGAACTTTTTTGAGGGTCATATGATTAGAAATCTGTCAAGTAAAGATATTTCAGAAAGACTTGCAGATTTCCTTGCCCTTACTACCTTCTAAAAGCATGAATCTAGGTGATATCATGTATACTTTATTTTAAATTCAATATGCATGCATAATGCAAATTTAATAATAATTCATATTGTATTTTAAATACAGATGCATAATTTGAATTCAAGATAAATTAAATATGAAAAAATTATGCATATGCAAAATGCAAAAAGCTTGCATCCACAATATGCGTAAAATATTCATACACAAGATGTATAAAATATGCATATAAAATATGCATAAAATATGTGTATAAAATATGCAAAAAATATGCATGCACAATATGCAAAAATATTTTATGCAATATGCATAATATAAATGTATTTATTATAAACTCTTATTAGGTCATGAATAAGACTGACAAACTGCAATGTACAATTGCCCTGATGAATTTTTACTCTTGACTAGTGCTGTGGGGAATAACATGGTCTTTTCTCAGCATTATCATTATTTCTAAATAGTATTGAATGATTTTCAGCATTGACATTTCATTGTGGTTGCTTTTGATGTTGGCTCTATTTTAAAGCCATTGAGATAATTTTATACTTGACTTGCATTAATGCTAATCAAGTCTAATTAAGTGATTAAAATTTTAAACTTCTATTATGAGTGCATTTTGAGTGCATTTATATTAAGATCATTATCACTCAAATTAAATACTTGATTATATATTATGATGGCTGACTTATTGAATAATTTTTAATGATGATAAAGGCTTCAGGTCATATTTTCAAGAGCTTGTTGGCTGGTTGAGTTCTGTCCTCAAGTTAAAAACTTCATATATTTGATAATAATGTGATGATCATTTTTATAGTGGTCTGAACAAAGTGTCTCATATATATGATGTATTTAAAGCAACAATTTTTTTCCTCTATCTTGCACACAAAATATTTGAAATATTGTGTTCTAATGTCTCTGCTAACTCTTTAGATAAGCTAATTATTTTTTCCTCTATAGCACTCTCTAATTCACATTCCCATGTCCCCAATAAGCATGATCTTCCTTCTGAAGGACACAGCACTTCTGAAACTATGCAGAAGCCAGAGTCAATACGTAGTGGGATGGTTTTGTAACTTAATTGACTTACACATTAAAATATTAAATATTTTAAAATTTTATCTATGTATGTTACCAAGGTACAGGTAAATTAAGTAATATCAAATATGTGGATTGATTTTTTTTAAATTCTATCATGTGATGCTTAACTTACAATATTAGCAAATGAAATTATATATGAAAACTGTCAAAAGCCCTTCTGTTTCCCCTCTGTAGTCCTTTTTTCAGCCCCTAGGACCACCCCACTTGGGTCCCGCTTGTTATTCACAAGGGTCTTTAAAGTTAGCTTTGAGTATTTCTTTTTTGTTCCCAATTCCCCCACATAGCTCCTTGTGGGTTCTAATCAGCCATTTTTTCTTACCCTCTATTTCCTGAGCTTTACTGCACTCTCATGGCTCTATCTCAATATCCCATGCTTCTGTAAGACACTCTCAATATTGCTATTTTCCCATAATCTCCTCCTCTTGCACCCCTTTGCTTTCAGGGCATGTTCCAGAAAAGATGCTGCATCTTTTCAGCATATGACCTAGTAGATTTCTCCTCTGAACCCTTAGGTGAAATGAATCAAATTTTGCTATGACTTTAAATCCATTTGACCCATAACTTCATGCCTCTTATGTCAGTTCACATGTTGAAAAGATGCCACCTCTTCTTAGCATGTGATCCTGAGAGTTGTTATATTTTGTTGCTTTTATTTACTTCTTATACACACACACACATGTATATATAATTCTATCACCTCCTCTTTTTTATCCTGTCTTACTTCTTGCACATCAGATTTCACTCTCTCTTTCTTCCCAAATTTTCAATCATCACCTAATCAAAGAAAGAATGTAAATATAAAACATAGTTTGATTTTTCAACCAATTATGTTAAAACTGAAATAATAAGATAAGGAAAAAAAGGAAAAAATATAATCTGAGAAAAATTAAACTCCCAATTGATTATGTTGATAAAACTGATTGAAATTGAAGAAAAGAAGAAAAATATTAATAAGAAACTTAAAGAAGCAAAAGTAAATAAATATTGAGAAGTTTAATCAGCCTGTTAATGATTCTATAACATTTATTAAATTAAATGATGGTAAAGATATCTACAGTACTTAAAACCACCATTTTTTTAAAAAAATTAAGGATTAAAAAATTAAAAAATTTAAAATATATAGTTTGTTTCAAATTTTTAATTAATTTCCATGAAATTTAAGAAATAAAATAATATATATAAGCTAAAACTGCCTATTTTTTTTTTTGGATTTTGTATTTGAAAATGGAAGTCACCGTGAATGGGTACAGAGTTAAATATGAAAGCACACTATGATTGATAGGAGAAGTTTTCATCTAAAGATTATGGTTTTAAGAGTTGTAAGATTGATGAAACAGGAAAAAAGGATTGATCAATTGGAGTGTTATAAGGGATTGTAAGTGCTTGGATTCAAGACAGTGGTCTTACCCTTGTCTGGAACACCAAAATTAGATCAAATATTGGTAAAGTCATTATTCCAATGTGTCAAAATTAACTTAGTAAGTTTCAAACTCCTTACAGGAAAGCTGGACTTACTACTGAGGCTACTCTGGGGGTAGTCTGAGGGACGGAAAAAAACCTTCCTACCAATTGTTTGTTTTTTCACCCTGGGTCTACTATTTAAAAATCACCATAAATCACAAAAAAAGCCTATAGACCTATGAAATACCACATTATGAGCTATTTCTACATTCCAAATAAGAGTCCATTTGATATTTTTTGATTTTAAGAAGTCATTCATTTTATGTGGTTTCTCCTGATAGGTAATATTTATAAAATTCTCGTTGAAGCCATTCCAAAATTGATTAAAAAATTTCCAAAGAGCTGTGTTTTTTCCAGGCTCTGAAATGAAATGTCCATTTTTTCCTAAACATGTCAATTTAAAATCATTTGACTAAGAGTTTTTGATTTTTGAAAAATACTTGTTTTTACATTCTATATATTTATGGGAGTTTGACCAGATAAGTAAGATATCTAAACGATTATAACATTTGATCACTAAACTATACAGAAGAAAAAAATATAAGAAGAAAAGAAAGTAAAAAAGATTATGAGAACAAGATAGAAAAAATAAAAGTATTTTTTACCTTAATATATTGTGCTATCATACTTTACTGTGAGAGGTTAT
This sequence comes from Hemileia vastatrix, assembly GCA_030280995.1. Taxonomy (NCBI): domain Eukaryota; kingdom Fungi; phylum Basidiomycota; class Pucciniomycetes; order Pucciniales; family Zaghouaniaceae; genus Hemileia; species Hemileia vastatrix. Next base: position 27,874,717 of record JASXTE010000007.1, on the reverse strand, counting down.
TCTCATTTACAGTGCCTGGAAACATATTCTTGTCACCCCTTTAAATTTTAATTGCTCACAAGCAAATAAAATATGCATACAGCTAGCTCACGTCTACATCTTACAATGACCATTTTCTTGATACCATCCATTTTCCTCCAAACAACACCACTGACTGAAAGAGAAGAAATTCAATAACTATCACAATATGCATAGAATGTTTATCATATCAACCCACTTATCTTTGAATATAAAATTTCATCTTACAATACATGCCAAAATTCTGCTAAACTTGTGCAATGAAGTTGAATATGATGAACCCCTGCCATTTAACCCAAACTTTTTTTCCTTTTCTCTTCATCAATTTTTGTGATTTTGCGCTTTTTATTTTTGTGATTGCCTTCTGTTTTTCTCTGGATATTTACTTTTTCTAATCCTATATATCTCTGATCCTTACTTCTTCATCTAGAAACTGGTGGTCTGAAAAATGTTTAAAATGTGAAAAAACTGCTGAACATTTTTTTTTATTTTATATTCTGAATCTCAAGGTCTCTCTTGACTATGTAACAGAATTTGAATGAAATAAAACCATTCTTGTGGGAGTAGTACAAAAAAAAGAGGGTGACAAGGACATATTGTGGGGCACTGTACATTCTTTGATAATTTTCATGAATTAATTAAACAAACATTAGTATAATGAAAACATAACTACACTAATTCTTACAATTATTACAATTTTCTACTCTTTACATATAGAGTTTGAACTTAATAGCCAGAAAGAAAAACCTGGCACCTGATAGCAGGTCCCTTTCCCTATCTGAACTATGATATTTATATTGGGGGGAGGCACCTGCTATCAGGTTCCAGCTTTTTTTTTTGTGAATGTGGATGATTACTTCTACTTGAAAATAATTATTATTGGGGTCACTGGGGCTCTAAGGGGGGGGTGGAGGGGATAGGGTTGTACCTCAATTTTGCTTATGGTAGGGATCTCCTGCCCAAAATGAGTAAATCATGAAATGGTGCCCTGTAAAATCTCACATTTTATTGTGAAACTTCATGGATCCTAATAAAATGTTGGTATGATTTGTGTCACATTTGTACTTTGTGTTGGAATATCCTGCAAAACCAAAATTGAAACATTACATGGTGTCCTGAATGAGTTCAAATTTTATTTTAGGCCTCTACTCCCCTTTAAATAATGTCAAAGTTGTTTGCATCACCATTGTGCTTTGAGAAGGGATTTACTTTTATAAAAAAAACTAAACATGAAAGTTTCTTGTACAAGATGAAATTTTAATATGGGCCTAGATGTTCCATTACCAAATGGTAAAGACGTTTGAAGCACCTTTGTGATTTCTGTGGGCAATTTCTACCAAACATAAATTAATACTTGAAATGATGTCTTGTCCAAGCTCTCATTTTACCATGGCACATTTGGTCATAAATAAAATGTTAGGGAGGTTTGTTAAAATCAAAGTTAAAATTTGTGTATTAATTCTTTTAAATACACAGTAATTGCATAAAAAGTGAAATCAGAATTCCTGGTGGAGGCTACTGCATGCAGCTGGGACAAGCTAAGCTGACACACAGCCCCATTTAATCAATGTAAAGTCTGTTGGTGTCAGTGTATCTAGTATATAAGTATGATTTAATAGTATTTATTAATGATCCTACTACTTATTAATAAATTATTTAGTGGTTAAACCTCAGGGGAAGACTAATAAAATATTTATACTCAAATAAAACTCACAATACTTGGATTTAAATGCATGCTAGTGGTGGAAAATAGATTAATATAATATAGTTATAGCTTATATAAAGATAATATCAATTTATAATGGCTTTGCAATATATCTTTGAATAATAATAATTGTTTTATAATTTTTATTTGAATTGTAGTAAGTAAGTGATGTCTAATAACCGCCAAAATCCTCCCTTACTTATACCAAGATTCACTTGAGTGCACACACCTTCAATCCAGATGATGTCACTGCTATCCCTGGCAATTACAGCACTGTGAGGGCCCATCACCTCCCCATTGTGTCCACTTCAACCAGATTCAACACCCAGACCTCCAGTAAGGACCCTCCATCACAATTAATGATAAAACAGACCCATACCATAAATAGAAAATACAAATAAAAGTGGATACCATAAAGAAACAGGTAAAATAACTCATCCAAAGAGAATATAATGAAACCCAAAGCATATAAAGGAAACAAATGAAATTTACAAGCCCCCAATAACATCCCCAAGAATCCATATTAACCCAGAAATGACCTCCCAACCCATAAATCCGTGAATATCCATCCAAGGAAGCAGATTAAGTTGTCCAAACTGAGTGTATGCGCCTGAAATAGATGTATATGCTTCTTTAGGTATTGTGAGTCCACTGGATACGTCCATATGACCTAAAATAAGCAGAAAAATAAAGGTTATAGGCTATTAAGAGGTTAAAACCCACTTATATACCTAAATATAAAAAATATACTGCATATTTCACTGAATTTGAGATTTATGTATACATATAAGCTTATGTATGTCAATAATTACTTAATATCACTTAAGATAAGTATATTATGACTCCATTAACAACTTAATAAGTATTATTAGGCTATTGATAAGCTATTTAAACTACTATAATTTATATAATAGAGTAATAATTATATATATATGTAATATAATCATATATATTATTGTTTTGACCTTATTTTTAAGATATAAGTTTAATGTACTTAATTTTATCTTATTTTAAGTATAAGAATTACTCAGTCCTAGGGATATCTATGCTGACACTCCCTCACCAAAAAAAAACAATAAAAAAATGTTAAGACATTTTAATTTAAAAGTAAGGAGTGAATAGAAATTTTTTATTTATTTTCTATGATACATATACTGAATAAATAGTATTATTTCGATTTAAATTTCTTCAAGAGATTTTTAAGATCAGAGATTTCATTTTCTGGAATCCACTGGTCATATTCACTTGATTTATTTCTAAATCTTAATAGATACTCAACTCACTTTTCTTTAGTAAGGTGTCTCTTTTTAAGTATCTTTTCAATTTCTGCCTTTTCAACTATTTCTTCAGGTTTCTTTTTATGCCTTCCTGATCATCTGGTAAATAGATCAGTATCATTAGAATGGTATGGTTTTATAAGAGAAATAGGAAATACTGGATGTTTTCTATCATATGGTGAATATAGAATAACCTCAACAGCATTGTTACCAAGCATCTTTTTAACTACAAATGGTCCAATGAATGGATCCTTCAATCTAAAATTAGCATTTAAATTTAAATGTAGTGTAGAAATAAGGACTTCATCACCCTCTTTGAACATTTGTTCTTTATGGGCTTTATCACATCTTTTCTTCTCATACTCAAACACCTTATTTTTACATTCTTGAGCATGTTTTCTGCATAATTCTTACATCTGAAGAAAAGATTTAGTACCTGGATGGATATCCAATCTAGGTAACATATTAAGAGTTTTAGCAGTGGTATTAGGTACATAACCCAACCATAACTCAAATGGCTTTTTGCCAGTGACAGAATGTAATGTACTATTGTATGCAAATTCTAATCCTGGGATAAGGGTTACCCAATCATGCGTGAATTTGTCATTGTCTTCAAAGTTAAGACCAAAAGCACAATATCTTCTTATCATATCTTCTAAATTTTGTATCATTCTTTCTGCTAGCCCATCAGTTTGTGGATGGTGTGCTGTAGAAAGTTTTAATTGACACCCTGAAACATCCATAAGTGATGTCCAGAACTCAGAAGTAAATTTAGGATCTCTGTCAGAAACTATTGCTTTGGGGAAACCTGCTATATTTAAAATTTGTGTCCACCATAAAAAAGCTAAGTCCTTTCCAGAAACCTCTTTGTGGGTAGGAATAAATTTACACATCTTTGTAAATCTATCTACAATTACCCAGCAGGAGTTATAGCTCTTATGCCCTACTATTGGCAAACCTGTTACAAATTCCATGTTAATTATTTCCCATGGAGCTTTTGGTTTCTCAATTTGTTGTAATATACCAGCTCTTTTGCCTGTTAATCTTTTATATTTTTGACAAGAATCACATGTCTCAACATATTTTTGAACATCCTCAGACATGTTAGTCCACCAAGCTGTGTTTTTTACTCTGGTTAATGTTTTATGGTAGTCAAAATGACGTGCTAATATATCATCATGACATATAATTAACATTAACTCCTTCATTTAAGGGGAAATTTCAATTACATTACTTAATTTTTTCCTGTAATATATAAAACTATCCTCAATGGAAAATTTTCCTTTTTCTAATGCCTCTTTATACTTATTTGGTAATGTTTTTATTATAAAATTCATTGAAGCATTAGATGGATCATTTAATATTGTAGTGAGTTTACTCAATTCAGGATCTGAAGCATACATGTCAAGAATTTATTGCATGAATTCATCCTCAAGATCTACAATATAAATGCCATAAATGTAAATAATCTCTGATTCAGGAACATAAGCAGGATTATCATCATTATAAGGCAGAGGTACTCTAGATAACAAATCTACATTAGAGTGTGGGGTTCCTGCTCTATGTGTAATAGTCATCCCTCCTCTGTATTCTTGTACAGCTAATTGCCGTCTAAACATGTGTCTATTAGGAGTTTTCATGTTTAAGAGTGACTTAACTGCACTACAGTCAGTTATTAACTCAAATTTTTGGTCTTAAATGTAATAATGTAGCTTCTCAAGAGCCCATACTACTGCAAAACATTCAAGTTGGGTAGCACCATATTTCAATTCACTACTTCTTAGAGTATGTGAAATATAGCAAATAACTACTTCTGACATTTTTCCTTCAATAAGTTATTTTTGATGCAAAGCAGCACCCAGACCAATAAAACTTTCATCTGTATATAATACAAAGGTAATTGGAAATCTGGTAATCCCAAGATAGGAGCTGTCATCAAACATTCTTTCAACTTATCAAAAGCCTGTTGTCTTTCATTATTCAAAATGAAAGCTTCTGATTTCTTTATCAGTGTGGCCAATGGTGCAGCAATTAACTGGTACTTTTTATATATTGTCTATAATAACCACACATACCAAGAAAAGATTGTACATCTTTTACATTTTGAGGAATGCCAATATTCTTTATTGAAGCCACTTTATTTTGGTCTACACATATTTGTAAGCCAGATACAATATGACCAAGCACTTTTAAAGATTTAAACCCAAATTTACATTTTTTCAATGCAAGGGTCATTTTTCTTTCATCCATTTTCTGAAATACCTTAATTAAATGGATTAATTTTTCATCATATGTCTTAGAGAACACTATGATGTCATCAATTTATACCATTAACCATCCCTCAATCATTTCAGTATGGAATGTTATATCCATTAACTTCTGAAATACTGATGGAGTATTTTTTGGTCCAAATAGCATCCTGACATATTTATAAATTCCCATGTGTGTTGTTATCAACAAAAAGTTCTGTGAATTCTTTTCAACAGGAATTTGATGGTACCCTTTATTTCCATCTACGCAACTTATATACTTAGCACCTTTAAGGGTAGCATGTATAGAGGCAATTCTTGGCAAGGGATAAATATCATCTACTGTAAATGTATTTAATGCTCTATAATCACCGCACAGTCTTGCTTTATCTTGTTCATAAGAAATTAGCACTGGTGAAATTACACAATATTTTGGTGTAGTTTCAACCTTTTCACACCACACAATATGGGGGGCGGACTTGCTAGCAAGTCCGCAACCTTGGACCCAAACTCACCATAGATTGAACACACATTGAGCTATTGATAAAGGAACCATTCAATCAGGGATGAACACCACTCAGAAGAACAGTTTTAGGTGGGTGTTCAAGTAGAGTTCAGTATGGGTTCAGTATGAGTTCAGTCTGAGTTCCATCTGAGTTCCATCTGAGTTAAGGTTGAGGACTTGCTAGCAAGTCCACCCCCTATATTGCGTAGTGTCAAGAATGTTTATTTTTAATAACATCTTAATATCATCCTCTATGTATTTCCTCTTCATTGGTGAAGCGGGGTATGGTTTTTTTTAAGACTATCAGGAATATTATCCATACCACAGGTTAAACTAATTTTCATTTCATGATCTTTTAGAAGGCCAAGTTCATTTGTACCATGTGCAAAAGCCATTGGAAATGCTTTAATTAAGTCCAAAATATTATTCTTATCAGCTTCACTTATCTAAGTTCCAAATGACGCTTTTGAAACTTCTGTTTCCAGAAGTTCCATCTCATTGGATTCCCTTCCTTTGCATGGAATATTTGTTACTGACTCAATGTGTAAGACTGCGTTAAAAGAATTTATTTTAAATTTCCTTTTACCATTCATGCCAATTGTAAAATTGTTATTAGCAGGGTCTAATTTCACACCAAACTTAGTCAGAATATCATTTCCAATGATAAAACAGTTACTACAGTTATTATTATCCATTACTACAAAGTCACAAGTTACTCTGACATAACCATGTTGATTTTTAAAGAAAACAGCAGCTTTGTATCTACCAATGGGATGTAGTACAGATCAAAAACCTCTCCAATTTTTACTTTGAAGGGGTTCAAGCTTAGACTTATATTCACTATCAATTTTCTGTAATGTATTAGTAGAAACAACAGAACCAGCAGCTCCTGTGTCCAATACTATATTAACATTTTCACCAGAAATGATAGCTGGAACCGTGATAGGTGTCATTCTAAAGTTATCAGCTTGTATATCTTTAATGATTTCAGCATCCTCAAAATTCATTAAAGATTCATTTGAGTCCAAATTTAATATTGGATTGTCAAAGATGGACATCATCTTCCAATATACAGACTTCATTTTCATCACTATATGAGATATTACTGTCATAATCACTTGAATCATTACTTTTCTCTGTTTCAATTTCAGATTCATGTTGATTTTCAACAATATTTATATTCTTCTCACATTTGTGACCTTTACCCAAGGTTTGTTACACTTATAACAAGTATTTGTCTCATACTTTTTTGGTACTACAGGTGCAGTAGGTTTTTTCTGCTTCTCCTGAAGTGTTTTTGAATTCTGAGTTTTTACAGGTTCAACATTTTGCTTATAAGTGGAATACCTTGATTCATACTTATGGTTTAATAATATTTCATTGCAAATATTAATAAAGTCAGAATATTCAGTAACATTTAATGTTCTAGCTACAACAATGTCTCTGACAGATATAGGTAATTTGTATATTATCTTATCTTTCCATAAGTTAAAATCTATGTTATGCTCAATGGTTTTCAATATTTTGTTTAAATTCATTAAAAATACCATAGGTTTGTCACCATTCAATGGATTATACCTAGTTTTCTCATAAAGTCTCTGCTGAGTGAGCCTGAATTTAGAACCTCCAAATTGTTTTTCAATTAGTTGTTTTCATTCAGCCCAAGTGTAATCTTTACCCTCATTCAAAACAGCTTCAAACCATAATAAAGCAACATCCTTAAATAAAGAGATCAATTTTGATGTTATTTCTTCATCTGGTAACTTATATGAGAATTTTAAGTTGTCAATTCTTTGGATAAAATGTTGTCAATCAGAGCTGGCTTCCCCATCATAAGTTGGGTACTGATCTATCTTAGGCCAGTTCTTCTGATTGGATTTTATTTTACTAATCATAGGTAAATTCAACAATTCATTTACTCTTGATAAATGGTCTTGTATTTCCTCCTGTACGTATTTGTGACTTACATTTTCAGATTTGACACTACCACCAGATGGTTTTAGTTGTGGTGGTAAAGGGAAGGAATGAGATTCACTTTTTCCAATGAAAGGATTATTATTATACTGGGTATACTTATGATTATCCTGGTTCATTAGTAGATTGGCAGTTTCAATCTCAACTTTAGTCAATCTTTGTAGCAGCTCAGAGACACTTTGATTTTTCTGGGCAAAAGATATCTTAGTTCTTGATTTAGTTTTCAATACATGTGTTTCATACAATTTTTCCAACTCACAGAATTTGTTTGAAAGTTCACTATATTTATTACTCAATGAATCATATTTAAGAGTTAGAGAAAATTGTTCATTCTCTAATTCTTTATTACGTTTTGCCAGTTGAGAAATATTTAATTTTAAGAATGAAATTTTATCACTTGTGAGTTTAACTGTCTGTTCCTCACAATCAGTCATTCTATTCCACAATGCTGAAACAATTCTATGGACAGTTGGATTATTGTTAAAATACTCCATGTCTTCCTTCTCAATTCTCTCACTCTCTTGTGAACTTCTCATCTCACTAGTAAGTGGTGGCAACTGATGATTAACTGTATTATATATACTACTGTTGTTATTGACAAAAGACAAGTCAGGTGTATCTACATTAAAACCTAATTTTCTTAAATCCTCCTCTATTTTCTGCACAGATTTGATATCAATAATATTACCTAAATTGTAATTATCAGTATTGTGTTCAATCTGAGAGGGTAATCTACTTACCACGGGATTTTTGTGAGCCCTGATTTTTAGCGCCTTTGTTTTCCCTTGTAGGGGTGAACTGAGGAAGTCTGATGAGGAGGAGGATCCTTGTTGAAGTTGTGACTGGACCATTGTTGATGGAAACAATGCCACTTCCATTTGTCTACCAGTATTTTCTCCTGGGAACAATGTGACCCTCCTGGGGTAGGGGGTTGTTGTCTTGGCTGGCCTCCCTTTAGCTCTTCCAATGATTGGTTCATCTGCTGAAATCCTACCTTGCAATTGTTCTGTAATTGCTCTACCTCCTTGAGCATGAGGGACATTGATTCCTCCAAATTCAATACCTGTTTTTCCAGATGAGATAGTTGATCCTGAAGAGGAGGAGACGTCTTTTTTATGGTTATCTTTTTTAAGAGGGGTCTTTTTCCTCTATTATCATTTGTTCTGCCTGGGGGTATGACTGACCCTCCATGGTTATGTCCTGGAGCAATGTTTTTGTTAGCTTTAGACCTGGTATTATAAGCAGGCTTTTCACTTACATTGACCTGGGGAGCACTCATATTGATAAAAATAACAATATATCATGTCTAAAGAAAGGATAACCTATTGGAATTAGTAGATTAAAAGTATTAGCAATGTTATTACTAATAAAAAGCACTGGAGCTTACCCTGAATTTAAATCTTTATTTATTTAAATAAAATGTAATAAAAATTGGAAAAAATCTGTTAAAAATAAAATAATAAGTTTAACTTGACCTTTATAAGGGTGAATAAATAGCTTACCAAGCTTTAACCAAATACCAATTTAATTGGGTGTTATATTGGTGACCAAATACCAAGTGAAATTGGGTTTATATTGGGTATGGTCACTACTATAAATACCCAATTTTTATTATAAAAAATTAGTAAAATTATTATAAGGGTTCTTTTCCGCAATCAATGAGTTATGATGACCCACTAATATGCAGCAGACCCAAATATTTGGTTTGTTTTGAGCTATACTAAAGTAAAAATTACGTCCCAAGGCTTATACTAAATAATAAGTAAAAACTAAAGAAAGACCCCCAATTGTCAGTGTATCTAGTATATAAGTATGATTTAATAGTATTTATTAATTGTCCTACTACTTATTAATAAATCATTTAGTGATTAAACCTCAGGGGAAGGCTAATAAAATAGTTATACTCAAATAAAACTCACAATACTTGGATTTAAATGCATGCTAGTGGTGGAAAATAGATGAATATAATATAGTTATAGCTTATATAAAGATAATATCAATTTATAATGGCTTTATAATATATCTTTGAATAATAATAATTGTTTTATAATGTTTATTTGAATTTTAGTAAGTAAGTGATGTCTAATAACCACCAAAATTCTTCCTTACTTATACCAAGATCCACTGGAGTGCACAGACCTTCAATCCAGATGATGTCACTGCTATCCCTGGAAATTACAGCACTGTGAGGGCCCATCACCTCCCCATGGTGTCCACTTCAACCAGATTCAACACCCAGACCTCCAGTAAGGACCCTCCATCACAATTAATGATAACACAGACCCATACCATAAATAGAAAATCCAGATAAAAGCGGATACCATAAAGAAACAGGTAAAATAACTCATGCAAAGAGAATATATTGAAACCCAAAGCATATAAAGAAACAAATGAAATGTCCAAGCCCCCAATAACATCCCCAAGCATCCATATTAACCCAGCAATGTCCTCCCAACCCATAAATCCGTGAATATCCATCCAAGGAAGCAGATTAAGTTGTCCAAACTGAGTGTATGCGCCTGAAATAGATGTATATGCTTCTTTAGGCATTGTGAGTCCACTGGATATATCCATATGACCTAAAATAATCAGAAAAACAATAGTTATAGGCTATTAAGAGGTTAAAACCCACTTATATACCTAAATATACATAATATACTGCATATTTCACTGAATATGAGATTTATGTATACATATAAGCTTATGTATGTCAATAATTACTTAATATCACTTAAGATAAGTATATTGTGACTCCATTAACACATTAATAAGTATTAATAGGCTATGGATAAGCTATTTAAACTACTATAATTTATATAATAGAGTAATAATTATATATATATATGTAATATAATCATATATATTATTGTTTTAACCTTATTTTTAAGAGATAAGCTTAATGTACTTAAGGTTATCTTATTTTAAGTATAAGAAATACTCAGTCCTAGGGATATCTAGGCTGACAGTTGGGCTCAGTTAAGGTTTGATCCAATTATTCTAAAAAATGTACTAATAAGCTTTTGCAGTTTTTTATTATATAGGTATTACTTATACCGTTTGCGCACATCTAATCCTCATCATCTTATGGAATTCAAACTTGTGACGTTTGACTTTGTGCCCCAGACTCTAAAAGGAAGGCTGTACTTATTCTTCGAGATTGACTCATTCTTTCTCAATTACGATTGTACCTAAATCACAAGGATTTTTATTTATTATTCAAGCCTTATCTAATTTGGATTATAACACCTAACCCTTCCCGAACAGACAAATTGATAACAAAAACATGAAAGGAAGAGGTGAAAATATCTCAAATAATCAATTCATTAAAATGAGAAGAAATGAACTCAATACCCTCTTCACGAAAATTGTCATCAATATGTCTATTAGCACCTTCACCATTAAACACTATTGTGTTTCCACTTCCACGGTGCCCTTTCTCATCATATCTATTCCAAAATTTCGATTTGGAATTTGAATCAGAAGATGAAGAGTTAGTAACCAAGTTAGGGGTAAGCGTGTTGGCGAATCTGATGAATCGTGTTTTTAGTTCTATCGATTGTTTATCTTTGTTTGGATTAAACAAGCCTTCGACGTCTGAGCCGTGATAAGCACCTGGTATGAAAGTTTATTTCGTGAAAGGATTCATGGTATTTCAATACAATGGCAATCATCTAAAGCTGACTTATTCAATTCAATAACATAATTTCTTACCTAAATATGGTGTGGCCTTCAATGCTTTAATGATTGCATATAACATTAGGTACTTTATTGAGGGCATTCATGATGAGAAAAAAGCGCCCACTCACTCCTTTCTAAGTAGTTCCATGCAGGTATTTTACCTATCGACTTTCGCAAGAACATTCTTCGAGGACTCTGTCCAAGACCAAGTAAAATTTATATTCGCCATCAATGAATCTCAAAGTCATAAATCACTACGAAGAAAAGCAAACCAGGGTAACTAACGTGAAACAATATGTCTCCGTAAAGTGCAGCCCATTGTTTGAAAATGGGGGTAACGCTATAAGCTTCTCCAGTGCCAAATGGTGAGCCCTTTCTTGGATCCTGGGGATAGATATTCAGTAGTTTTGCAATGGTTCCAGATGAAGCTTTGGGAAAGGCACGCTTCAAATCTAAATTTTCCATCAGTAAATATTTTGACACCATGTCACAGATTTATGATAGTACAAACAATTTGATAATTGTTGTTGGGAAGTCAATGGCAGTTGTGCAACGGCAAAATACGTCGATTCATCTTCTACATTTCCTATGATGATTGGAATTCTAGCATCTGTTAACAAGCCAAATGGGAATTATTATAAACCATTAAAATTGACAGATAACTCCAGAAAGACAAGCTACATTTTCCTTGATCTATGAGAGCTTCGGGGCGGCCGATGACGAAGTCGCCGTCAATTAATGGTTTATATGAGAGTGGAAAGGCTTGAAGGGAAAACAGGTACGGTAGTTTTCTCGTTGTATTTCTTATTAAAAGAAAGGTATCGAGAGGACAAAAATCAAATGGATCAAATCAGAAAATAATAGGAAAGTCGATAAGTTACAAGACTTGTTTCTTGACTTAATTGGAGAATCCAAAGCTGCTTATTAGTAAAAACTCACAGCAACTTTTGAAAAGGTGTTTTTCTAAGACAATCGAGACTGTCACTCTGATTGAAGCATCCTACTTCCTTAGTGACAATATTGATAAGAATCAATAGAGTAAGTAAGTGAAGTAAGGACAGCAGATGGACAAAGAAAGGATGTGGACGAGGGAGGAGAGAAATGGACGAGCAAGGACAGGACAGGACAGAGAAAGGAAACAAAAGTTGTTACCTGATAAGAATCAATAGAGTAAGTAAGTGAAGTAAGGACAGCAGATGGACAAAGAAAGGATGTGGACGAGGGAGGAGAGAAATGGACGAGCAAGGACAGGACAGGACAGAGAAAGGAAACAAAAGCTAAAGAAACGGGTGAGCAAAAATATTAATAATGAGAAGAGAAAAGATTGGATGCATTGCAGTCGTAGAGCACATACTTGTTACCTGATAAGAATCAATAGAGTAAGTAAGTGAAGTAAGGACAGCAGATGGACAAAGAAAGGATGTGGACGAGGGAGGAGAGAAATGGACGAGCAAGGACAGGACAGGACAGAGAAAGGAAACAAAAGCTAAAGAAACGGGTGAGCAAAAATATTAATAATGAGAAGAGAAAAGATTGGATGCCGACTCAGTAGTGAGGAGGCATCCTTAAAAGTATTCAAGTTAGGGTATGCATATAAATAGTGATATAGGAGATTATCTAGTGTTAGGGTATCTAAATACATAGGTAGTCGTCTAAATCATATGCTAGGTGATGAAAAGTATAACATGCTTATAGAATATTAACACCCACCCGTGCTCAAGACGGCAATGGTTTTAAATTTAAATTAAGTAAGAACTCATGATGTTTGACTCTTGGTAAGGGTTTGGTAAGTATATCAGCTATCATAGAATTTGTGGAAACATAATTAATTTTTAGTTGTTGAGTATTCACTAGTTCTCGTAACCAGCAAACTTTGGTGTTGATGTGACGAGTACGATGTTGGTATAAAGGATTTATTGCTCGATTGATTGCCCCTTGGTTGTCTCCGTTAAGTAGTACTGATTTGAGAGGGATTGAGAAATCATTAAACAATTCTTTAGTCCACAACAAGTCCTGACCACACTCAGTCATAGCGTAATATTCTGATTCAGAGGTCGATAAAGAAACAGATTGTTGTTTGCATGAGCGCCAACTGATTAGGCCTAGATGAAAAACTAAGGAACCAGATGTTGATTTTGAATCTGTTGATTTATTATAATCGGAATCGGCAAAGCCAGTCAGTGAGCCCAACTCGGAATTGGAGACATTACCTAATGTAAGACTGTAATCTTTCGTTAATTGAAGATAGCGTAGCACATGGAAGAAGGCTATTATTTGCTCATCAGTAGGTTGGTTGAGATATTGCGCTAGTGAACTTGCAGCATAAGCTAGGTCTGGCCTAGTACAGAGGACAAGATAATTCAATAGACCAATGGCTCTTCGATAGTTGAAGATATTAGTTAGCTTCGTATTGTTGTTTTTTGTGAATTGTGAATTGGGGACAAGAGGGGTAGTGACTGTTCGACATTCTGTATGATTGAATTCATTAAGAAGTTTTTGAACGTAAAGTTGTTGTGAAAGAGTGATTGTTTTCTCTGGTCGATTTCGAATGACTTTCATTCCCAAAATCCAATTAAGTTCCCCTTGATCACCAATATCAAAGGCTTGAGTAATCTTTTCCTTGAAATTATCAATTGAAGGACCTCCAATGATAAGGTCGTCAACATGAATGAAGACGTAACAGGGATGTTCATGGTCTTTATGAAGAAATAAACAAGGATCAGCAACACTGGCCTTAAAGTTTATGCTTTCAAAGAAGCTAGTGAGTTTGTTATACCAACATCGTGGACTTTGCTTTAAACCATACAAGGACTTTTTAAGGTGAAGGCATTGCTGATCATCTTTAGGTGTATAACCTTGGGGATAACGAAGATAAATGTCCTCATCAAGATTTCCATGTAGAAAAGCCGATTTGACATCCATCTGACATATCTCCCAATCCTTATAGGCTGCAAGTCCAAGTAGAAAACGGAGAGTGGCCAGTCTACCAGTGGGAGCATAGGTTTCATTGTATTCAATTCCTTCTATTTGGGAGAAACCTTGAGCACATAGTCGAGCTTTGTATTTGATGATATTCCCTTCTGAGTCAGTTTTCTTTTTAAATGTCCAAGTGGTCCCGATTAAATGATTATTACTTGGACAAGCTGATTCCTCCCAAACGTTATGGTGACTGATACTTTTTAGTTCAGCATCAATTGCCTTCATCCATTCATCACTCTCCGGGGAATTCACTGCTTCGTAATAGTTTCGAGGTGTATCAAATGGAGTAACAATCATACAAGCAACATTAGCTCTTCGTTTGGTGGTTAGAATATTGGAAGGGTCAATTTGTGATGATATTTCCTTAGGCGGTTTAGTGTTTAGGGGAACATAATCGTAGTGTTTGAGTTTTGGACCAACTGACGTGTCGTTGTCACCATCATAGTTAGCTTGTCCAGGAACTTCAGGAAGTGGCGATATTGGAGTTTCATCAGAGGAACTAACGTTATTATCATTTGAGTCAATGAAACTGTACTCGTTGGTGATGACTATGTTGGGAAATTGCAATGAGTCAATGGTTTTCCCTTTAGAAATTTGTCCGGACAGATTAAACGTATTTAAGAATTTGACATCGTGGGTAGTAATAATTGAATCGGTGGAAGGAGAGTATATGCGATAGTTGACATGACCATCACAGTAGCCTAAGAAGATACCTTCTTCGCCACTTTTGTCAAACTTGCCCACACGCTTGTGCTTCTGGAGATGATAGACGACATCGGAGCCGAATGGATATAATTTAGATGGTAGTTTAGAGTTTTTATGCCAGAGTTCCCAAGGAGTTTTGCCGTTCTCAAGAGCTGAAGTGGGAAGGATATTTAGCAGGAAGGTCGCTGTGTTGACAGCTTCAGCCCACCACTCTGAGTCGAGGCCAGCTTCAATCAATAGACACTTTGCCTTTTCGACTATGGAACGGTTTCCCCTTTCAGCTATTGGGTTTTGTTGCGGGGAGTAGGGTGCTGTTCGTAAGTGAACTATACCTTTGTTTTTGAGGTGATTTTTCATAGGGAGGTTTACGAATTCTCCACCGTTGTCTGAGACAATGCATTTGACTTTCCTTTCCAACTGATTTTCAACTAAGGTTTCAAAATCTTTGTAGCTTTCAAATGTTTCTGATTTCAATTGGAGAAATTGCACATGACGGAATCGAGAGTGACCATCGACTATTTGGAAGAAGTATGATTTGCCACCTTTTGATTCGGGAGTAATTGGGCCACATAGATCCATGTGGATAACATCCAAGGGTGATTCAGGGGTTGGAAAATTTCCCGAGAAGGGTAAAGCATGAGCTTTAGCAAGAGCGCATGTTTTACAAGAGAAATTAGAGAAATTCAAACCTGGGAATAATTTTTCCATAGTTTGATTATTCGGGTGGCCGTAATTGTGATGTAGTAATTTTAGTCTTTCGTCCATAGAGTTGACATTGTAGATAGGGGAATAAATAGGATCCATAACCAGTGGGAAAGTTAAGATTCGCCCTTTAGAGGAGCACTCTAAGAGAGTAGTGTTCCCATTTTTGATTTTAAACTGTCCTTTTTCGTTAGATATAGTCCATCCGTCCAGTAGTATGTCCACGAGTGAGATAAGATTTGCCTTAACGTTTGGTGCATATAAGGCATGGTTGATGTTGAAGTTATGGCCTGATGATGAAGTAAACATAGCATTGCCTTGTCCAAGGGCAATAAGCTCGTCTCCATTGGCCATTGACAGAGTAGTTTCAGAGTTGTGAAATGTTTTGAAAAATTTTCGATTGTTGAAGATTGAAAATGATGCACCACTGTCCAATATGGCGTGATCATTAGATAAGTCATTAAAAACTGATAGTACTTTGTTTGAGTTGTCAGTATTGCGATTTTCCCTTTCCTTTTTCCTTTTTAGAAATTCGTCACGTTTCTCAGGATGAAGTTGGAAGCAAGAAGATTCAGAGTGTGGCGCTAGAGGATTATGTTTTCCTTTTGAGCAAAGTTGTTTTGTCTTGGTGTCCATTGCCAAGGCAGTACCGATAGAAGATAAGTTTAGTGCTTTACGACGAGTTACTTCTGATTCGATATCTGAGAAAATATTCTCAATAGTCGGTCGTTGGTTGGTGATGTCGTATTTGCTTAAAATGATAGTGGCGGCAGTTTGATATGATTCAGGAAGTAGATTGAGAACGTAGTTTCCCATGATGTAAGATAAGATATTTTCTTTGAACAAGTCGGGAGCAACTTCTCTGAGTAGTCTCATTGTCTCTCTAAAGTTATTCATTGCTTCAAGAATATTCCCTTCAGTAAATTTGATTTTGAAGAGTTGACTGACAACGTATGAGCAGTTTTGTGTTGATTTTGAAGCATAATGATCTTTGATGCGCTTCCATAATTGAGCAGGTTCTACCGCATCGTCGTCAAGTATAAATTTGTGTTGATTGGGCCTGTCCATGAACATCTTGATTATTGTGTTAGTTTGCCTTTGTCGAATATTAAATATATTAAGTAGATCGGGATCGGTAGGAATTGGACATTTTTCGTCTAGAAATTGATCTAGATTTCGAACAGTTAGAGCATATTTAATATCCGTTTTCCAAGAACTATAATTTTTGTCAGTGAGTTTTTCGATTCCTTTAATTTCAGAGTAGTTTGAGGAATCTTGAAGGTAAGAGAAGTTGGGCGTAGCTCTCAATTCTGAGGTGGAGGCCATGTCAGGAGTAAAGGTATGTGTAGAGGATGAACGTGAACTCGAGCGAGAGGATGAAGTGTTGACAGACTGAGGAGTGGCCAGAGTTTATTTAATGCAGTGGCGCTGGGCCCATAACCCTGATAAGAATCAATAGAGTAAGTAAGTGAAGTAAGGACAGCAGATGGACAAAGAAAGGATGTGGACGAGGGAGGAGAGAAATGGACGAGCAAGGACAGGACAGGACAGAGAAAGGAAACAAAAGTTGTTACCTGATAAGAATCAATAGAGTAAGTAAGTGAAGTAAGGACAGCAGATGGACAAAGAAAGGATGTGGACGAGGGAGGAGAGAAATGGACGAGCAAGGACAGGACAGGACAGAGAAAGGAAACAAAAGCTAAAGAAACGGGTGAGCAAAAATATTAATAATGAGAAGAGAAAAGATTGGATGCATTGCAGTCGTAGAGCACATACTTGTTACCTGATAAGAATCAATAGAGTAAGTAAGTGAAGTAAGGACAGCAGATGGACAAAGAAAGGATGTGGACGAGGGAGGAGAGAAATGGACGAGCAAGGACAGGACAGGACAGAGAAAGGAAACAAAAGCTAAAGAAACGGGTGAGCAAAAATATTAATAATGAGAAGAGAAAAGATTGGATGCCGACTCAGTAGTGAGGAGGCATCCTTAAAAGTATTCAAGTTAGGGTATGCATATAAATAGTGATATAGGAGATTATCTAGTGTTAGGGTATCTAAATACATAGGTAGTCGTCTAAATCATATGCTAGGTGATGAAAAGTATAACATGCTTATAGAATATTAACAAATATCGTATACATTCTGAGCTGAACCACCGGTAATTTCTACATAAAAATGCAAAGGAAAATTGGAGGAAACAAAGATTTAATCTGCTTTCTACTTTTACATAAAAATATTAAAGTGGTTCCACCGTAACATAAGCACGCACTTTCTGTTGGCCAAGCTGCACCACTCATCATAATTGCGGCTCTAAACAACCCAGCGGGATTGCCACCATTTGCAAGCAGATGATAGGCTATAGAAATTGAACCCGCTTCATGTTTATAAAAAAGTAAAAAGAAACATAAGCAGAAACAGACAAACATATTAAAAATCTTGCGTAGAAAAAGAAAAAAAAGAAAATCTCATATACCAGATTGCCCATACAAAGTCACTTTTTGCGGGTCACCGCCAAAATGTTTGATATATTTCTAATCAATCAGACATTGCGGTTGAAAATTTAAGAATAACGTAAACCTCCAAAAGAAATTGAATTAAAAATCCTTTTTTTTAACTTTTTATGTGCACGCACATGAACCCACTGCAAAGCTAAGCGTTGATCTTTGAGGCCCAGATTTCCCACTCCAGCAGATCCGACCTGCCGTCCTCCTAAAAAACCCAAAATCTAATGCAAGCTAAAATCAGTCAAGCTTCTTGCACAAGATACAAGTAAGAGTTACATTGAGCCGATAGTTGATTGAAATATGAATAATTGGCTGCTTCATTTCAATGCTTCTTAAAACAATGGGAGTTCCATCATAGCTTATCGCTCCTCCTGAGTTAAAGCCGCCGCCATCTATTGATAATAAATTTACATGTAAATAAGATAGCAAAATATAATAAAAAACCACTTACATATCCAAACCATTACGGGCAATAAAGTCGAAGAGCTCCGATTAAAATCTTTTGGTATTTTTAGCTGAAGAAGTGCAAGGATTTTTATTCATTGCATAACTCATGAACTCATTAATAATCTATAAGCTCTTACGTCAAGTGTTAGGCAGTCTTCTCTGCCAGTTTGTCCAAATTTGAGCCATGGAATCGGACGCGTTTGATTCAAAAGTTTCAGTTGCAGACTTGATAAATTGACACTAGACTGGCCCTGTGGGCAAACATGAGAGGCCCTCTAGATACTCATCGATAATATACATAATTTGATTCTCTCAGAGCAGATTAACAGTTGAGAAAACCAATATTTTTTCGCATACTCACGGACGCATCAAAATTTGGATATTTTCCGGTTGGGACTCGAGGATTACGAAATCTCATATTTCCAACGGGTGGGTCAGCCTATTTGCAAAATATTTGAAGAAAGAATTGGAATCAAAAATTTAAGGTACAAAAATGAAGAGATTTCCTAACATATGGTATACCAAAGAATGAGTTGACATGCTGAGAAGATGATCCATGAAAAGTACCATAATCTAACGTAACTACTGGTGGCTCACTCCGACGAAATATGTTACCTGCGACAGGGACAATTGGTTCAGAGTAAAAAGATTTGTGAAGAGTTAATGCTTCTTGAAAAATAAGAAAGCCGAATGCAACAAAGCTCCAAATGCAGCGCATTGTGACTAATAATAGAGGGCGGTAGGGGAAAATTGGTATTTATATATGTGTTGAACGTCTATTTATACTCCTTTATTGCATGATAAAATTGAGCTTGAGCCAACAAATCAAACAATCTATCTTCGCAAACAGCTGTGTATTTTGATCTGCTGCTAATTGATTGTGTTTGGTACTTCTCTTGAATTGCGGAATGCGCTCAGGTGAGCTTGCATTCACAAGGTTTGATGTATCTGCTTTCACTTCCTTCGATTTATCCCAGCAAACCGGCATGTAATCTCTGGTGTCTGTGGCGGATAGGTACAGGCTTGATCAAGATGATGCCATATGATAATAACGCTACCCACAGCTTATTTTGCCCTGACTTATTCATACGAATTAGTTGCCTTCCAAATAATGTTCCTTCCCTTTTGTGATGAAGTAATATTTTGTTGCGGCTGAACATCACGAAAACCTCATATGATTATAAGCAATATTATAGGTTTACATAATAGCTTACAAACAGGATCGGGGCTGAAAAAAAGTGATGTTGAAATTAATGACACTACAACAGATTTTCGTTTCGCCATGGGGCGCAACAATTACGCAACAGTTGTGCAACAGTTACGAAACAATTGTTGTTTGCACTTAAGCTCCACTTAAGACCTGTAAGTGCTCAAAACAATTGCTACATAACTGTTGCGTAACACCGTTACGCCATTGTTGCGCCCCAAGACGAAAAGAACATTTTTTTTATTTCATACAATCTCACCCAGCTAGGGGCATGAAGGTTAAGGGCAATTAAGATGTAAGTACATGAGGAGTGGGTTTACTGGAGGAGAACACAGGGCAATAAAAGAAGAAACACAATAACAGAAACTATTGGGTGATAGGGACATTATTTAGGAATCTACCGGATTGAACAAGAAATGCAGCTACTAGTGGGGCGAAAGGAGAGTGAGAGAGGAGGCCAGAGGTAGTAAAAGGGACTTTATGATGACGGGCCGCTTTCTGAAGGGCACGACGTTGAGTTTGGTGAGCTGGGCAGGAGAGGAGGACATGTTCAGGTGTGTCTTTCGAAAGTAAGGGACAAAGCGGGCAATATGAGGAGGGTGAAGCTCTGAAGAGATAAAGGTATTGTTTAAGGGGGAAGTTGCCGGAACGGCACGAAACAAACATTTGTTGCAGAGTGATGCAGCTAGATCTGAAAACGTTGAGACAAAAATGAAAATTTTTGAGAATTTCATGACAGCTCAGAATTCGGCTAACACCCAAGCTTGACAGATTTCTAATGGTTTGTGCAAGGTCAGGATTTTCCAAAAAATTTCTGTTAAGTACTCGACTGCGCCGCACTCACATGTATATAATGTAGAGTAACTGAATAAAATAAGTATAAGGAATCTAAGACTAAAACCTCCACCACATCAAACCCAATATTTTCAGACATAGTTTGTATCAGTAGCTGTCACCTGCTGCAAATCCTCACAATTGACTGAGCATCTGCTCAAGCGACACGTCAGCACCAGCCAGGCTCCCTGCCCCATCATTTCCCGCTTGCTACCATCCCACTATTTCCTGCTCGCTCGTTCTCCGCCGTTTCCTCCGCGCTCCCGTTTCCCGATATCCAGCTCGTTAAATCACCATTCCGGATTTCCATTTGGCATACTTCAAGTAAGTCCCATCCATTTTCCATCAATTTTTCATTTTATTTTTTTATCCGTCTTTTTTGAATTTTACTAGCCCAATCATGCAGTTTTTTTGCATTTATTTGCCATTTTCGCTCCAATCATCACTTGCGCTAATGTTCATCAAAAAATTATCTTTATAAATACAAATTGCATAATTGACGATAATGGAGGATATGACCCTTTTAAATAAATACTCAGATCTTGTTGGTTACAAGATCGTCTGAAGAGCCAACCTTTTAAATAAATACTCAGATCTTGTTAGTTACAAGATTGTCTGAAGTTGGCGAAATAATGAGCCAACCTATACACGTCAGTAACGAAGTGTCACAGTATAGACGTCGCAGTAATTGATTAACGAATTGATTACAATTGGTTAAAGTGATCAATGAGGATTACATAGTATGATATGTGCAGAAACTAATTTATCTAACCTTTTAAATAAATACTCAGATCTTGTTAGTTACAAAATCGTCTGAAGTTGGCGAAATAATGAGCCAAGCTATGATGTAAAAATGTGTGTAAGTTAACAGGTTAGTTTTAAGAAGGAAGAGTTTGGACTAAGAGCATCTACCCCCGTTGCAGTAAATTTTCAGTAGATACTTGCATAATTGCTGCATCCATAGTTACTGAAATGAGGTTTCACACCCTCGTATGCAGATTCAGTTAGCAAACACGCGATGGGAAAATTTTGTCACCCTCGTGTTGACTTGCCCATTCAGTAAACTCCACTTTTTTTTCTCGCGTTCTCACTACTCATTTCACTCTCCTCAACTTTTCAGATGGAACAACTCATACTTGATGAATTACTTACAATGGAAGAAGAAATAATTGTATTTACAGAATCGCTAAACTCATATGATACAACAAGGCCTAAAAAAAAAAAAGAATTAATAAATTGAGACCGTGTTGAAGGACATCAACGCTTGATGAAAGATTATTTCAATGTTAATTGTACATACAACAACCATCTCTTTGAACAATGATTCCGAATAAGCAAATAACGTTTGGTGAGGGGGGTTTTCCACTTCTCCTGACATTTATATGTCCTGAGGAATATGAAGATTTTTCGTTAGATGAAGATTTTTTGTAAGTTAATTTTGAAGAACCTACAGATTCATTATCAACATCCACATCAAGTTCATCTACATTAAGATTATCCATGCTGTTTGCTAAACTACTGGACATAAAACTGTGAATATAAATTAAATGTTTTTAATGATTTAAATTTAAATTTTCAATCAAAAAATAATTAAATTATTTCTTAAAGAAAAATTTTAAATTTTATTCTAAAAATTAATTAATTAACAATAAAAATGTAATACAGAAAATATGTAATTACAAATGATATTATTAAGAAATAACAATAACTATTAAGGGACCAACTAAAAAGGTTTAATAAGTCAACCAAAACAATTAATACCAAAAATCTATCTTGGTAATATTGGGACTAAGCACTGAGTACTAATATGGTGAACCAATAAATCAAAAAAAATTTCTAAAAAATTAAGTTATTAATTTATTAAAAATTTTAGTGATCCTCTAGGACTAAGAGTATAACTTTATTATGGTCAACTAGGAAAAAAATTTATAAAAAAAGGTCACTTACACTCAGTGATTCAGCAATTAAGCCAAAATCATTGTAATTGCAATAAAAATTTAATAATATAATTGAGATTTGAAAAGGTTTACTTACTAAAGTGATCAAGAAATCACTTTAAAATTTATCAAATTTAATCTAATTTAAACCAAAAAGGTCAAACCCAAGTTTGAAAGACGGTCGCGGCAAAAATTATCTTTTTTGCTTTAGGTAGTCTGTGTGTTAGGTTGTTTGTTGAAAGGTGTTGTATTGTTAGGAAAGGCCTCCAATTGTTGATGGGTTGCCTAAAAGATGAAGAAGAAGGAAAAGAAGTAAAGAGAAGGAGAAGGAAAATATAAAGGAGGGACTAAAATAGGTATTAAGAAATGAAAAATAAAAATGTAATAAAATAGTTAAATCAAAATAGAGAGTTGTAACGACAATTTGTGAGAAATGAAAAAACAGTGAGTTATGGTTTATTTGTAATTATTTAATCAAGTAAATTAAAAACTTCTCTTCACAGATAAGAATTATTATTATTAATAGACTTAAAGCAACCTTAGAGTTATTATTGAATATTTATATTAGACTTGTATTACTAATAAAATAATAATAATGAATTGTAAGTTTTTAAAATTTCTATAATTTAAGTGATGCATCTACATATAATTATCTAAAGACTTTTTTTAGGCAAGGGATCCTCTGGAGCGCCACAAATGAGTATTTACAAAATAGAAATAAGTTAAAACAAGAATATAAAAGAATATAACTAAAACATAAATATTGAGAGAAAAACATGAAACAATAAACTAAACGTGTGAGTAAGTAACCAATTTTCCCACCATAAGTTCCTAAAACAATTAATTAAAATAATCAGTAACTAAGTTAGTCTGAAACATAAGAACTGTGATTAAAATAATCCAAAACAGATATTACAGTGAGATGTAAAATGTTTGATTAAAACAAATAAAATTATTTTCACACAAAAATTCATGTAATCAATTTAATCCAGTATAAAGCAAAAATAATTAATTGTTTTAATTAAGTAATTAATTCAATAACTAGTCTAAATGAAACAAATAATTAATTTAATGATATTTCTAATCAAAGTGAGAATTTGAATACCATCTTTTTAAATAAGTGTTTTAATTTATTTAAAAAATTTAATGACAAAATTAAGGGTCAAAAAAGTGCCAAATATTATTGTTGAATAAGATATGTAAGGCTTTATTTAATATATAAATTTCATTAATTAATTTAATTAAATTAAAAGTTAATTTTACACTTATAATTATTATATATGTTTAAAATTAATTAATTATTAATTTATATTTATTAAATAAATAAAAAGCAGAATAATTAATAGAATATAAAATATATCATGCTTAATTTAAGTTTGTAAATAATTTATATAATAATAAAATTAATAAAATACTTGTATAATTTTATTATGCAATAAAATATTAATTTATATACATAAAATGCATAATTTTACGCCCTCTTTTGGTTCCAGTAAATTACATAACATTTACTGGGCTCCTGGTACAGCCTGGCTGACAAATATCCAGTTGAGCACACATTGAGGTGGTGTTGAAACAATCATGAGGAAATATTGATTTTAATTTGAACACAACTTTAAATTAATTCAAACATTTATTGAAGCACAGTTGATTATTAGCAAAAAAATCTTGATTCTTGACTTACTAGAATTTTTGTAGGAATATTGAAGTAAGTGAACCCCACTACCAAAAAAAAGTGGGAACATCAATAAGATTGTGAAAAATCATTTTTTTTGTTTTTTGTTTAAAAATGTAAAAAATGTTGTATAAATTGAATTAAATCCCTTTTAAATTCTTTTAAAAAATTTTCACTAATCAATTTATAAAGGTATCTCCCAATACTATTAAAATTTATTCAAAAAAAAAATATAAAAATGATACTTTTCATCAAAATTTAATTACTAAAAATTTCCTGAAGTATATATTTGCTCTTATTGTATGAGAATATATTCTTAAGTATTTCTCAAGCTTGAAAGTATTAGTAGAAGCTACATAGAGTTCAAAATTGATGGTAATAATAATTATGTTAATTGTACCATCCGAGAAATCAATATTTATACCATCATTTTAGATTTAAAAATATTTTATTGTCACTATTTTTTCAAAAAAAATAATTTACCATTACCTTCATTATAGAAAAAAATAAGTTTCAAATTTCAACAAGAATAAAATATATGGCTAAAAAGTTTTGCAAAAAAGTTATAAGTTTTTTTTGTTTTGTGCCATTTCACTTTCAATTCTCTATAATTCATTATATATGTATATTATTTATTCTCTTTAAAATTTATCCTCCCTAATACTAACCTCCTGTCAAGGGGTCTTTCAAGTCTAGAAGGTTTTTCACGGTGGTTTAATGGCAATAATAAATGAATTTTTGGATTTCAAACTTGGGGTACATATTTCCTTATCTTCTTGAATATTTACTCAATATAAAGAGGTAAAAAATTAAATTATTATTATAATTAATGGATTAGAATTAGGTGAATTTAAATACTAAAGAAATAATAGATAGTAATAAATATTTTAAATAGTTATAATAAATAAGTGAGAATTGGAATGATTAAAAAACAACCAAAAAGGGAGGCCTTATATAGGCAAAGGAGAGACAAAGAACGGCAATAAAATTCTAAAAACAGTAGTATGAGAGAGAGAGAAACAGGAATATTCTAGAAGATGTATTTTAAAATAATAAAGTTGTTTTAAAAAGAAGGTGCCAAAAAGATGTATTTACAGAGTATTTCAGGAATACATTAATTTATTTAATATTCACTATAAAGTTCAATTCTAAATAAGAAATTTGAATTTTTTGTATATATTAATTTTTATTTAAATATTGAAAATTTTATTTTAATTTTAAATCTATTTTTTAATATAGATTTTTATTTCTTTCAACCTGTCAATGAGCACGGTGTTAGAGAATAAAAATATAACGGACATTTTTAACTCAATTTTAATTATTCATTAATTTTACCATTCTGTAATTAGTTAATTTATTATAGGTAATTTTAATGTAACTAATTTATAATTAAATAATTAAAATAATAAGGCATGGATTCATCCAGTAAATAATAATCAATTATTTTACTGGGTAAGTCTAGCAGCATGGCTGACACTCCCTTACTCTAAAAAAACAATAAAAAAAATCATATTTTTTTTTCTTTTTATATTTCTTTAGCAGAGTAGGAAGATTACATATCTCCTTCCTAGGTATCCAAGAATAATATTCAGCAGATTTATTCTTGAGTCTCAATAAGTATTCTGTACCTTTTTCAGCATTAACTATTCCGTCATTTAGAATCTTATCAGTTTCTGCTGTCTCAGTTATTTCTGTAGGGGTCTTTTATGGTCTTCCCCTCCTTTTTGGAAATAAATCACTATTGGATGTGTAAGTTTTCAAAAGAGAGTTTGGAAAAACAGGACGTTTTATGTCATATGGAGAATACAAAATAACTTCAACTGCATTATAACCAACTATTCTTCTGACAACAAATGGACCAACAAATGGGTCTTTCAATTTGTTATTACCTTGTAAATTGAAGTGTACTGTAGAAATCAACACCTATTCACCCTTTTTGAAAGTGTATTCTATATGGGATCTGTCCCATCTCTTCTTCTCATATTCAAAGGATTTTTCAATACATTTTTGAGCATGACTTCTGCAAAGTTGTTGCATATGAAGAAAAGATTTTACACCAGGATGTAAATCCAATTTAGGTATTTTATTATTGAGAATTTGGGAAGGAGTATTTGGAACATATCCAAACCAGAGCTCAAAAGGCTTTCTTTGAGTAACAGAATGAACAGTGCTATTATAAGTAAATTCCAACCCAGGAAGTAAGGTAACGCAATCATTAATGAATCTGTCATTGTCTTTATACTCAGGGACAAAGGCACAAAAACTTCTTATTATGTCCTCTAGAGTCTGAATCATTCTTTCAGCTAATCCGTCAGTCTGAGGGTGATGGGCAGTAGAAAGTTTCAGATCACAGCCACAAAAATCCATCAGAGACATCCAAAATTCAGAAGTAAAATTAGGGTCTCTGTCAGAGATTATGGCTTTAGGAAAACCAGCAGTATTAAACATATGAGACCACCATAAGAAAGCTAATTCTTTAGTGGAAACATCCTTGTGAGTAGGGATAAATTTACACATTTTTGTGAATCTGTCCACAATAAATCAACAAGAGTTATAACTTTCTTTTCCAGCAATGGGTAATCCTGTTACAAAATCCATGTTTATTATCTGCCATGGTGCATCAGGAGGTTCAATATGTTGCATCAATTCAGCTCTCTTACCAGTCAATCTTTTTGATTTTTGGCAAGAATCACAAGATTCAACATATAATTTGGTGTCTTCAGACATATTAACCCACCAAGCAGTGTTTTTAATTCTGTTAATTGTTTTTTCAAGATCAAAATGTCCAGCTAATATGTCATCATGACAGATTTTAAAGATTATTTCTTTCATAGAAGGAAGAATAACAATGAAATTACTCAACTTTCTCCTATAATATAGATATCCTTCATCAATTGAAAATTTACCTTTCTCCAAAGCCTTCTGGTACTTTGTTGGAAGGCTTTTAATAAATGCTTGTATTGAAGCATTATTTGGATCATTTAATAAGGTGTATAGATTTTTAAAGTTAGTGTTTTTATCATATGAATCCAGAATAAGCTGTAATAGTTCTTCCTCCATATCAACAGATGTATCCCATGAATATGAATAACTTCATCCTCAGAATCATAAGCAGGATTAGAGTCATAATTTGGTAAAGGTAATCTTGATAATGTATCCACATTTGAGTGAACAATACCAGCCCTATGAATAATTTTCATTCGCCCTCTGTATCCCTGAACAGGTAACTTCCATCTGAACATATTTCTGTGAGGTGTTTTCAAGTTTAAATAGGATTTAACTGCACTGCAGTCAGTGACAAGTTCAAATTTCTGGTCATATAGGTAATAATGTAGCTTTTCTAGTGCCCACACTACGGCAAAACATTCAAGCTGAGTGGCAACATATTTCCATTCACTCTTTCTCAAGGTTATTGAAATATAACAAATTACTACTTCTGATACTTTATCATTCCTCACTTGTTTTTGATAAAGGGCAGCACCAAGACCAATAAAACTGGCATCAGTGTACAAATCAAATGTTTGATTAAATTCAGGTAAAGCAAGAATTGGTGCTTACATCAAACAGTGTTTCATAGTCTCAAAATATCTCTGTCTTTCACTATTCCAGACAAAAGCAACATCCTTTCTAGTCAGTTGTGTAAGGGGTAATGCTATGACTTGGTAATTTTTAATATACTGTCTATAGTATCCACATATTCCAAAAAATCTCTGGAGCTCTCTAACTGTGGTAGGAGCCTTCACCTGTTGTATGGCTGCCACTTTGTTTTGGTCAACACATATCTGTAACCTTGAAACAACATGACCAAACACTTTTAAGTAATTAAAAACAGATTTACATTTCTTCAAAGAAAGTTTCATATTTTTTTCATCCATTTTGTGGAAAACTTTACACAGGTGTTTAAGATGTCCCTCAAATGTTTTTGAGAATATAATTATTTCATCAATATAAACCATTAGCCATCCTTCAATTATCTCCTGATGGAATGTGTTATCCATAACTTTTTGAAAAACTGAAGGGGAATTTTTAGGGCCAAATGGCATCCTATCATACTTATAAATACCCATATGAGTAGCAATCATCAGAAAATTCTGGGAATTCTTCTCAACAGGTACCTGGTGATATCCCTTGTTACCATCCAAATAGCTTATATATCTAGCACCTTGTAAGGTAGCATGTATAGAGCTAATTTTGGTAAAGGATAGATATCATCAACAGTATAAGTATTCAATGCTCTATAATCACCACATAACCTGGCTTTATCTTTTTCATAAGAAATTAGGACAGGTGAGATAACACAATATTTAGGTGTCTCAACTACCTTTTCAATAATATTCATTTTTAAAAGGGTGGAGATATTATCCTCAATATCTTTTCTCCTTGTGGGAGAAGCAGGATAAGGATTCCTCTTTAAACTAGGTGTTATGTCAGTTAATGGAAAAGATGATGAAAGTTTCATCTCTTCTTTAACTAATCCTAGTTTATGTGACCTATGAGCAAAGGCCATAGGAAAAGATTTTATCAATTTAATGATGGAGTCTTTATCCTCATCAGAAACTTGTTCTCCAAAAGAAGAATTTTCAATTTCAGGCATAAGGGCATGCATTTCTTTTGTGGATCTTCCTTTATATTGAACAATGGAATTACATGTTTTCAATTCTGGTTTAAATAATTTTTTGAGGGAGGAAATCTTAAATTTTCTCTTCCCATTCATCTCCATTGTGAAACATTGGTTTGAAGCATCCAATTTTATGCCATATTTGGTTAAAATGTCATTTCCTATAATAAAACAACTGCTTAAGTTATCATTTTTCATGACAACAAAATCACATATAGCTCTTACAAAGCCATGGTTATATTTAAAAAACACTGTGGCTTTGTATTTACCAATGGGGGACAAAACACAGAAGTAACCTCTCCAATTTTCAGAAATGATAGGCATAAGTTTTTATTTATAGTCTTGATCCACTGAAGCAAGTGCTTTTTCAGATACTACACTTCCTCGAGCTCCAAAATCCAGAACAACTTCAATGCTGGTTCCATTGATCAAGAATGGTGCTTTGAGAGGGGCGAAAAAATTGAGCTATCCTCAATGTTCTTTATGATCTAAGCATCCTCAACTATAGATAAATCATTATTATCAATGTCAATAATATTTAAATAATGAATAACTTCTTCCAGCATCAAGATTTCTTGTTGAGATTCATATGAAATATTGCTGGCACAATCACTTGAAGTATGATCCAGTGCTATTGTGTCATCAGCATGCTCCTCAGTCTGTTCAACAAGATTTATCTTCTTGTCACAAACATGGCCTTTCTGCCAAGGTTTGTTTCACTTGAAGCAAGTGTTTGTTGCATACTTTTTAGGTGCAACAGTGGCAGAAGGTTTACCAACCTTTTCCAGAGGTTTCTGTTGGTAAGTGGAGGGGTTCTCCAAAGGGGTTCTAGGAATGAATCTTCAGGAATCATACTTGTTGTTTAGAAGGATCTCATTACAAGTATTAATTGAATAAAAGGGCTCTCTGGAGAACTCAGTCCTAGCCACAATCAAGTCTCTCAGAGACATAGGTAATTTACAGAGGATCCTGTCCTTCCATAACTCAAACTCCATATTTTGGTCCGTTTCCCTCAAGATTTTTACAAGTTTCCTTAAGAACGCAATAGGTTTATCAGTTGAAGAGCTATATCTAGTTTCCTCATACTGCCTTTGTTGAGCCATCCTAAACTTGGAGCCACCAAATTGTGCTCTAATCAATTTCTTCCAATCTTCCCATGAGTAGTAATTCCTATCCAAGAGAACAGATTCATACCATATTAGGGCTACACTGGTAAATAAAGAAATAAAATTAGACAAAATTTCATCATCTGGGAGTTTTTAAGACTTTTTTAAGTTATCAATTCTGCAAATGACTTGCTGCCAATCAGAAGAAGAATCGACATCAAATGTTGGGTACTGGTCAAGTATTGGCCAATTCTTTTGATTTGAAGGAGTCTTCTTAGTATTAGCTTGTTTCTAAGTAAGAAGCAGCTGTAACTTCTCTAATTGTGAATTAATATCATTGTTTAATCCTTCTGTTGAAGATCCTGGTGCATCATCAATTTTTGATGGAAACTCAGTGGTATCAACAGGCATTTCTGAATTTAAATTTACTTTAGATTAACTAGCAACAGGTAAACTTGGAGAATCCTGTACAATATGTTCCTTCAAAGAAATTTCAGAATATTTTTTATCATTAAACTATGAATTCAATTTTTCTTCAATGGTTGTTAGTCTGGTTTTCACTCTTGGAAGACTAGATAAACTCTCATAGATTGTTGCAAAAGATAACTGGGTTTTATTTTGAAAGGATGAATAATTATCACTCAATCTTTTCAGGTTCATCTTATCTACCTTTAGCTCCTAGAAACAGGCAGACACATTATCTTGTAGTTTAGACAAATTATTTTTTATATTTTGCCATAAAGCAACTTTTTTTTCATGAGTTGCTTTGTAATGAAACAAATCATCAGAAACTCTCTGTAACTAACTCCTTAATGATTTCTATCCCTGTTCAGTTATAAAACTATTATATTTCTGAGTTAATTGCATTTTGTTCATGATATGATTTTGTTTAGAAATAATATCTCTCAAATATTCATCATTAATATTTGCTACATCTGGAGTGTTTCTCAAGAAAGAAACAGAGTAACTTTCCAGATTCTCATAAAACTCAGGCCCAAGTGTTTCATTAATAATAGCCATATCAGGATTTATTATTGAAGTAGAAATTAAAACTAAAGGATTAGATACATTAGAACATTGAGTGATTTTTCTACTCTTATTAACCTCTATTGGTCTCATAGTTTCATCCCCTCTTCCAGAAAAACCTGAAGGAACTGTATCAGTAACAAGAAATGATACTTGAGATTAAATAGAGGGACTTACCAAGGCTTGGGAAAGAACTGGATATTGTTTTTTCTTTTTCTGCCTCCTTGATAAGGGTGAGGATGTGTTGGGTTGAATTGACTGGGTCTTGACGGACCTGCCTGAGGTATTTGAGGCTGCTGCTGTTGAGACAGATAATCCCACTGGGTGTTTAACCAATCCTACTGCCACTTTGACACTTCCACCTTTTCTGGTTGCTTAAGATACAATTGTGGAAGATCCCTGGGGAGAGGAGGTCTCCTATTCTCTTGAACAAAGGCATCTTTTTTTCTTACCTTTTCTTCTAGTGAGTCTGTTCTTGCTCTCAGTCTTATGTTCTCTGTCCTCAGTTCTTTTATATTTTTGGAGAGATTCTTTACTTTCTGACGTAAAGGAATTTATTTTATTTTGAAGCCTTTGGGAAGTCCTTCTAGGGGGTTTATGGAAGGCTTTTGTTCATGGGTATTTTTCTCCACTAGTATTTCCACTTCCTCCATTTCCACCTCCTGATTGGTTCAATTATTGATTAATTTGAGCCAATTTTGTAGTCAAGGGAGAACTTACAGAAGTAGCTTCATCATAATCAATGAGATCCAATTCTTCTTCATCAGTAGCAGAAACATCTTTATCAGTCATTTTTAAAATATAACTTGAACTGAGGGAAGGAAATATTAAATATATTAGTTTTATTTTTGCTTTTTTAAAAGAAAAATAAGGAAAAAAAATTATAAATCTTCAGGACAAAAATCAACTGAAATAATAGTCACAATTTTTATTAATTCAAAATAATTTTATAACCAGGATTAAAAGAAATCAACTGAAGAAAAAAAATTAATTTTTTAATCAATAAATTAAATTTTGATAATTATCATGATTTAAATCAACTGAAATAATAATCACAATTTTTATTAATATAAAATAATTTTATAACCTGGATTAAAAGAAATCAACTGAAGAAACAGAATTACTTTTTTAATCAATAAATTTAATTTTGATAATTATTAGGATTAAATTCAACTGAAATAATAATCACAATTTTTTTTAATTTAAAATAATTTAATAACCAGCATTAAAAGAAATCAACTAAAGAAAAAAAATTTTTTTTAACCAATAAATTAAATTTTGATAATTATCAGGATTAAAATCAACTGAAGGATATTTAATTACCAGGACTTGATGTCAACTGAAATAATTTTAATATATATTAATTTTATTAATTTTAATATTTTTATTGTCAGGACAATTTTTCAACTGTAACAACAATATTATTTTAATTTATCAGGACAAAGTCAACTGAAAAAAAAATATATAATATAATAAGATATTTTATATTTTTATAGGACTAAGAACACTATAGTTCTATCTTTGTCAACTAGTAAAAAAAATAAAAAATTCCAAATTAACAGACACCTCCCCCTGTAATATGAGCAAATTAATGCCACTTACAGAGTGCTGAGTAAAAGGAAATACATAGATTATGAAAAGTGCAAATTGAACCACAAATAGTAATCAATATAATTACCACAAATATATTTGGCTATAGTCAATATATGAACCTAAGTTTTGGAGCCCAGTTCAATTCCTGGTCACAGAAAAAAGTAAGTCACGTTGTGGTATGGGCCTTGCAGGAAGCATGGTTTTGAACCAATCAGCACTCATAGTCCAGGAAGAAAAAAAGGGGAGTTAGAACCGTAGATAGAATTAAAATATAATATGTATTTGTGTGTTTTAAAGAGATGGAAATAGAAGTGCAAAAAGAGGATTTAGGGTCTGTGCGCTCGGATTTTGCAGTGGGATGTGCCGCACAATGGGGAATTGTGTGTTATCAATTTAGGACCGCAAGCGCTAAAAAATATGGATTTGGATTTTCCAATAATTGTGTGTTACGAATTAAGGAAGGAGTTATGGCTTAACAAGGACTCAAGTGCATAATATACTGCACCGTGGAAAGTGCTATAATTATTGAGATAAGTAACGTAAGCTGCAGAGTCTAACTAGTCAAGTAAATTTTTGCATAAAATAGACCCAGCCAATTTCATACAGAATACACCTACAGCCAACCTGCTGAACTTCCACCTTCACTTCATCATCTACCCATTACTGACAAAAATCTCCTTCTCTTCTCTTTACCAGGACTATTGACTAGTAATGAGGCGAGGAGCATGGGGAATCAATCAAAAAAAGAAACTACCCAAGAGTCACGGCAACTAGGACCAGTGTTAGAATGGGTCAAACCTGGAAGTAGCGCTGAAACAAAAAAAAGGTATAGTCAAGAGGGAATATATGGAGTATGAGTGAAACAAGTAAAAAACTAGTGTTAGTAAGCATAGGGTGCAATTAGGTGCTGCAGTTGCTACAAGCGGTGTACGTAGTTTACTAATAGAATAGTTATTGTTTTACTAATGTGGCGCTAGAGCCAGCGCTGGAGATCCACTAGGGAACTGTGTCTTGAGCGCTGGAAAAATATAAAAAAGAAGGACTATCTGATAGGAAAAAAAATCACATCTATAAGGAAAAATAATAACAATTGACAAATTAATTAGTTAACATACAATTAGTTAATAATTGTGAAGTCAAGTATAAGATATTAATTTTTCTGTGGTCATTTGTTTGAGAATAATATTAGAGATATTTCTAAGTCTTTGTCATTTGCGCATCTGTGTGTGTATTTCATATAGTATAGTAGAAGAATGCAGCATAGAGAGAATATATAGATTCAGTAGGATTGACTATTATTAGAGTTATTTTATTGCTATAATAAGTCATATTCAAAGAGAGCTCTTCAAGAGAGAGTAGCTGTGGATATTAGTGCTTGTTAAGAATAGAAATATACAGATAGTAATATTTTTTTTTCCTGATCTTTTACTTATCCCTCAACTTATAAACTTTCTAATCAGATATTTGTTTTACACATTATTGCGCTGTCTTTAAAAATAAGAGTGGCAGGTACTTCTTTTTAGAAATTAAAAAGGAGAACCAACCCATCTCGCATTGTGTCTACTGCTTAGTACTTTAGAACTCTCTACAATTGGTGTCCCAACAGTGGCATAATTGTAACTAGTGTTTTTGATTAGAATGTTTGGTTTTCAGGGTTTTGTCAAGAGGATGTGATTAAGCCAGTGCTTCAGCGGAAGAGTTGTAGGGTCTACAATGAGTAGATCAATAGCCGTTTTCAGAGGGTAGCCTAGGGCTGTATTGTGAATATAGTCAGTTTTAATTACCAAGTGTGTGTTTTTGTGATCTTTGTTTCGATTTTATATTTTCAAAATGGATCCTACTGCAACTACATCTAAGGGATGTCAGGAGAGGGTTAAATCGTGCAATTCTTTGGCATCGTTGCCACAGATGGTAACTATGATCATTAGGTGTAAAGATGAAAGCTTGCGTTTTGCGGGCATTAATACCAACAAGCTTTTACGCAGGTTTGAACAAGCAGCTGAAGTTAATGAAGCAACTGAATATGATATGGTGCACCAAGTACAATTCTTTGTAGCTAATGAGTGCAAAGACAATTTAGAGGATCTAAAGGGGCACAAAGAGTGAAATTGGTCAGCACTAAAAGAACAGATGCTCAAGAGATGGCCAAAGGTTACCAAGGAAACTAAGTATACGATGAAGGACCTGGATATCTTGGTAAAGAGGGTCAAAGCTAAAGGGGGTGTTTGAGACCCAAAGGAATTTAAAAGTTTTAGGGAAGACTTCAATTGAATAGTGGAATATTTAGTTAGTAATGAAAATTTTAGTGATGCTAATGTGTCTTTACCTTGGTTTTGTGAAGCATTAGTGCCAGAAGTTGAAGACTGGGCAAAGATGCGCTTTGATAATGAAGGAAAGCTAGTCAAGAAGAGGGATGGTAATTATGAGTACCCTGGATTAGAAGAAGTAGAAATGGCAGTGGAAGCGGAAATGAAGCTGCGCCAAGTTGAGCGTCACGCAGCTAGAGTCGCTTTGGATAACAAAAAAAATGGACGAAGATGCGTCTGGTGTACAATCACCTCCTCAGATGTCGTCTCCTAAAGTTAAAGCTTTCACTAAGGAGCCAGATTCAGTTATGGCAAGGATTGATGAGTTGGAGAAAAAAAAATTGAAGCGGCGAAGGGGAAAGAATTGTTTAGGCCCAAGAGTTCTCCTCAACCTTTTCTTTTTGCTGCTATGGTGTGCTGCTATTGTAATAAGGAGGGGCATACTAGGATGAGGTGTAATGCGCTTCAAAAGTATAAAGAGGAAAGGGTAGTGTCAGTGTATCTAGTATTTAAGTATGATATAATAGTATTTATTTATGGTCCTACTACTTATTAATACATTATTTAGTGGTTAAACCTCAGGGGAAGACTAATAAAATAGTTATACTCAAATAAAACTCACAATACTTGGATTTAAATGTGTGCTAGTGGTGGAAAATAGATGAATATAATATAGTTATAGCTTATATAAAGATAATATCAATTTATAATGGCTTTATAATATATTTCTAATTGCTAATAATTATATTTTAGTGTTTGTTTGAATAGTAGTAAGTGAATGATGTCTAATAACTGTCAAAATCCTCCCTTACGTATACCAAAATCCACTGGAGTGCACAGACCTTCAATCCAGATGATGCCACTGCTATCCCCGGCAATTACAGCACTGTGAGGGCCCATCACCTCCCCATGGCGTCAACTTCAAGCAGATTCAACACCTATACCTCCAGTAAGGACCCTCCATCACAATTAATGATAACACAGACCTATACCATAAATAGAAAATCTGGATAAAAGCAGATACCATAAAGAAACAGGTAAAATAACTCATACAAAGAGAATATAATGAAACCCAAAGCATATAAAGGAAAAAAATGAAATGTCCAAGCCCCCAATAACATTCCCAAGCATCCATATTAACCCAGAAATGACCTCCCAACCCATAAATCCGTGAATATCCATTTAAGGAAGCAGGTTAAGTTGTCCAAACTGAGTGTATGTGCCTGAAATAGATGTTTATGCTTCTGTAGGTGTTGTGAGTCCACTTGATACATCCATATGACCTAAAATAAGCAGAAAAACAAATGTTATAGGCTATTGAGAGGCTAAAACCCACTTATATACCTAAATATACATAATATACTGCATATTTCACTTAATATGAGATTTATGTATACATATAAGCTTATGTATGTCAATAATTACTTAATATCACATAAGATAAGTATATTATGACTCCATTAACACATTAATAAGTATTAATAGGCTATGGATAAGCTATTTAAACTACTATAATTTATATAATAGAGTAATAATTATATATATATGTAATATAATCATATATATTATTATTTTAACCTTATTTTAAAGATATAAGCTTAATGTTCTTAAGTTTATTTTATTTTAAGTATAAAAATACTCAATCCTAGGGATATCTAGGCTGACAGGTAGTTTACAAGGATGGGACTATGCTTATGTTGGAAGATGGTACTAAGCATGTTAAAGACAAGAATCAAGGGATGCGAGCCATGGTCATTGATCATATTAATAAAAAGTCTATGGAAGGCAGGTTGAGTAAGAGCAATGAGCCTGAAATTAAAGAGAAAGGCAAGGATGCAAAGTCAGTAAAATTTGCAGTTACTTGCGCAGTGTTGGATTTTAAAGTAAAATAAGGAGCGGTTGTAGCGCCACTTAGCACAGCGCATTTGGAGATGTTTGCAGAGAAGCACAAGAAAATGGCCCCACCTACAATTACTAGGCCAAGAAGGGCTGACGCTAGGTATGCAAATCCAGAGGATATGGAGGAAGTAGGGTATACTACTAGAGAGAATACACCTGCACCTATCAAGGATGTTGAAATGGATGGTATGGAATCAATTTGTTATGGTGTGGAACATCAGGAAGAAGAAAAACCTGCAATGTTGGAGGAGCCAGAGGTAGTACAGCAAAGAGTGGTACCTACTGAAGGAAAGCTGGGAACAAGGCATAAAAATCCAAAGAGCCCACCTGGTAGAGCAAAAGCTGGTGCGAAGGCGAATCAACCTAAATGGAGAATGCAGTGCCCAGTTCACTCTGATTTTACTAAGGTAGCCGAGGATTTAGTTGCAAAATGTTTGAAGACTACAGTCTCTGATCCATTGGGGATGCTGACAGAAGTAGCACAGGATGTAGCAAATGGAATTGTGGATAAGTGCAGGAAGAAAAGGGTTGCTAATTGCGCTGAGTTTGATGTTGGAGAGATGTCATTTCAGCCATTTGTTGGATTACCTAGGGCGCCACATTATGCAGGACCTTAGGGTATTTAACAATTACTTTAAATGGTAAGCAAATTAAAGCATTATAAATACAGATTCACAAATCAATGTGGTGTCAGTGGATGATGCCGTGGATTTAGGTCTTCCTGTTAAAGATGGTGAGGGTACTGTCGCAGGAATTGGTGGAGGAAGGTTGCCTGTTATAGGTTTAGCAGAGTATGTATGCACTAGAGTTGCAGGAGCAATAAGGGATATACATTTTTATGTTCCAATGGGTGTAGTTAAACCAGTTTTAGGCATGCCATTTTAAATGGATTATTCTGAAACTATCGATTATTGTTTGAATAAGACTATTGGAATAAGGATTATGGGTGATTATGGTGTTCCAGTAACAGCAGTCTTAGTAGCGCCCAAGGATGGTGGCTGGGAAACTAAGTACTCTGGAGCTGTGCAGTTAGAGAAAGAAAGAGAGTTTTATGAGGAAGTCTCAGATGATGAGATAGGACAACTGCCAGGAAGGCAACAATATTTTCATTAGGGACTGGAATTTAGGGTGTTAATCTCCCAGGATGAGAGGAACCTGGATAGTGACCAGTCAGTCCAACAAGAAGGGATACCTAAAGTGGTACTTCATAGGTGTCTTGGGAATACTACTGTAGAATGTATTATACCTAAGCTTTTTGATTTCTTTTATGATGTATTTTTATACTTATATTAAAAAGAAAAGACCATAACAGGATTTAGGTGCAACCAGTAGTTATATTAGAAAGGGTTTGATTTTAATTAATAAAGAAGCAGCAAGATCTGTTTTGCATCAAAGTATAAACCAGTAGCTTTTAAGGCTTAACCAGTTAATGTAGCAATGCCTGATTTGAATCCTCCTTTGCAGAGGCCAGCGCTATCTAGGAACCCTTATGATACTCCTTTAACAAAGTTTCCGCCTGATTTTGCGGCTACTTGTAAGATTACAATGGAAAGGCTTCAGATGTTTAATTTTGGACCAGAGGATTGGTTGTCTCAGGAAAAAAAAGAAGTTATTGCTGCATGTTATGGTTCTTAGGGAAAATTCTATTGCGTTTTCAGAAGAGGAAAGAGGTTTGTTGAAACACTCTTATGGTAAACCTTATATTGTTCCAGTTATAAATCATGCGCCGTGGCAGAAAAAGGCTTTTCCAATACCAGCAGCTATAAGAGAAGAGTATACAGAATTAATCAGGGGAAAGTTAAAGTCTGGCTTGTATGAACAGTCTATGTCTAGTTATTCAAGTCCAGTGTTTTGTGTTGTTAAACATAATGGTAAATTAAGGGTTGTTTATGATCTTATGGAGATGAACAAGGTTACAGTAAAGGACGCAGGGATGCCACCAACACCAGAGGAGTTTGTGGATTCTTTTGCGGGACGTGCATGTTATGAATTAGATGATATTATGGGAGGATACGATGAGCGCAAATTGGAAAAATCATCCAGACCCATGACAAAGTTTGAAACACCACTGGGGTGCTTCAGTTTGACAAGGTTACCGCAAGGTGCAACAAATTCTGTGGTGGTATATCAAGCACAGATGATGTGGATATTGCAGGATGAAATTCCAGAACATGTTAGAATTTTCATTGATGATGGCAGTATAAAAGGACCAGCCAGTGATTATGATGGGGAGGTTTTAGAAGAGAATCATTATATTAGAAGGTTTGTTTGGGAATATGCAATAACCCTGGAAAGAGTGCTATTTAGGATAGAGGAGGCAGGATTAACAATCTCTGTGTCCGAATTTGCTTGTTGTGTTCCAGCGCTAGATATAGTGGGACATGTGGTATGCAAGGAAGGGAGAATCATTGCTGAAAAACAGAGGAATAAGGTACTTACATGGCCAAGATCAAGAAATACTACAGAAGTTAGAGGGTTTTTAGGCATTTGTACATATGTAAGAATTTTTATTCGAGACTTTGCTTTGTTGTCTTCACCTTTACGGCGCTTAACAAGAAAAGATGTTGTATGGGATTGGACGGATGAATGTGAGGAGTCATTCGAGTTATTGAAAAGGATTGTAGGGAAAGATATTCTTTTGAAGAAATTGGAGTATGGACCAGGCGCTGGGAAAATTACTCTAGCGGTGGATTCTAGTGTGTCCACAGTGGGTGCAGTTTTGATGCAGGAGGATGAGGAAGGTAATGATAGACCTGTCCTTTATGAATCTAAGACTTTTTCAAAAGTGGAGTCCAGGTACTCTCAGTCCAAGCTGGAGTTATTCAGATTAGCGAGAATTCTTAAGAAGCTACAATGGATGCTTTGGGGGCAACATTTTGAGCTGCAGGTTGATGTGCTATCGTTGGTGCAAATGATTGGTAGCCCAAGTTTACCAGATGCACCCATGACAAGGTGGGTAGCTCAGATTAATTTGTTTTCTTTTGATTTATTCCATAAGCCGGGAAAATCTTTCACCATGCTGGATTCATTATCAAGAAGACCGTTGTGTGAAGAAGACTCAGAAGCCAAAAAATTTGAAGAAGATAAGAGATGGGTAAATGGGATAAATTATTGTTATGAAAGATTTGGCAGTAACGTCTGCAATGACAATAAACTAGCAGGAAGGATTGTCTGCGATGTCAATAAACTAGTAACGTGGAATGACTGTAAAGACATAAAACTAGATATTGACGATGCAAAGGATGTTTGTAGCAAGGGTAGTCTGCAACTGGATTTAGGGGACAATGAAGCTAACATAGCAACAAGGAGTGCGCTAGGCGAGGTAGTGGAAGAGTCAATGATGAAGATTATTCAAGGGGAAGTCAAGACAGTAGTACTCATCACAAATAGGGGGAGTATTCTGAAGAAAATGCATCTTATGATGAGGGATTAGAGTTGTTAAGGTTATATTTGGAAGGTAATAGTCGACCAGATTTTTGCGATAAAAAGGTTTGGCACAATATTGAGAAGCGGGCTAAAGGCTATTTTATTAAAAATGTGACGTTATGGGAGAATCAAGATTCATCTCCTCAGTTAGTTGTTCAAACTAGGGAAGGGAAGGAGAAGATACTCAGGGAGTTACATGAGAATTTAGGAAATAGAGGTCAAGATGAGATGTATTGCAGAGTTAGGGAAAGATTCTGGTGGCCCAATATGAAGAATGAAGTAAGAGATTGGGTTAAATCTTGTCCTGAATGTCAGCGCAGGATTTACAGAAATCTTAAAGAGAAAGTTAGAGCAATGGGTGAAGATACTGTTTTTGGTAGGGTAAGTTTAGATGCAGTTCATGTAAAAGGAGGATACTTAAAATACTTAATAGTAGCCAGGGATGATCTATCAGGATAGGTTGAAGCAGCGCCATTGGTAAATCTTAAGGCGAGTAATGTAGCTGAGTTTTTGAAGAGAGAATGGGTTTATATGTATGGGGTAGTGAAGATGGTAACCGTAGATGGTGGCGCTGAATTTGCTGGAGAATTCCAAGAGGTAGTAAAAGGTATTGGCGCAAAGTCACGAGTTGCAACACCATATTATCCTGAAGCAGAGGGAATGGTAGAAAGAGGGCATCAAGTTATAAAGGATGCGTTAGTTAAATTGTGTTGAAATAATGGGGCAAAGTGGAAGAATTACTTGCCATTAGTTTTGTTTGTGGACAGGATTTCAGCTAAAAGGACAACAGGGTTTTCACCATATGAACTTATGTTTGGTCAAAGGGTGGTATTAACTATTGATCTGGAGGCTGGATATTTTCTAGGATGTGACTGGGATCATATTCTAGCAAGGTTAGCACAGCTTGAAAGGAAAGACGAGTTTATGGAGAAGGCATATGAAAGAATGATGCAGATCTGGGAAAAGTCAGTTAAATATTGGGATGAGCGTTTAGCGCATAGGTTGAGAAAGCCATTGAACCCAGGATATTTGGTTTTGGTTTATAATAGAAGTTTAGAAAGCCAATGGCGGAAGATGTTTTTTGACAGATGGAATGGTCCTTATAGGATAAGAAAGCAGATAACTGGAGGGTCTTACTTACTGGAGGAACTGGATGGTACTGAGTGGAAGTGACGTGTGGCTGCAGATCAGATCAAAAGATTCTACTCAAGGGGTGTTCCATTGATACAATGATACCTCCGGAATGAGGAAAAACTACCAGAATAATACCTCTTGGAAGAGGTTAAACTAAAAAGTTATGTTAAGCTTTGTTTTTCTAAGAGGACTCACAGGAGGCTTTGAAACAGTTGTGACAGATAGAGGGCGCTAACTGGAAGTTAGGTGGACTATGGCTGAGCAGGAAACTGGCATAAGCGCTCAGATGAGGGTTTAGAGGAAAATGAAATCTTATATTTTCATTGTTCAAGGGGACATGACAAGATAGGCAAGTGGATTAAAGAAGACGCATACCATGTAAACACAAAAGACGCTGGGAATTTAGCTAATGAGTTAACTAACCAGGAGTGGAATAACAATTTATAGATGAGGTGCTCTACAGTTCAATTCTTATATTTTACATTTCATATTTCTGTATCGCAGTAAAGGCGGTAAGGTTTTATGATATAAAGTTTGTTTGGGATTTTATTTAGGGTTTACAGTTTTTTATAGAAAGTAGAGGGAGAAAAGTTAGGCACTCTAAATTTAGAAGAAAAGTAGTATGGAAGACAGGTGTAAAAAATAGCACAGTGTCTAAAAAAAAGATTATTTAAAGGTATAGCAGAAAAAAAAATAAGAAGAAGAATATGTACAGGGATAATGGACAGAGGAGGCTCATAAGGAGAGTGCTAGTGGGCTATTCAGTATTGCAGTTAAAGATATTAGGATATCCTTTCCAGTCTTCAGGCATGACAAAGCGAGGGGGATCGGCAGGGAATTGAAGAAAAGTTGATGAGCTGATTTTGTTCATTAGTTGACCTATCATTTCTATATGGGTATAGCCAACTTCAAGTTCAGCGTCAGAAAAAGCTGGTGCTTTATAATAGGATAGAGACATAGCGTCATATATAAGACAAAGTTTGGAAAAAATTCGCATGGAGTGAACAAAGGGTAAAGGAATAGGAACCCATCCCAGGGAGATGGATTCATTGAAGCCTGACAAGGAGTCAGTGGGCAAGGAGAACATAAGTATAATGAAGGATACTTACTTGCTAATAAGTTTTGTGGGCGCGCTGATGGCAAAGTAATGGCAACCGCGTCAGGAGCAGCTGTAGTCGAGCCTGAGCGCATAGAAGCATTAAATCTCAGAGTGGAAGAAGGTGTAGCGCTAGGCTGTATAGAAATTTTGCGCCTGGGAAAACTAGGAAGCAATGGTGATTCATAAGGAACATTATTATTAGTAGAAATAGTGGGACTAGTGGTTGTAATTATGGGAGCGCTACTAGTAGAGCTAGGTGGAAAGCGAATATAACCAGTCAGCTAAGGAGTATTCTGGTTTAGAGAGATATTGAAAGTTTTGTGGTATCTAAAGCAATTGTCACAGGCAGGTCTGAAGGAGGAATACCCCCAAGGTTTAGAAAATGTACAATGAAAGTTGCGGTGTTTACAAAACAAACACGCTTGATCTATGGGAGCTGTATGGTATTGAGTCATGATAT
The DNA here is from genome assembly GCA_030280995.1 of Hemileia vastatrix. Classification (NCBI taxonomy): domain Eukaryota; kingdom Fungi; phylum Basidiomycota; class Pucciniomycetes; order Pucciniales; family Zaghouaniaceae; genus Hemileia; species Hemileia vastatrix. The sequence continues at coordinate 27,831,654 of JASXTE010000007.1, read as the reverse complement.
TTGGATGAAAGAGATCTAGGATATTAGATGAGCTATTTATAAGATAACAATGGCATTATAAAGGAGTCACCAGCTGCGCCATGTCTGGCTTGAGCACCAGATGGTTTCTAAGAAGAAAGTGAAAGATTTTTGTCATAATGAAGGACTTAAGGAAAGGCGAATCTGTTTCAGTCAATGGAAAGTCATATATTGCAAAGATCTGAAGATTTCAAGAGAGCGCATGCATATATGACGCAGGGGAAGTATTTGCTACTATAGAAAGTAGCAACGATCTCAACTTGTTATTTTTATTTTTATTTGTTGTTTCATCTTCTATAGGTACTTAATAGAAGGGTGCGCTGCTTAGAAAAAGGATGATATTTTTTGGGGGCAACTCATCTGGAAGTTGTAGAATTCTCACAGGAAAGTTAAGTGAAAATAAAAATAAATATATTAAATTTTTTTACAAGGCTATATACACATAACAATGAATAAATACAAAAGAAGATATTTTTTTTAGTATTCTGCATCATCAAGGATAGGAATGCAGAGAGCCCAGTCATTGACAGCCTCTTGCATTTTTTTGTTGCAAGGTGTTTAATATCTGTTTTTGTTTATTATACTAGGCGCGAATATAAACCGGGACTGCCTCAAGGAATTCTTTGACGGAAGTTAGCATTTTGTTCATACAACACATGGTTGTATCGTACAGAGCGCAGGCAATTTGCTCTGCATATTCCCAGGTCTGAGCCATGGCAGGCTCTTCATCATTGACGTCCAGGAGAGTTTCGGTGGGCCATTTGTCAGGGATGATGGCATCCAAGACCGGCTGCATAGTTGTCCAGTCAGTGGTGGGTATACAAGGAGTACACTTGGGAGTCATTCAGTATCCCAGATGGGATCTTCTTCCAAGGCAGGAAGGAATAAAGGGATGTTAGGAGGCTGAGACGTTTCAGCGTAAGGTGTTCCTGGCGCATTCTAAAATAGAAAAGGGGAAAATGTTAGCATTAGAAGAGAGAAAAGAAGGAAGAAAAAAACTTAATGTTCTCTCCTCTGAGAAGAGAGATAATGGGACGGAAGCAATGTTACTAGGTGTAGGTTTGCGGTAACCAACCTTGGCTTGTTTGTTGCCAGGTGGGGTGGCAGGAGCAGGTGCGGGGTGCTTGATGGTCATTTGACTTATCATACTGGTTGTAGAAGCTTTGGGTTCCAGGCGGGAAAAAGTGGGAGACCCATCGTAACTACACTTCTTTTTACGTTTCTTGCAGTAATCACATTACTGGATAAGGAAGAAATGAAAAGTTAGTAATAATAAGGAAGGAAGGAAAGTGAAGATAACTTAAACTAAAGAAATTATTGCCATGGCGGGCTTTTGAGAAATGACATGGAGTTATGCCATTCTCAATGCAGCGGGTGCATCTTTTCCCACCCATCAGTGTAGATATTGGCCTTGTTGAAGGAGCAGCTGGGGACTGAGTGCGCACAAACAGTTGGATTGTGTCCACGACGTTGGCGGTATTTTCAGTGTTAGGAGGGGTTCTTCATGTAGTTATTGAAAGATATTAAAAAAATAATAAGAGGAAAAAAAGATGATTATAATAAATAAGAGAAGAAGATAGAAGATGGAGGAAGAAAACTCTGCGAGATGCAGGGTACTTATAGGCTCCTGGGGACAGTCACGAGTAGAGGGAGGATGTGGTACGCGCCTTGCAGGAAGCGTGGTTTTGGACCAATCAGCGCGCATAGTCCAGGAATAACAAAAGGGGAGTTAGCACCATAGATAGTATTAAAATATAATATGTATTTGTGTGTTTCAAAGAAAGGGAAATAGAAGCGCAAAAAAAGGATTTAGAATCTGTGCGCTCAGATTTTGCAGCGGGATGTGCTGCACAATGGGGAATTGTGTGTTATCAATTTAGGACCGCAAGCGCTAAAAAATATGGATTTGGATTTTCCAATAATTGTGTGTTACGAATTAAGGAAGGAGTTATGGCTTAACGAGGACTCAAGTGCATAATATACTGCACCGTGGAAAGTGCTATAATTATTGAGATAAGTAACGTAAGCTGCAGAGTCTAACTAGTCAAGTAAATTTTTGTATAAAATAGACCCAGCCAATTTCATACAGAATACACCTACAGCCAACCTGCTGAACTTCCACCTTCACTTCATCATCTACCCATCACTGACAAAAATCTCCTTCTCGTCTCTTTACCAGGACTATTGACTAGTAATGAGGCGAGGAGCATGGGGAATCAATCAAAAAAAGAAACTACCCAAGAGTCACGGCAACTAGGACCAGTGTTAGAATGGGTCAAACCTGGAAGTAGCGCTGAAACAAAACAAAGGTATAGTCAAGAGGGCATATATGGAGTATGAGTGAAACAAGTAAAAAACTAGTGTTAGTAAGCATAGGGTGCAATTAGGTGCTGTAGTTACTACAAGTGGTGTACGTAATTTACTAATAGAATAGTTAATGTTTTACTAATGTGGCGCTAGAGCCTGTGCTGGAGATCCACTAAAGAACTGTGTCTTGAGCACTGGAAAAATATAACAAGGAGGACTATTCGGTAGGAAAAAAAATCGAATCTAGTAGGAAAAATAATAACAATTGACAAATAATTAGTTAACATACAATTAATTAATAATTGTAAAGTCAAGTATAAGATATTAATTGTTCTGTGGTCATTTGTTTGAGAATAATATTCGAGATATTTATGAGTCTTTGTCATTGGTGCATCTGTGTGTGTATTTCATATAGTATAGTGGAAGAATGCAGCATAGGGAGAATATATAGATTCAGTAGGATTGACCATTATTAGAGTTATTTTATTGCTATAATAAGGCATATTCAAAGAGAGCAATTCAAGAGGGAGTAGCTTTGGATATTAGCGCTTTTTAAGAATAGAAATATCCAAATAGTTATATTTATTTTCCTGATCTTTTACTTATCTCTCAACTTATAAACTTTCTAATCAGATATTTGTGTTACACATTATTGCGCTGTCTTTAAAAATAAGAGTGGTAGGAACTTCTTTATAGAAGTTAAAAAGGAGAACCAACCCATCTCGCATTGTGTCTACTGCTTAGTACTTTAGAACTCTCTACAAAGTGGCTGATGATGTTCGTTGTCTTTGTTGTATACTTGTCCTATTGGCACCTCATCATGGATGGTCCCTCGGTCACCGGATTCTAGATATCAATGCGCTGCTGACTATTTGGAAAGTGCCTCAGTTTTCAAGGGGTCTTTCAAGTCTAGAAGGTTTTTCACAGTGGTACAATGACAATAATAAACAAATTTTTGGATTTCAAACTTGGGGTACGTATTTCATTATCTTCTCAAATATTTACTCAATATAAAGAGGTAAAATATTAAAATATTATTATAATTAATGGATTAGAATTATGTGAATGTAAATACTAAAGCAATAATAGATGGTAATAAATGTTTTAAATAGTTATATAAATTAAGTGAGTAATGGAATGATTAAAAAACAACCAAAAAGGGAGGCCTTAGATGGGCAAAGGAGAGACAAAGCATGGCAATAAAATTCTAAAAACAGTAGTATGAGAGAGAGAGAAAAAGGAATATTCCAGAAGGAGTATTTTACAATAATAAAGATGTTCTAAAAAGAAGGGGTCAAAAAGATGTATTTACAGAGTATGTCATGAATACATTAATTTATTTAATATTCACTGTAAAGGTCAATTATAAATAAGAAATTTGAATGTTTTGTATATATTTATTTTTATTTAAATATTAAAAATTTTATTTTAATTTTAAATCTATTTTTTAATATAAATTTTTATTTCTTTCAACCTGTCGATGAGCATGGTGTTTTTCAAGGTACGCTTTTGGTCTAGAAGATTTGGTACAGAGTTTTTTAAGGATTTTAAAGGTTTTAAATGGACTCTCAAAGACTTGTACGTATTTCTTAATCTAAGTGATTTATTACTCAAATAAAAGAGGTAGAATTTTAATATTGTTATAGTCTATTGATTAGAATTACACTATTGTGAATACTAATGTGGTAAAATATAAAATATAAGTTTGTGTTGTAATAAATGGTAATAAAAGTAAGGTGATAAAAAGAATGGTTTGAAAAGCACAAAATCAGAGGGCTTTTATAGGAAAAATATGAGAAAATAAAATGTAAGGAATTTACACCATCTACTGTGAGTGTGAAAGAAAAGAATGACAAGAAAAAAGAGTACATAAATGACATAAGAAAGTAATAAATTAGTACGTCAACAAGGGTATCAAATTTATTAGAAACAAAGTTTGAATTCCTTGGACTGTCACAATTATTACACAATAAATAATCAATTAAATTACTTTCACGGGATTACAGATCTCTCACTGAGGTAATATAATTGTTTCAAAGTTTTTATATTATAAATTTATTATTAATTTTACTCCCTTTGACATATACTTTTGAGCACGGAGTTAGGGAGTAAAATTGTAAGGGACATTTTATTTATATTATTTATTTATACTACTTATTGTACTTAACTTTAGTTAATTTTAAGTACTAATTAAGTAAATAAAAAAATAGATATTATTAAGAAGAAAGGCGTGGCTTCAACTCAGTAAAATAATTAATTATTTTACTAGATAAGTCTAGTAGCCTGGCTGACACTCCCTCACTCTAAAAAAACAATAAAAAAATGCTATGATTTTTTCTTTTTATACTTTTTTAGTAGAGTACGAAGATTAGATATCTCCTTGCCAGGTATCCAAGAATCATATTCAGATAATTTATTCTTGAATCTCAATAAGTATTCTGTACCTTTTTCAGCAGTGACTATTCTGTCATTTAGAATTTTTTCAATTTCTGCTGTTTCAATGATTTCATTTGGGGTTTTCTTTGGTCTTCCCCTCCTTTTTGGAAATAAATCACTATTGGATGTGTAAGGTTTCAAAAGAGATATTGGAAAAACAGGATGTTTTCTGTCATATGGAGAATACAGAATAACCTCAACTGCATTATCTCCAATCATTCTTCTGACAACAAATGGACAAACAAATGGATCTTTCAATTTGTTATACCTTGTAAGTTGAAGTGGACTGTAGAAATCCACACTTCATCACCCTTTTTAAAATTGTATTCTTTATGGGATTTGTCCCATCTTTTCTTCTCATATTCAAATGATTTTTCAATACATTTTTGAGCATGATTTCTACATAGTTGTTGCATTTGAAGAAAAGATTTTATACCAGGATGTATATCCAATTTAGGTATTTTGTTATTGAGAATTTGGGCAGGAGTATTGCGAACATATCCAAGCCAGAGCTCAAAAGGCTTTCTTTGAGTAACAGAATGAACAGTGCTATTATAAGCAAATTCTAACCCAGGAAGTAAGGTAACCTAATCATGAGTGAATCTGTCATTACTTTATACTCAAGGCCAAAGGCACAATATCTTCTTATCATGTCCTCTAAAGTCTGAATCATTCTTTCAGCTAAACCATCAGTCTGAGGGTGATGGGCAGTAGAAATTTTCAGATCACAACCACAAAAATCCATCAGAGACATCCAAAATTCAGAAGTAAATTTAGGGTCTCTGTCAGATATGATGGCTTTAGGAAAACCAGCAGTATTAAACATATGAGACCACCATAAGAAAGCTAATTCTTTAGTGGAAACATCCTTGTGGGTAGGGATAAATTTACACATTTTTGTGAATCTGTCCACAATAACCCAACAAGAGTTATAACTGTCTTTACCAGCAATAGGTAATCCTGTTACAAAATCCATGTTTATTATTTGCCATGGAGCATCAGGAGGTTCAATATGTTGCATTAATTCTGCTCTTTTACCAGTTAATCTTTTTGATTTTTGGCAAGAATCACAAGACTCAACATATAATTTTGTGTCTTCAGACATATTAACCCACCAAGCAGTGTTCTTAATTCTGATCATTGTTTTGTCAAGATCCAAATTTCCAGCTAATATGTAATCATGACAAATTTTCAAGATGATTATGACATTACTCAATTTTCTTCTATAATATAGATATCCTTCATCAATTGAAAATTTACCTTTTTCCAAAGCTTTTTGGTACTTTGGTGGAAGGGTTATAATTAATGCTTGTATTGAAGCACTCTTTGGATCATTTAATATGGTGCATAACTTTTCAAGTCAGGGTCCTTATCATATGATTCCAGAATAAGCTGTAATAGCTCTTCCTCCATATCAACCACATATATCCCATGTATATGAATAATTTCTTCCTCAGGATCATACGCAGGATTAGAGTCATTATTTGGCAAATTTAACCTAGATAACATATCCACATTTGTGTGAACAATACCAGCCCTATGAATAATTGTCATTCTCCCTATGTACTCTTGAACAGCCAACTGCCATCTGAACATATGTCTGTTAGGTGTTTTCAAGTTTAAAAGGGATTTCACTGCACTGCAGTCAGTTACAAGTTCAAATTTCTGGTCATCTAGGTAATAATGAAGCTTTTCTAGAGCCCATACTACAGCTAAACACTCCAATTGAGTAGCACCATATTTCAATTCACTATTTCTCAAGGTTCTTGAAATATAACAAATTACTACTTCTGAAACTTTATCATTTATCACTTGTTTTTGATGGAGGGCAGCGCCAAGACCAATGAAACTGGCATCAGTGTACAAAACAAATGGTTGATTAAAGTCAGGTAAAGCAAGAATTGGTGCTGACATCAAACAGTGTTTCATAGTGTCAAAGGCTCTTTGTCTTTCACTATTCCAGACAAAAGCAACATCCTTTCTAGTTAATTGGGTAAGGGGTAAAGCTATGACTTGGTAATTTTTAATATACTGTCTATAGGATCCACAAATTCCCAAAAAACTTTGGAGCTCTCTAACTGTAGTAGGAGCCTTCACCTCTTGTATGGCTGCCACTTTGTTTTGGTCAACACATATCTGTAAGCCTGAAACAACATGACTAAGAACTTTTAAAGAATGGAAACCAAATATACATTTCTTCAAAGCAAGTGTCATATTTATTTCATCCATTTTCTGGAATACTTTACACAAGTGGTTAAGATGGTCCTCAAATGTTTTTGAGAATATAATGATATCATCAATATAAACCATCAGCCATCCTTAAATTATCTCTTGATGGAATGTGTTATCCATGACTTTTTGGATAACTGAAGGGGCATTTTTAGGGCCAAATGGCATCCTAATATACTTATAAATACCCATATTAGTGGCAATCATCAGAAAGTTCTGAGAATTTTTCTCAACAGGTACCTGGTGATATCCTTTGTTACCATCCAAACAGCTGATATATTTAGCACCCTGTAAAGTAGCATTTATAGAGCTAATTATAGGTAAAGGGTAGATATCATTAACAGTATAAGTGTTTAGTGCTCTATAATCACCACATAACATGGCTTTATCTTTCTCATAAGAAATTAGGACAGGTGAGATAACACAATATTTAGGTGTTACAACCACCTTTTCAATAATATTCATTTTCAAAAGGGTAGAGATATTGTCTTCAATATCTTTTCTCTTTGTGGGAGAAGCAGGATAAGGCTTCTTCTTTAAACTAGTTGGTATATCAGTTAATGGGCAAGAAAATGAAAGATTCATTTCCTCTTTAACAAATCCCAGTTCATGTGACCCATGAGCAAAGGCCATAGGAAAAGACTTTATCAAGTTAATGATGGTATCTTTATCCTCACCAGAAAGTTGTTCTCCAAAAGAAGCATTGTCAATTTCAGAAATAAGGGCATGTATTTCTTCTGTAGATCTTCCTTTATATTGAACCACAGAATTACATGTGTTCAATTCTGGTTTTAATAATTTTTTAGGGGAGGAAATCTTAAATTTTCTCTTCCCATTCATCCCTATTGTGAAACATTGGTTTGAAGGATCCAATTTCATGCCATACTTGGTTAAAATATCATTCCCTACAATAAACCAATTGCTCAAGTTATCATTTTTCATGACAACAAAATCACAAAAAGCTCTTACAAAACCATGGTTATATTTAAAAAACACTGTGGCTTTGTATTTACCAATGGGGGACAAAACAGAGCCATACCCTTTCCAATTTTCAGAAATGATAGGCATCAGTTTAGATTTATAGTCTTGATCTACTGAAGCAAGTGCTCTTTCAGATACTACACTTCCTCCAGCTCCAGAATCCAGAACAACTTCAATGCTGGTTCCATTGATCAAGACTGGTGCCTTGAGAGGGGCAATAATAATTGAGCTATCCTCAATGTTCATTATGATCTCAGCATCTTCAACTGTAGATAAATCATTGTTATCAATATCAATAGTATCTAAATAATGGATATCCTCTTCCAGAATCAAGATTTCTTGTTGAGATTCATATGAAATATTGCTGGCACGCTCACTTGAAGTATCCTCCAGTGCTACTGTGTCATCAGCATTCTCCTCTGTTTGTTCTACCAGATTTATCTTCTTGTCACAAACATGGCCCTTCTGCCAAGGTTTGTTGCACTTGAAACAAGTGTTTGTTGCATACTTTTTAGGTGCAACAGGGGCAGAAGGCTTCCAAACCTTTTCTAGAGGTTTCTGTTGAAAAGTTGAGGGTTTTTCCCAAGTGGTTCTAGGAATGAATCTTCTGGCATCATACTTGTTGTTTAGAAGAATCTCATTAAAAGTATTGATAAAAGAAGATGGTTCTCCGGTGAAATCAGTCCTAGTCACTATCAAGTCTCTCAAAGACATTGGTAATTTATAGAGGATCCTGTCCTTCCATAAGTAAAACTCCATTTTTGGGTCCATAGCTCTTAAGATTATAACAAGTTTCATTAAGAACTCAATAGGTTTATCAGTAGAAGAACTATATTTAGCTTCCTCATACTGCCTTTGTTGAGCCATCCTAAACTTGGAGCCCACAAATTGTGCTTTAATTAATTTCTTCCAATCCTCCCATGAGTAATCAGTCCCATCTAATAGAACAGATTCATACCACATAAGGGCTACATTGGTAAATAAAGAGATTAACTTAGACACAACTTCCTCATCTGGGAGTTTGTAATAATTTTTTAAGTTATCAATTCTGCAAATAAATTGTTGCCAATCAGAGGAAGAATCACCATCAAATGTAGGATATTGGTCAGGTTTTGGCCAATTCTTTTGATTTGAAGCAGTCTCCTTACTACTAGCTTTTTTATGAGTAAGAAGCAGCTGTAATTTCTCTAATTGGGCTGAAATCTCATTGTTTAATCCCTCTTTTTCAGATCCTGGTGCATCATCAGTCTTTGATGGAAACTCAGTGTTATCAACAGGTATTTCTGGATTTAATTTCACTTTAGATGAACTAGCCACAGGTAATATTTCAGCATCCTGCACTATATGTTCCTTCACAGAAATGTCATTCAACAATGAGTTCAATTTTTCTTCAATGGTTGTTAGTCTTGTTTTCACTCTTGGAAGACTAGATAAACTCTCATTGATAGTTGCAAAAGATAACTGAGTTTTATTTGTAAAAGATGAATAATGGTCATTCAAACTCTTCAGATTCATCTTATCTATCTCCACCTCCTGGCAACGGGTAGATACAGTATCTTTTAGTTTAGACAAATCATTTTTTATATTTTGCCATAAAGCAACTTTCTTTTCATGTTTTGCCTTGTAGTGAGACAATTCATCAGAGACTCTCTGTGATTCACTTCTTAATGCTTGATAACCCTGATCAGTTAACAAACTATTATATCTCTGAGTCAATTGCATATTGTTCATGATATGATTTTTCTTGGCAATAATATCTCTCAAGTATTCATCATTAATTCTTGCTACATCTGGAGTATTTCTCAAAAAGGAAACTGAGTAACTTTCCAGACTCTCATAGAACTCAGGGTCAAAGTTTCATCAATTACGGCCATATCAGGGTTAATCATTGAGGTAGCAATTAAAAGTAATGGATTAGATACATGAGTTATCTGTCTACTGCTCCCAGCCTCTACTGGTCTCAAGGTGTCTTCTTCCCTCTCAGATTTACCTGAAACAACAGAATCAGCCACAAGAAAAGGCGCTTGAGAATCAATAGAGGGACGTACCAGGGTTTGCTGGGTATCACCATATTGGGCTTTCTTCCTCTTTTGCCTCCTTGATAAGGGTGGGGAGGAGTGGGGTTGACCTGCTTGGGCCTTGATGGACCTGCCTGAGGTAACTGATGCTGATTTTGAGACAGGTAGTCCCACTGAGTGTTTAACCAGTCCCACTGCCACTTGGACACTTCCACCTTCTCTTGGGACTGGGGAGCCAATTGTTGTTGATCCCTGGGAGGAAGAGGTTTCTTCTTCTCTTGAAGAAAGGTATATGTTCTTCTCACCTTTTCTTCCAGAGCATCTACCCTTGCCTTTAATATCAAGCTTTCTGCCTCAACTCCTTTATGTGGGATGACAGATTCTTTATTTTTTGGGGAAATGGCATCTTTTTTATCTTGAAGCCTTTTGAAAGCTCTTCTGGTGGGTTTATTATAGGCTTCAGCTCCTGAGTTTTGTCCACTAGGATTTCTACTTCTTCCATCTCTACATCCTGTTTGGGGCAAGGATTTATTAGTCTGAGAAGTTTTTCTTCTTAAAGAAGAACTTACAGAAGAAGGCTCATCATAGTCAATCAAGTCTAGTTCTTCTTCACGTGCGGCAGAACTACTTTGGTCATTCATTTTAAGTGTCAACTGAAATGAAGAAAAAGGGATAATAGATGAATTAGTCTTTTTATTTTTATTTTTAATTTTATATTTAGCAAAAAAAATTTTTTTAGGATAAAAATCAACTAAATAAAATTAATTTATTAATTCAAAAATAATTTAAAACCAGGATTATAATATAATCAACTGAAGAAATAAATTGAAATTTGTTAATAATTATTATTTTTAGGATTTAAATCAACTAGTTTATTACCAGGACTTATTATCAACTGAAGTAATCCAATATAAATTTTTATTTAATTAAAAAAAAGAAATTTTATTGCACTTAACTACCAGGACTTAATGTCAACTGAAGTAATAAAATATAAATTTTTATTTAATTAAAAAAAATTATTGTCAGGACAATTTGTCAACTGGAACAATAAAATTTAAATTAATCAGGACAAAGTCAACTGAAAAATTATAATAAATAATATTAATATATATTTATTTTATTACTTCTGGGACTAAGAACACTTGATGCTCTATTATGGTCAACCAGAAAAAATAAAAAAAATATAATAATAATAAATATATTCCAAATTACCAGACACCTCCCACTGTAAAATGAGCAAATTAATTCCACTTACAGAGTGCTGAGTAAAAGGAAATATGTAGCAAATGAAAAGTGAAGAGTAACCCACAGAGAGTAATATCAATAATTACCACGATATATATGATGTTTAGTCAGTATATGAACTAAATTTTTGGAGCGCGGTTTGATTCCCTTTCGCAGCAAAAATTTTTGTCATGTGACGTATGACGTTTGTCGTTTTCTTGCTCTCTCGTCCTTTACAGGTACATGCACACCGATGGTCTCCTCGATTACGCCTCAAATATCATTGCGCCATCGATAATTCGGAAATGCCCTCAATTTTCAAGGTATGCTTCTTGTCTAGAAGATTTGGTACGGAGTTTTTCAAGGATTTTAAAGGTTTTAAATGGACTCTCAAAGACTTGTACGTATTTCTTAATCTAAGTGATTTATTACTCAAATAAAAGAGGTAGAATTTTAATATTGTTATAGTCTATTGATTAGAATTACACTATTGTGAATACTAATGTGGTAAAATATAAAATATAAGTTTGTGTTGTAATAAATGGTAATAAAAGTAAGGTGATAAAAATAATGGTTTGAAAAGCACAAAATCAGAGGGCTTTTATAGGAAAAATATGAGAAAATAAAATGTAAGGAATTTACACCATCTACTGTGAGTGTGAAAGAAAAGAATGACAAGAAAAAAGAGTACATATATTACATAAGAAAGTAATAAATTAGTACGTCAACAAGGGTATCAAATTTATTAGAAACAAAGTTTGAATTCCTTGGACTGTCACAATTATTACACAATAAATAATCAATTAAATTACTTTCACGGGATTACAGATCTCTCACTGAGGTAATATAATAGTTTCAAAGTTTTTATATTATAAATTTATTATTAATTTTACTCCCTTTGACATATACTTTTGAGCACGGAGTTAGGGAGTAAAATTGTAAGGGACATTTTATTTATATTATTTATTTATACTACTTATTGTACTTAACTTTAGTTAATTGTAAGTACTAATTAAGTAAATAAATAAATAATTATTATTAAGAAGAAAGGCGTGGCTTCAACTCAGTAAAATAATTAATTATTTTACCGGGCAAGTCTAGTAGCCTGGCTGACAGTGTTGGAGAATAAAAATATAAGGGACATATTTAATTTAATTTTAATTATTCATTAATTTTACCATTCTGTAATTAGTTAATTTATTATAGGTAATTTTAATGTAACTAATTTATAATTAAATAATTAAAATAATAAGGTGTGGCTTCATCTAGTAAATAATAATCAATTATTTTACTGGGTAAGTCTAGCAGCCTGGCTGACACCTTCCCTCTTTTGTGCTTCACATATGGTTCCCCTCACACATTCTCCCACTCTCTTAAATTTAGTGCTACTCTCCCCAGTCCTCTCCTCTCACCACCCCTTTTATCCCCCTTCTCCACTCATCTCCCTACCACCTCACCTCACCTAAATTAGTTTATTACATATCTCACACCTTTTGATTCCCTATCTACCCTTTTATACCTCATATCACTGTGAATAACTTTAATTGATCTCTTTCTAACCCCTCTTCCTCTATATGAAAATAAAGGGGTGAATTGAAAAGCAAAAGAGTTTTGGTAAGAAGCAAAAGGATCAAGATTAATTTGAGCTTAAAAGTTTGGTATGAGGAAGAAGAAGTTTGAATTTGAAAGCAAGAGGTTTACAATATCTTAAAAAGGGCTTGTTGGGTTAAATAGTGGAAAGGAAAGGTTGAGGTGCAACATGAAAGAAGTGGGATGGGGTAGGGAGGAGTGAGTCAGGGTTGAATATAGATTAGGAGGGAAGAAAGAGTAGTGGGGTGGGAGGAAAAGTAAAAGGGGAGGGGAGGGGAGGGGTGAGGAGTATGGAAACTTACTCATGAATGTTCAATACTACTGTAAATGACTTGGGATGTATATCAAAAGAAGAGATATGGGAATTAAGTCAGAAGAAATACAAAGGCAGAGAAAGGCATGTATAGAGCTCAAAAGGATTTGAAAAAAGGTGTAAAAACTGTATGTGGACTCTATCTTTTAGCCAAATAATAGATTTCACCCTGTCTTATTTCAGCACTCATTTTCCACAATCAAAAACAACATGTAAAAGTGGTTTTTTTCTATTCATACCCCTCAATACATTAAAGCTATAGGTTTATTCAATGATTGTAATAAGTAACAAAAATTGAGACTGAAGATCTACAGGAGTGTAAAAACTAGCCATTGAATACTATTTCAATTTTTTACAAAGTCTTTTACGGAATGTTTATTAAGAATATACATAAGATAGAAAACCAATAAAATGAGTAAACTTTTGAAACAAGTTGGGAAAAGTATAAAAGCCTATATTAAAATGTTGAGCTAATGAACTTTTTTTCTTTTATTAGATGAATGTATACAGCTTTTAATTTACTTCAGAAAAATTTTAGTGAGATGTACAATATTTTTAAATTCAAAAATATAACTTAAATAATTATTTAAAATGTAACAAATTGATATATATAGTAAAATTTTGCTTTATTTTATGTTCTATGATTACTTTACACGAAATAATAATTAGTCATGGTAACCAAAAATTTAATAAAATGAGTATGTTAACTTCTTCAATATCTTTTCTATAATCTATTAAATAAAATAAATAACTTTTTGAGACATTTTTTACAAAGGTTTTTGTCATTTCAATGACTATCTACATTATCCAAAAATAATATATCTTAATTTTTGTGGAACTTAGATTGAACTCACAATGAGATCCTGTTTTGAAATGTGGTTCAAGCTAAGTTAAACTTTGAGAAAATTTATAATTTTTCAAAATTTTTATCAAATATTTTTAATTGTAGAATAGTTATATTCTTAAATCAAAATGATTTATATTAAATAATTTAAATTTCTGGTAACAAATACAAATGATAAATCAGTTTGGAGAAAATTCTCATTAATAATATTTGGATGTTGATTTTCTAATATTATGAAATTATTCATTTTTCTCCATTAAAGATTAAGAAGATAACTAAAAAATATTTTAAGACAACTATAATGTATAAAAAAGTTATCAGATCTTCTTTTTAGATTCATAAGAAACTGAAAAAAACAATTTGTTCATTTTAAGTACAAATTATATAGATCATTCAAATCATCACATTTTTTTCTTGATTTTCATGTGTAAATTAAAGGGAAATTTTATAGGATAAAAATGGTATCTTTTTAAAAAATTAAATAAATATTTTTCAAATAAATATATATTGTTGTGAAAATTCAAAGTTTAATCTTAAGTTTATTTTTTAAATGTGAACTGCTGAGTTGAAATATTCTCTATCCAAATTATTTTTTTAAAAACATATTTATTTTAGTATTTATTAATTACAAAGCCAATTACAAGAAGATTTATAAAATCTTCTGTTTACATAAAATATAAAATGGATTTTACTATAAAGAAATAGAAATTTAATAGCAGAATAATATAATTTTTACCTATCAGTGTGAATATCATTTTTCTAATAAATGATTGATAAATTGTTAACTCATATATTTTATTTAAGAAGTATGTATAAATTTTCAGATGTGAATTAATCCTGTAATAAACTTTTTCCAAAGATTACAAAAGTAAACCTTAAAATTTTTACTTAATTTGCTCATCAACAACATACACCACAGAAAAATTGGGGGGGGTATTTCTAGAATTACCCCTAATTTAAAAATGCTGGGAAGTGGTTGGAAAGCTGTTGTTAATTCATTGTGAAACCAGATTTAAATCAATTGGACAAAGATTTGGTAATAAGTTAGACCTAGATTCAACCCAACTCAATCACAGGTCTCTTGGAAGTTGATGATTACTTTGATCTTCAGCTGAGCACAGATTGAGCAAAACTTGAACAAATTACTTAACATATCATAATATTCACTTTCCCATCTTGTGGAAAGAAAAATTTGATTTTTGGTCTAAAAAAATCTACAGATATTTTCTTGCAAAGTTGGTAACAGAAGGTTAAACTATAGTATCTCAATTATTAAATTAGACCACATAGATATTTAATAAAACTTACAATTCAAATCAATTTTAATATTATTGAGATCACCATAAGTGTCTGTCCAAAGACTTGAAAAAATTATATTAGTATCAAGAAATCATTCTAGGTAGTAGTTTCAATTTGGATTTTGAACTGCCATCTAAAGCATTTTACTATTAGAGAGAAACATAAATAAGTTTAATAAGAGTTAAATTATTCTATTTTGTGATTATAATGTAACAATAAAGCACATTTTTATTAAAAAAATTTTTCTTCTTCCACAAACCCAAATTTACTCTATAGGCTCAAGATTTATTTTTAAACCATATTATTTATCTCATTTAACATTCATTTACTTCAAATATTTTTTAAAAAGATAATATAAATACATGTTAAAGAATTATGATCTTAGTTTAGCATATGCTAAATTTTTTTTTTCTCGTTTTATTCAAAACTGATTATTCATTTTTTGGTTCAATTCATCTTTTAACAACCAGTATCTTCAGATACTATTCTTACTTAATATTTCAAGTCTCAGATGTGTTGGACAGTTCTCAATAATTATTGATCAAATTTATATGAATGTAATTTCAAGATTTCAAAACTCACCAACCTCCACAATTTTACAGCGAGGCCATTTTAATGTTCATATTTTTGGACTATTTGAAGAAAGAAAACCAACCCTTGTTGGTACTCTTTCTCAAGTGCAGATTCAGCACATTGGGCCACTATTGAACGACATTGGGTCTGGATATCACCATTTAAATCAAAGAAGTGCCTTGAATCCTATGAAGCCACTCTATTTTCATGCTTACTTGGTTCCAGTTTTTGGTAATCAGTATCAACTTTGGGGATGCCTCTTTTCTTCAAGTACACAAATCAGTCTTTCTAAAGAAGAATTTTTTTTTGCTAAAATCAATTTATTTCCAAACTTGAACTACGACTCCACTATCTTTTTTGATATCCCGCATGTAATTTTTGAAGGCTCTTTACAAACATCTTAGAGCACTCAAGATTGGAAAGCTGATCAACTTATCCAAGGAATCAAAAAAGTTCTCCAGACACATCAACTTCAAGAATAAATTTTATGATTGACAATGAAAAAATATTAAAGGAAAAGTTGTATATCATGTGGAGGCACCAGGACAACCATTGGCTTAGAACTGGATTTGATGACTATAAAGATCAGTTTCCTAACAATCAATTAACCCCTGAAGGAATCAGGTCAATACTCGCTGATGATTTGGGTTTGGGAAAGACGCTGTCAACTCTTTCTCTTATAAGTGCAACTCAAAGTGAAGCAAGACAATTCCAGGTATCGTAAAATAAATAAGGTATTAATCAGAGTTCAGCCACACTGATTATATGCCCACTGGCAACACTATTGAATTGAATCAATGAAATAAGTGTGCAATTTGAAGATAATGCACTTCCTTTAAAGGTTCTTTATGGAAAGGATTTTCAAAATACTAACGTCAATGAGCTACAGGATACTTCTATTGTTTTAACAACCTATGAAACAGCTAGCCCAACAATGTCAAAAAATCAAAGCCAAAAAAAGATACCAGTGGCTCAAAAGCTCTTTTGGTATATAGTTGTTTTATATGAAGCTCAGTTAGTGCCAATTTCTTTATCTAAAACTTAAAACTTATTTTTTATAAATATTCTTTCAGTTACATTAAAAATCCTTACTCACAGAGGGCTCAAACAATATTTGACTTGGAATCCCAACACCGACTATGCTTGACTGGAACTCCACTTCAGAACAGGCCCACTGAACTTCAAAGTCTCATATTTTTTCTTAGAATCAAAAAGTGGCAAGAAGACTAGTAATGGAAGAATTTAATTTTTCAAGGTTTGCAAAAAGAAAATGCTTATTCTATTAAATCAATCAAACACTTAATGAAAGTCATAAGCCTACGCAGAACAAAAAATGCAATTTTGTCTCTTCCAAAAAAGATTTGAAGGGGGATATTGGTTCAGTTAGCAGGTCCATGGAGGTATAAACTTTATTTGCTTCAAGAAGGATTCACTGAGCAATATGGGCCCTACAGAAGCACTGACCTCCCTTGGGACTCATCTGAGTTTCTTACTGAGCTGATGATTTTAAGAAAATTCTGCAACCAACCAATCTACAAAAATCTGGATGAAACTCCATTTTTTGATTTCACCAGGAAGCATTCCGCAAAGATTTGTCATCTTATAGGCCACTTGAAAAACTTTTTTTCTGGTGAAAGGGGCATATATTTTCCAAAAGCTGTTATATTCTCCAACTTTGCAGACTTTTTGCAGATGTTAGTGATTCTATAATGAATTGTTTTACAAAATTGTGTTGGCTTATTAAAAACAATTTTCTAATATTTCAAAATAGAAAAAAAATGGCTCTAGATGACCACAATATTAGGTATACCCAGCTTATGGGTGAACTCAGCAGGACAAAGCAAGACAAAAATATGCATGAATTGCATTTTAATAAAAATTGCCAAGTTTTGGTTGGAGCAATTCAGGCTGCAGGAGTGGGTATAGATATCAAGTGTGCTAAAAATGTATATATAATGGTGAGCTCAATGTCTTATATTTCATATGAAGAACAAAAATATTGAATTTTTTATATTTTAAATGTTGAAATAGGAGCCAAATTGGAATCCAGAAGTTGAGAAGCAGGCTGTTGATTGGCTGTATAGAATGGGGCAGCAAAATGAAGTAAATTTTTTGATTTATTTTGTGCATGGAAGTATAGAATTCAGCATTTATAAGATTCAAAGGAAAAAATTGGGGCTAACATTGTAAGCCAAATTAAAAGGAGCTCCAAAACTTTATGATCAAAGTTTATTTAAGGAGAAATATCACAAAAATTAAGAATAATCAATATTCCAACATTGTGGCATTATAATATGCATAAATTCTATTTTTATATGAAATCTGAACTCAAAAAGAATGGCACAAAAGGAAGTGAATGATTATGTGATAAAAGCGGACTCATTTGAGAAAAGGATTTTTTTTCTTTTCAAAAAATGTTGCCACAAAAATAATTTGATAATTGTGAGGCTATGTTCATTTTTGATTACCAAAAAATTATTTTTGGTCCAATAGGATATTAATACATATTCCATTGAGTAATTTTTTTCAACCTGAATAAGTAGACTAGAGTGTCACTTCATCACATTTATGTATGAAAATTTATGCAAGGTTTCAGATTTATTGTAATTCTTTAAGGATTAAACTATTGTAGCATCTATTATTTGAGTATTTTTGACTATTTCTTTATAAAAAATTATACCTAGTACAAACCAATTTTCAAAGTGAAGGAAATATGTTTGTGATTGTTTTTTACAAAAAATTAACCTTATTTTTGGATTCAACTTTGATTTTTGGGGTGATTTTTTAAATAATCACCACAGAAAAATTGGGGGTGTATTGCCAGCAATACCCCTTGCTTGAACTCCGTTGAGCCACAAATCTATGTCTGAATTATGCACACATCATCACCATTGAGGAAACTGTTTGGCCTTACATTTGGTCAGAGATTTGTCACAAATTGAGCTCAAGATGAACCTACATTGATCACCGTTTGATCTTGCGAAATCCTAATTTCATCATGAGTTGAACTCCCTTTGAGCTCACTTTGATCTAACATAAGCTTTTGCATATCCAATATGTCAACTATTCACTTTCAAAAAGATCCATATTGAATTTCACATGGAATATGAGAACCAAAACCAGTAATTTTGAGTAAATGGCTCCTCAACATAATTAATCTACAATAAAATACCATCAAAATTCAATCTGATTACTGAAAACTTTTGGTAAAATAACTAATAGATATTTAAATTGGAAAATAATATTTAATTTCTCAATTTCAAATTCAAAATATAAATCCTCGTTTCAAATTTGAATTTTGTAGATTACTCGCCTTACTATATTATGAGTAATATTTGAGGTATTGTACACCTTTGTAAATATGGTGTTGTGCTGCTAGAAAATATCTCTGTTTGAAGTCAACTTTATTTGAGCTTGATTTCAGAATGATACATATTTTATAACTATTTTGAGAAAAAAGTCACTAGTAATGAATTTAGCCTTTTATCTGTCCTTTATTAAACCTCACTTAATCCTACTTAAATCCAAATTTACCCACAAAAACCTTATTCAAGATATTTTTTAGCCCAGGATGATTCAAGATTGGAGCAAAATATTATTTTACATATCCAATATGCCTATTGATTAAATTTGTTCAGGCTTACTTAAAATTCACATTAATATTAACTTTCATTGGAAATATTAAACACAAATCTTGAAAATATTTTATGTAAAATCAAAATAAATCTAATATAATATGCTTACAACAAAATTTTTTTTCTGGATTTATTGAAACAAAAAATTGTTCATTTGTGAAAATAGAAAAAATACTATCCATCCTGAATTTAGAATTTATTTTTAAAAATTTAATGCACCCTCACTTTCAAGTTTATCATGTATTTCAAAAATTATATTTTTAATAATTTTGTGAATAGTACACCTGAGCTATAAACCTTGGAGATATCAAAAACTAAAACATCAGCAAATTGAAATGTTTTTTATTCATATGAATGGAAATAATTATTGAAAAACACCATTAGAGCAAGTTTGATTTTGAATAATAGGCATACTTTCTCATGTAAATTTCAATAAAAATAATAATTATTTTTACATAAGTTGCAGTGGATACATTTGAGCTCAAAAAGAATTAAAATTGACAAAATAAGACTTCTATAATTCATATTCAAAAATGAAATCACCCTTCATTATCTACCTGTAAACTAGTTTAAATTAAATAATT
Source organism: Hemileia vastatrix (assembly GCA_030280995.1). Lineage (NCBI taxonomy): Eukaryota > Fungi > Basidiomycota > Pucciniomycetes > Pucciniales > Zaghouaniaceae > Hemileia > Hemileia vastatrix. The sequence continues at coordinate 27,811,603 of JASXTE010000007.1, read as the reverse complement.
TCAAAGTCAGTATATACTGATGTTATTTTTTCTTCTAAAAAAATTTATTATATAGATTAATAGTCATAAACAGTTGACATAGATGTTAATTTTATATAAGAAATCTTTAATGCATAAAATAATAAAACTATCTTTTATGTAAAAAGTAATGTAGGAAAAAAATATTATTATATTTTTGATGCACTATCAATAAAATTGAAGATAGAGCATATCAAAAGTTTAAACTTAATTTCAATTTTGACATCATCATTTTATATAATTTTACTTGATTAGAAAACAGATTTTAAATCTCAATATAATTTTAAATTCCATTAGTTTGTAGATTTCAACATTTGAAACTGAGAAATAAATATTTATGAAAGAATTTTACAATATTTTCCCTTCCAGAAACTCATAAATCCAACTTCAAATCTTCTAACCTTCACAAGTAACCGCAATGCATTCTGAAAATACTCTATATTTAAATAATTAAAGGTAAATAAAATTATGTTTTTATTTTTTATTTCAATTTTTGATAGATAATATATATATATATATATATATATATAATTTCTTAAAAATTCTAAGAAGGGACTTAATAGTGGTTTTGGAATTAGATATATAGATCCAACTTTAAAAAAACTGGTTTGGAATAAATTACAGAGACAAAAAGGATATATATTGATGAAAGAATACTGATTAAGGTTCTCTTCAAATTTTATTAACCACTTTTATGGAATATCAATCCATGGTTATTATTCTTTATGATATTATCAGAGAATTTTTTCCTTTTTTAATATAATGATTTTCTATTGTTTGGTATGTAGATTAAGATAAGTTTAAAAGATTTATTGAAGATATATATACCAGACACAGTATAATTTGTAGATTTATAACAATAACTTACTTTTCAGATGTTTTACATCATTGATAAGTAGCTCATAAATTACACAAGTAAATAATTATAGTCCCTGGAAATAAGTCCTTGTTAATTTCAAATTTTTTATTATTCTTAAAATCATTACTCAAATAAACTAAACATTTTTTCAATCATTGATTGAAAGAAGGAGTTTCAAAATCTTATTTTGTAGTTATAAAAGTTTGATTTATTTTTCATTTATCAAATATAATGAACATTTGTAAATTTTAACTTCAAAACTAGTGATCATAGCAAAGTAATACTGGAACAATCAGATAAAAAGGGTGGAATAAAGTCATAGCACAACAGGAAATGATACAAAATTGTTGATTTTTGGCTAACCAAATTCAACATATTTTTGACATATTTTGCCACCTTTAGATAATGTTTAGTGGATTTTAACATTATTATAACAAACAAGCTTAACAATGTTTTTGATTTTTTTAACAAAAATAAATATTGTTAGATCATTTTTTTAAAAATATAACTTATTTATATGTTTTATCTGCAATAGTTAGTAGTTTTTTTTAGCAGAAATCACTTGTTTTGATATTCAATTTTTGAATCTTTTAAGAGAGTTCATTTCATTAAAGTTTTGTATCAATTTTTCATTAATATATCATATTATGAATCTAAAGATTTGTTTTTGAAAATATATATATTTTTATGTTAATTGACTCATTATTTTTGGATTGATAAATTATGTTAAAATTAGAATCGCTTATTTCTAGTGAGTGTACATCATAGTTACTTTTCAAATCAAAGATTAATAAATGTTGAAATTTTGTAAAATTCTAAATATCTTTTAAACCTTTTTGATTTAAATAATGTTTAATGTTATGTAATCATTCTATAAGTAGAACACAATTAATAACAGATAATGGTACATTGCTTTCAATTTATAATACTAAAATTATATTCTACTTGAAACAATGTAAACTAAAGCTTGGTATATCATATAAGAAACTCAAAATTTTCAAAGTTCATATTTCCAACTTTTTAAAAAAGATAAACATTAAGATATATTTTTAGAATAATTTCCAAATTAATTTCAAATACAAGAAAACAATGACCTAAATTTATTTTAATACTTAAACCGTTCTGATGAGTGAATAATACAATCCTCTAAGTAACATATGGTTACCATTTATACACATATGCATGATTGCTCCTTTTGTTTAATTTTAGCTGAATCTCAAAAGAAAAATCTCATGCTTAATATCAGCTATAGATAAGCTGCTTATATTAAAAGCTAATATTTCATATGAGAAATTTCTTATTGAGTTTGAAAAACATTAATAAGTGTTGGAAATTCTAATTGAGCCATTTATTAAATCAAATAAAAAATGATGACCTTCTAGATATTTCATATATATATCTATATATATATAATAAAAATTAATTATATAGTAGCATTTAACCATGGTTTTATACTAATGTCATATAAAAAAAGGGATTGAACTGAAAATTTCAGTAAAGAAAATAAAAATAAGATAAGTTAATATTCTAGTTTATATTTTCATATTTTTGAAAAGCCTTACTTAAGGGAGAAAATTATTTTCTTTTAGAGTACAAGAATTTCTAGATGAAAATCTTCACAATAAATTTTGACCCTCTCAAAAGGAAAATTCTAAAAATTTTGCTATCACAATTTATATATTTGTTAAGTAATAGAAAATGGAGTAGTGTCTTTGAAAATAAAGCTTTAGAAAATTAAATAAATTATTTAATTTTATAATATGATTTTTTAAACAATAAATCATGTATTCAAAAAAAATTATATATCTTACAATCAAGATAGCAGTATTAATTAAGCAACTCTAACAGCTTTGGAAAGAAAACAAGAAAAAAATAAGAAGTAAAATGCTTAAGTTATTTTTAGAATTTAAGGAAACTTTATAGCTCTTCCTGTAATCTAGCCTTAAAGCAGGTTTAGATTTAACATGTGTAAATTCATACATAGTATCCTTGAATCATGAGAACAGAATAAAATTTGTGTAGTTTTATTTTATTAATTTATAATAGTATTTTTATTTTTGGCTTTTTCATTAGTAAAACTATATATTTTTTAACTTTTGTGTTTTTCAGAACATAAGTTCAAAGCTGCCCATCACTACTTCAAGTTGAAGCTCCATATGATATAATAAATGAATGATATATTATAATGATTTTTTCTAGAGATTTTTCAAAAATGGTGATTAAGAATACTTATTATAATTTTTTTAAATTTTTATTATTATCATATCTCTTGAAAGGAGATGGCCATATCTCAATTTAAATAGTTTTTCCTCAGAAAAATTTATTCTTGATCTAAATAAAATTGCATCACTATTAACTAGATGTTATTATAAAATTTTACCAATTTTTTTATCTGAACATAGTTAAAAGTATGTATAAATTAAAGTGTTTCCACATAGTCTTACTATTATCCCACCATTAATTTCACATTTAGATTTCATTATAATTGTAAAATAAGTTTTTCAATAATTTTAATAGTACCTTAATATTTAATTATTTCTTTACATAGTAGATTTTTTATACTTTTTATTATATGAGTCTTATTATATAAACACCACCTTTTATATTTTATCCATTTTGAAGTCTGATAATTTAAATTTTCATTTAAATACGTAAATTATATCAAAAAAATTCAAAATTATATTTTTTTAATGTACTCTTTTTGATAAACATATCATTTCTTATAAGTTTTTTTCAACTATTTATTGTAAATAATTACCCACTCATTTATGGTCTTTTATTGTTGTTAATTACATCCAGACAGAATAAGGATACTCTCATATTATATTGGAGTTTTAAATTAAAAACTAAATACTAGTGGCTGGTATTAAATATGAAGTTGTTATAACTAAGTTTACCAATAATTAATGATTAAATGGCATTTTATATTACAAATTTTATTGAGTGTATATAAAAAAAACACTCAAGAAATATATATAAGATATACATATAACCATTGAATATCAAAAATGAAGTACTTATCAACATGGTCTTTTTTTATGATTTTCAAATTTACTTAAAGAGAAATTAATATTACCAATTCAAAATTTATATTAAATATAACAATATTATTATTTCAATTTTAATTATTTTACAAAAAATTTGAGTTACAAAGTAATTTAATTCAGTATTTAATGAATGTTTTTGAAAAATATTTACAAAAATAGTAATAACCCCTGATAACAAAATTTATAATTTTTTTACTAAAAATTTGCACAGTATTTCTAGCCTTAAAATATTGGTATTCCTCTAACAAAACTATTTTTCAAATAAATTTAAAAATTTTTCATTATTTAATTACAAAATGTCAAATTTATAATTTATTTTACCTTACTAAAAAATTTAGTTGAAAATTTAATTTTGGATTTCCAAAAAATTAAATTAAAAGTCAAAATTTAAAAAACAAAATTATAAATATAATTATGAGAAAGGGGTAAATAAAATTTATAATATTCATATAAAAAATTTCTTTTATTTTATGGTGTTTGAATTTTAAATTTAATGTATTAAAAAAATTATTATTTAATAACTAAGCCAAGTGAAATTGGCTTGGGTTTTTTGTATCACTAGCACTTATTTTTTTTCTTATACTCATGTTTTAATTTTTTTTTTGTTTTGTTTTCTACCTTTCTCATTTTTTTTATGATTTTTAATGTTTTTAAGACCAAAGTTACTTTCAAACAACTTTGGTATAACTTGTCTCTCACTTCCCCACCAGATTGCACATGGTGGGAAAAATTGCTTTCATTTTAGAAACCAAAGTCCCTTGCAGAGACTTTGGTTTCTCTGTGTGCATTGCACATGACACACGCATCGCTGCTGCAAGCAATGCCTATTGCATGTGCTGCCCATATCTCATGCAGCTGATTTCAAGTCATCTGCATGAAATATGGAAGCGAGTGTGCAACACATGTTTCTTGCAGCAGAAATGCGCGTTTCATACAGTTTTGGCCACCTCCCAGCCTAGTAAATTGGCTGGGAGGGTGGCGAATGTAAAAACAAACAACCAAAATCGCTTTTAGTGACTTTGGTTGCCTGAAAGAGACACTTCCAGCCAGGTTTCCCCTGGATGGAAGTACTAAATTGAAATGTAAGGGACCCAAGCCAATTTCAAAGGCTTGGGTCATTAATTAAGGCTTCCAAAATGCAGCCAGTATAAATCTGGCTGCAATAAAAGTAAGTTTTTTAATTAAAATACATAAATAAATAAACATATGTACAAATAGGATATACAACGCTCCACAGTTGGTTAGAAACAGCCTTCAATTGTTACACATAGAAACAAAATCAAATGTTGCTTGAAGCAAAATTGATCATGTTTTGATATTTTGAGCCAAGTAAGATCAGGAAAAGGGTCAAGGCAAAAAATTGCACAATTAAAAATCTATCAATTTAATATGGTGGGGAGGTTCGTATTTTCAAAATAGGTGGTGCACATTATAGTTCCCTTTAAAAAAATTTGAAAATGATATAATTTTGACGCAACATAAATTTAAATGTGATGAGTGTATGTTTTTTAGCTACATGAAACATGGTAGCTAGAAATATGTGGCCTTAATTTTTTTTAGATGTGAATTTCAGCGTTCCATAAGTCTTCATCTGTACAACATGCAGCCAAGTAAATTCTAGCTGGAATTAGTATATGCATAGGAAAAAATGATCATGCTGTGTACAGTGCCTTGGCAACATGATTCTTGGAATTTAGATGAAGTTTATCATATGACTGGGAGAGCTGCATTTTTTTGAAAAAGAGATCAGTGAAAATTCATGATATCCACATCTGTTTGCCACCGAGCTTATTGTTCCTTTCTCTGTCTCACTTACCTTTTTCAAAAAATATTGATCATATTTTTGCTTTATCATTTTGATTTATTGGTACTATTTTCTTGACCTTATCCAATTACCAGTTATCAAATTTTTCTTGCTAATGCATTTAATATCATTTTGGTTTGTTACTCTTTATTACACTTTTGACAAGTCAATCTAATGATTCTAATTTGGAATTTATTTTTAAGGTATCTTTTACTGTACCCTTTCAAATCATTATCAAAAAATTCTTTTTCAGTTAACTTAAAGTTTTTTTATTTGTTTTTCAATTTACTTTTCTTTATTCCTTATCAAAAATGTTGAATTTATTTATCTAACTATTTTTTTTAAAAAAAGTGATTATAAAATAAACTTTATAATTAATTTTGATCAATCAGCTACAAATTGAAGAAGATTTTATAGACACATGAGTTCATGTTTTGCTTATCATTTTTCTAAATTTGTTAAATACTATCTCAACCCTTATATTATTAATATGAAAAGTAAAACATCATCTCGTACTTGCTGAAAGCATACAGGATAATGTTTTTCTTTTCATAATAATTTGAATGATTGTACTTTACCTTTAATTTATGGATTTTTAAGTTGTTTCAAAGTCTTGTACTTGCTGAAGGCATACAGGAAAATGCTACAATTTAAAAATTAAAAAATTTATTGAAGTATAACTTTCTAAGTCAATATATTTGTCAGAGCAAGATTTTCATTTTATATATGTAGATATGGAAATTCTGTAAATTTTTTAATATTACTAGTGTATTGGAGTTATACTTTCATTATATTATTAATATTAAGTGTAGAGCCAAATCTTGTACTTGCTGAATGAATACAGGATAAAGCTATACTCTTTATATGTATAATTTAATAAATTATACCTTTGAAACATATTCTTAATATTTTAAATAAAAAAAAGTATATGAATTTAAAATATGTAGATATACAAATTTTATATTTTTAATATTGAAGATATGATAAAGTTAAAGGTGTCATTGACTGATAATTAAAATTCTGTAACTATTTTCTATTTTAAATTTTTTTCTATTTTAAATTAAAATTGAATTCTCTTAGGATCAAACCATCAATGAGTAAAAATTTGAAAAACAAAACGGCCAGGGAAAAACTCTAACAATAGGTGGGCAAAAGACGTTGCTACAGGAATGAAACTTGTAAAAACTCTTGGAATGGATACAAATGGAAAGAATTCACATTTCTATGCACGATATTATGCAAATAAGATGACATATTGCAATAATTATTACAATTTTTTTCCTGGTTGTAGTATTTATAAACCAAAAGGTGTCTTAATACCAATGTTCTTGTGCAGAATTTTGAAATTGATGAGCTCAAATAACTAGATATGATAGAAGCTATGGTGCAATGCATTCAGGATCTTTCTTACTGAAAACATGAAGTTATAAATAATGGTTATCATCAAAGAGCTCGTGGTTTTGAAAAAATGTTTGGTGGTGGCTTTATTTTAGATAGGAAGAAATCTTTATATATTTGTAAGTATCACTTTTTTAATTTAAATACTGAATTTTTGAATTCTTTACTTGCCAATGAATACACTGATAATATTGTATGCACGGATAAAAGTAAAAAACAAATGAAGAGGATTGCAATAACTTTGAATATTTTTTTAAAAAAATATCATAAGTAAAGTACAACAAGGCAACTAATCTTTGTGCAAAGTTTGGAATTCCTGGATTTTCTAAAGTTTATAGTGTAGAAGAGGGTGTACCAATTGCTAGTAATTTAACTTGGACATCTGGAGCAAATGGTAATGGGTTCTCCAATTAGGATCATCTTGATAAGGATGCAAATGAGTATACTTTAGGAATATTTCTTCCTAAAGATACAGAAAACAATACCATTAATATGATGTACAATAAGACCCAACCATGACAAACAGGTGGAGAACTTATGTTTCCCAAAATTCAAAGTAAAATCAACTTTGAAGCAACTAATGGAATAGCAGTGACATTATGGCCTGCTAATCAACTGAGGCATTTTACCTCAAGATGTCAAAAAATTCCTGGTTTCACAAGGATATGTTCTTCTATTCAAATCAGCACTAGACTTTTTCATGCTATAGAAAAGCTTAATGTTTTTGATATTGATATTTCAGAATACTTGGAAATTAAAGAAGAAAAATATAGGTTTGAATATTTGATTAGTGCTTTGAGAGATTTTTTGAAAAGAGATGAATTAATAGAGGAAGAAATAGAATCAGAAAAGTATTATTTATCTAATGTTAAGACGAATCTAAAAAAATTAGATATTTAAATATTAAAAATTTATATCATATATACACACTTAATGCAATATTAAACATGATAAATACTGGGAGTAGCTGTAACATTTTCAGTTGTGATGATTATAGTATTATCTTTTTTTTAATTTTTGAAATAGAATATTTTTTTTCATAATATTATATGAAAATTTAATTTACTTTTGAGGAAATATATAAGTTGTGAAATCTTTAAATGTCATTTTTATTAAATTTGTAGCAAAGGTTCTAAAATAAAAAAACTATAATAAAGAATTTGAAATATATTACCCATAAAAATGTGCTTTTAATGCTACAAAATTAACTGTATAGTATTTTAGGTGAAACAGGCTTATTAATAAAATAGTTAATAATAAAGAGTTGATGAAAGAATTTTGAATCGAAAATAGATTAAATTGTATTTTTTTTAAAAATACACTCATTTAATTATTTAAGTTGTTCTACTTCTGATTAAAAATGTTAGAATCAATAAAAAACATTTTTGAAATTAATAGATTATTCAATATTAAAGGTAAAGTAACAAAACTAGAGCAGTTATCATATTTTTATATAAACAATAAAATATTTAAGAATTTATTACAAGTTTTGAAATTATATAAGTAGATTTTAAATTCTTTGTTATTTCTGGACTTAAAATAATTTTTTTTGAAATTAATTTAGAAAATAATGTCATAGGTTTCTTAATAAATTTCAAAGATGGTCACATGTTTGACGTATTTGAAGGAAATAACTTGAATTATACAAGATAAATCGTATACACAGAACTTTATCTATTTACATGTTGGAATATTAATTTATTGAAAGGCTATTTTTAGCAAATGAAGGTGATAATGGCTGAGTGGAGCTCCAGTGATTAATTAAATCTGCAGAAATAGCCCTATCAATTCCTGGAGAACTTGGGGTATCAATTTTTAAAGGAAATGGATCACACTTCCCTATAAAAGGTTTTATTAATATTAAAATATAGTTATTTAAATTTTTCCAAATTATTTCTTCCATCAAATGATTTTTTTTCATGTAAATTAAGAAACTTAATTTCTGATATCACCTCCAAGCAATCAGCTGCTGAAGCCAATCTATGATCTTAAGAGCTCAGAAATAAACCACAGACACCATCAATTATATAGAATGTGAAAGATTGATATTGGTGATGGGAGTATTCAGAATTTATGTTATTTAGCGCAGCCTTTTATTTCTGTTCCATTATAGTAAGTTGAGTATTTTCGTTTTTCTGACTCAATTGTTGAGCTTTACTAGTCTTACCACTTTATATTTTTTCAGAACAATATTTTGATTGAAGAATGATAATTGACATAATTATATCAATGATAATGCTGCTGATTTAAAAAAGAGTTGACATTGATATATCACAGGTTTGAAGTGCAGTGGGACCAACTTCTAAGCCATCAGGAATTGGCCTCTTTAGATTTGAAAGGTGAGCTAGAAGCTGAAGACGACGTTCAATTGGACAATCTGAGTTAATGTTTTGATGTGATGGAAGCTGGCTGAATTCATGTGTGGTCAGATAAAGTGAAGATGATGTAAGAGATACCCATGAAGAACGGCAGTTTTCACTTGGGATCATTAATCTCGTGAGCATTTGGATAAGATTATATTCAGGGTGATCCTTTTTCTTTGTTGAGGAAAGAATTTCAGTATTTAAACCATCAGGATAACATAAATATTCCATTTCTTTGAAATCAATATTATCAAATACCCATAGCTGTGAGCTATCAATCTCTAAAAAAATATTTTCTACAAAAGGAAAAAAAAATAAGTAAAAGAAAAAATTTAAGACTAAAAATTATGTTAACTTACATAACTCAGTAAGTTTTGAAAGCCAATCTTCTCCACAAGATTTTTACCAATGAAAAGTAAACATTGGAATATTTAGCATGGGTTCTTGGGAAGAAGTAGAAGAGCATAATTCAAGAAGAGTTACAATTTCCAACCACGACCTAAGGACCTTTGCTGTGCTGATTCTACCTTTATAAAATTTATGAATTTTACAGAATTCCTCCTTCAAATCAGAGTCTTTTAGAATTGAGGGTGAATAAGTTAGAGGTTTGTTTGATATCTTGATTGGAGTTGATTTCATTGGTAGAGAAGCTTTGAAAGAGGTCAAAGTAGGTAATTTAGGAGGTGATGGGTGTTGCTTCTTAGAAATGAAGGAATTCTGTAATGAGCTGTTTGAATCATCATCTTTATCAAACATATCGTCATGTCTTGAGGAAGATTTTAAAGTTTGCTTGTTTTGATGAGCAAGCATAGCTTCATATTCTGACAGTTCATTATCGCTATTTTCATTGCTCTTTTCATCATCTTCATCAGGGAGAGGGCGTTTAGTAATGGAACAATCTACAGTAGGTAAATTTCTGGTACAAAATATCAAAATAAAGATAAAAAGTACAATATGTAAGCAATAAAATAGATATATGATAGAATTTTAAAGATAAAAGAATAAAAATAAAAAAAAAGAAACAAGAATATACTCATTACTAAAGCCTTTGCTTTTTTTTTAAGATTTATTATTTGATACATCAGAAAACTCTTTAGAAGAAGCCGGTTCAATATGTCAAACAAAAGAGGAGCCTTGGCATAATTTCTTTTTCTTGGAGCAGATAACAGGTGTTTCAAGATTTTCCTTAGAAGTTGAAGCATGAGTTGAAGCTGATGGTTCATCTGTCTCATCATCATCCCTAATGACAATGACTTCATCAAGAGGAATCACACCCTCCTTGTAAGCTGCAAATATATATGAAAAAAAAATAATAATAATCATATCTACTAATTTAAAAGGAGACAAAAAAAGAGAAGAACATACATTTTTCAAGGCTTTTCACATATTGGAGTAAGTTTTTACAAGGGTTAGATAAATATGAAGGAGAAAGATTATTGTTAAGGATCTTGACAAGTTCTTCCATTTTATCTCTAGCCAATTCAGGTAAATTCACCAGGTCAAAAGTTAGACGATTTTCAGTCAAGTGGTTGTTTAGTACCTGTGGTCTAACCTGAGTCAAACCTGTGTTGGAACTTTGGTGGGAAAATTTTTCATCATGACACATAGCTCATAGCTGAATCATTAGGACCAATTTGAATTCTTCATATAATTCTTTTTGCATAATTTCCAACAGGCAATAGATCATACTTTGGTGTCTAAAAGGCATATATTGAATTCATATTGGATATTACAAAGGTTATTAATAGGCACCAGCTATACTACTTAATGACATTATACAGAAAGTATCAGATAAAACACCACCAAAGCCACTTGGATTGAGAGTTCTTGAAGCATGTCCAATAATATCTTTATGAGTAATATTAACATTTTTAGACCATCTATTGTAGCACCAAAATGTTTTAAATCCTGCTTTTGAGAAAGAATTTTCTATTTTTTTTCAATAGCATCATACAATCCAACTAGAATAAATATTTGATCTGCAAACTTCTTTGACTCCCACATTCTTAACACCACTCCAACCTTGTTGCCTTTTTATAATTTGATCTCAATATTCCCATTCCCTTGATGTTTTGAGTATAGTGAGAAGTATTTACCACCAAGGTTAAAGTATTGGAGATCAGTAATTTTAGATGGAAGAAATTCTAAAGCACCAGTCAATTTATCTTTTTCAAAAATATATGAAAAACACTTTTAACTATCAATCTTGTTTGAATAATCCTGCCATAAAACATATTCTTCATGAAGTAGTTTAACAGATAATTTTGAAGTCTTTTTTTTTCTATATCAAAAACATCTTTCATTTTTTTTTCAAATCAATTGTAATTCCTCTCAAGAATAGATTGAAGCTTCCCAGTCAAGATAAACATTTTCATAAAGGTTTTGTCCATTTCATCTAAAATATAAAATATTAAAGTAAATAATTATGAGGAACAAAAAAAATATAGGAGCACATACTTTTTTTATTATTGTGTGAGATAGATCCCAACATTCCATTTATACGCTCATGAGCCCAAGCTGCTGATGATGGTGCTGGCCCAAATCATCACAGAACTTCAGGAAAATGTTAGGCTAAGTGGAAATTAGGCTTGATGTCAATATGTGGCCAAAATTCTTTAAGACATTTCATATACTTTTTCAGATGATCTTGAAGAGATACAATTTGTTTTTTATTAATTTCAAGGGAAGTAAAAAGGTTGATTATCAATACCAAAAGGGAAAGACACTTTATCAACTTCTTCTCTCAACATTCAGAATTTTCTATATTCCAAACTGGGAACAAAGAAACCACATAATAAATTTTTTTAAAACAAGTCATTCTGCTGCCTTGAGATTTGTTGAAGTGTCCCCTACATGGTTTTGAAAACAGTTTAACCATGAGGTAATGAGTGTATGACAAATAAAATTTTGAACAATCATTGATTCACTAGGCCTTAGAATAAAAACAGAATTTAAATCATTTGGTTTCACAGCTGATCCCAATTTCATTTTAGGTCTAAAATGGGCAGATATTTCCTGTAATATGGACTTTAAAGAAGATATTTATTGGGTAAAATTCTATCTAATGATGAGTCAGCTTAGCTTAATTGAACTATCTAAATCAGAACTAGATTTTTCTTTTTCTTTGCTGGGTCTAACACCCAAAATATTAGCACTTTTGATGGCCCAACCATTTTTAGAGCTTCCTCTACCTTATTCCAGCAAATTTCTTCATAAGATAGTTTAGGCTTAATTTTTTTTCTCAGTGGTGGTAAAACTTTACAAACTGAACGTTCTTTTCTCTACTTTTACTTGAATCATGAGAAGAAGAGTTTCAGGGGAAAGATTTTATTTTTGAAAAAAAATCCCTTTTTTGTGAATTCTGCATTTGAGTGTGAACCTTTCTATTTCTTTGTATTTTATATTAGTAGTTTTTTCTGATCTTATGTTGTTTTCTATTGTTTTGGATAGTATAATTTGTCATATAATCAAGAACCTTCCTGTTGTACCAATTTTCACAATCCAAATATTTTTCTATCTATTTTATTTAACCCTTCAATTTATCCCACCTGTCCACTTCTTCCCCCTTGGCCACATCTGAAATTCTGTCAGTATAGTCTAGTATGTAAGTATGATATAATAGGGTTATTTTATGGTCCTACTACTTATTTATAAATGATTTAGTGATTAAACCTCAGGGGAAGACTAATAGAATAGTTATACTCAAATAAAACTCACAATACTTGGATTTAAATGCGTGCTAGTGGTGGAAAATAGAAGAATAAAATATAGTTATAGCTTATTATAAAGATAATATCAATTTATAAGGGCTTTATAATATATTTCTGATTGCTAATAATTGTATTATAGTGTTTGGTTGAAGTGTAGTAATTGAATGATGATAATAAACCGTCAAAATCCCTCCTTACTTATACCCAAATCCACTGGAGTGCACAGACCTTCAATCCAGATGATGTCACTGCTATCCCCGGCAATTACAGCACTTTGAGGGCCCATCACCTCCCCATGGCGTCCACTTCAAGCAGTTCCAACACCCAGACCTCCAGTAAGGACCCTCCATCACTATTAATAATAACACAGAGTCATACCATAAATAGAAAACCCAGATAAAAGCGGATACCATAAAGAAACAGGTAAAATAAATAATCAAAAAGAGATTTAATGAAACTAAAAGCATATAAAGGAAAAAAATAAAATGTCCAAGCCCCCAATAACATCCCCAAGCATCCACATTAACCCAAAAACATCTTTCCAACCCATAAATCCGTGAATAACCATCCAAGGAAGTAATTTTAGTTGTCCAAACTGGGTGTATGCGCCTGATATAGGTGTCTATGCTTCTGTAGGCGTTGTGAGTCCACTGATTTCGTCCATATGACCTAAAATAAGCAGAAAAACAAAGGTTATAGGCTATTAAGGGGCTAAAACCCACTTATATACCTAAATATACATAATATACTGCATATTTCACTGAATATGAGATTTATGTATACATATAAGCTTATGTATGTCAATAATTACTTCATATCACTTAAGATAAGTATATTATGACTCCATTAACACCTTAATAAGTATTATTAGGCCATGGATAAGCTATTTAAACTATTATAAATTATATAATAGAATAATAATTATATATATATATATAATAAAATAATATATATTATTATTTTAACCTTATTTTTAAGATATAAGCTTAATCTAGTTAAGGTTATCTTATTTTAAGCATAAGAAATACTCAGTCCTAAGGATATTTAGGCTGACAATCCCTCACCCCAAAAAAAACAATAAAAAAAAATGTTAAGACATTTTAATTAATCTTAAGGAATGAAATAATAAAATAAAAAATAATTTTTATAATACATATACTGAATGAACAGTATTATTTAGATTTAAATTTTTTCAAGAGATTTTTAAGATCAGAGATTTCATTTTCTGGAATCCACTGGTCATATTCACTTGATTTATTTTTAAATCTTAATAGATACTCAACTCCCTTTTCTTCTGTAAGGTGTCTCTTTTTAAGTATCTTTTCAATTTCTGCTTTTTCCACTATTTCTTCAGGTTGCTGTTTATGCCTTCCTGATCTTCTTGGAAAGAGAGCAGTATCATTAGAATGGTATGGTTTTATAAGAGAAATAGGAAATACTGGATGTTTTCTATCATAAGGTGCATATAGAATAACCTCAACAGCTTTATTACCAACCATCTTTTTAACTACAAATGGTCCAATGAATGGATCCTTCAATTTAACATTACCATTTAAATTGAAATGTAGCGTTGAAATAAGGACTTCATCACCCTCTTTGAACATTTGTTCTTTATGGGCTTTATCCCATCTTTTCTTTTCATACTCAAAAGCCTTATTTATACATTCTTGAGCATGTTTTCTGCATAATTCCTGCATCTGAAGAAAAGATTTAGTACCTGGATGAATATCCAATCTAGGTAACTTATTAAGAGTTTTAGCAGGGGTATTAGGTACATAACCCAACCATAACTCAAATGGCTTTTTGCCAGTGACAGAATGTACTGTACTATTATATGCAAATTCTAAACCTGGGATAAGGTTTCACCCAATCATGCGTGAATTTGTCATTGTCTTTAAAGTTAAGACCAAAAGCACAATATCTTCTTATATATCCTTAATGATTTTAACATCCTCAAAATTCATTAAAGATTCATTTGAGTCTATATTTAATATTGGATTGTAAAAGATGGACAAATCATCTTCCAACATACAGACTTCATTTTCATCACTATATGAGATATTACTGTCATAATCACTTGAATCATTACTCTTTTCTACTTCATTTTCTGATTCATGTTGATTTTCAACAATATTTATGTTTTCCTCACATTTGTGACCTTTAACTCAAGGTTTGTTACACTTATAACAAGTATTTGTTTCATACTTTTTAGGTACTACAGGTGCAGTAGGTTTTTTCTGCTTCTCCTGAAGTGTTTTTGAATTCTGAGTTTTTACAGGTTCAACATTTTGCTTATAAGTGGAATACCTTGATTCATACTTATGGTTTAATAATATTTCATTGCAAATATTAATAAAGTCAGAATATTCAGTAACATTTAATGTTCTAGCTACAACAATGTCTCTGACAGATATAGGTAATTTGTATATTATCTTATCTTTCCATAAGTTAAAATCCATATGAGGCTCAATGGCTTTTAATATTTTGTTTAAATTCATTAAAAATACCATAGGTTTGTCACCATTCAACAGATTATACCTAGTCTTCTCATACAGTCTTTGCTGAGTAAGCCTGAATTTAGAACCTCCAAATTGTTTTTCAATAAGTTGTTTCCATTCAGCCCAAGGGTAGTCTCTACCCTCACTTAAGACAGCTTCAAACCATAATAAAGCAACATCCTTAAATAAATAAATTAATTTTGATGTTATCTCTTCATCTGGTAACTTATATGAGAATTTCAAGTTGTCAATTCTTTGAATAAAATGTTGCCAATCAGAGCTGGCTTCCCCATCATAAGTTGGGTACTGATCTATTTTAGGCCAGTTCTTCTGATTGGATTTTATCTCACTAATCTTAGGTAAATTCAACAACTCATTCACTTTTGATAAATGGTCTTGTATTTCTTCCTGCACCGATTTGTGACTTATATTTTCAGATTTGACACTACCACCAGATGGTTTTAATTGTGGTGGTACAGGGAAGGAATGAGATTCACTTTTGCCAATGAAAGGATTATTATTATATTGATTATACTTATGATTATCCTGGTTCATTAGTAGATTGGCAGTTTCAATCTCAACTTTAGTTAATCTTTGTAGCAGCTCAGAGACACTTTGATTTGTCTGTGCAAAAGATAACTTTGTTCTTGATTCAGTCTTTAATAAGTGTGTTTCATATAATTTTTCTAACTCACAAAATTTGTTTGAAATGTCATTATATTTATTACTCAATGAATCATATTTAAGAGTTAGAGACAAATGTTCTTTCTCTAATTCTTTATTCGTGTTGCTAATTGAGAAATGTTCAATTTTAAGGATGAAATTGTATCACTAGTGAGTTTAACTGTCTGTTCCTCACAATCAGTCATTCTATTCCACAATGCTGAAACAATTCTATGGACAGTTGGATTATTGTTAAAATATTCCATGTCCTCCTTTTCAATTCTCTCACTCTCCTGTGAACTTCTCATCTCACTAGTAGGTGGTTGCAACTGAGGATTAACTGTATTATCATTGTATATAGTACTGTTATTATGGACAAAAGACAAGTCAGGTGTATCTACTCTAAAACCTAAATTTCTTAAATCCTCCTCTATTTTTTGTACAGATTTAAAATCAATAGAATTACCTATATTGTAATTATCAGTCACCACACAATATGGGGGGCGGACTTGCTAGCAAGTCCGCAACCTTGGACCCAAACTCACCATAGATTGAACACACATTGAGCTATTGATAAAGGAACCATACAATCAGGGATGAACACCACTCAGCAGAACAGTTTTAGGTGGGTGTTCAAGTAGAGTTCAGTATGGGTTCAGTCTGAGTTCAGTCTGAGTTCCATCTGAGTTCCATCTGAGTTCAGATTGAGGACTTGCTAGCAAGTCCACCCCCTATATTGCGTAGTGAGTATTATGTCTAATCTGAGAGGGTAAGTTACTTACCAAGGGATGGTTGCCAGTCCTGATTTTTGGCGCTTTTTTCCCTTGTAAGGGTGAGCTGAGGAAGTCAGATGAGGGGGTGGATCCCTGTTGCAACTGTGGCTTGTCCACTGTTGGTGAAACCAGTCCCATTTCCATTTATCTACCAGGATTTTCTCCTGGGAGTGAGTGGACCCTCCTTGGGTAGGGGGTTGCTGATTTGATTGACTGGGCTGGCCTCCCTTTAATTCTGCCATTGCCTGATTCATCTGCTGAAATCCTACCTTGCAATTGTTTTGCAACTGCTCTACTTCTTTGAACATGAGAGATTTTGATTCCTCCAACTTCAGAACCTGTTTGGCCAGGTGGGACAGTTGATACTGAAGAGGAGGAGACGCCTTTTTTATAGTTATCTTTTTTAAGAGGGCGTCCTTTTCCTCTATACTCATGCTTTCTGGCTGGGGGTACTGTTGTCCTTCCATGGTGATGTCCTGGAAAGTTTTTGTTAGCTTTAGACCTGGTATTATAAGCAGGCTGTTCACTTACACTATCCTGGGGAGCACTCATATTGTTCAGAATAACAATATTTTACGTCTACAAAAGGAGAAAACTCTGTGGAATTAGTAGACAAATAATATTTAGCAATTATATTACTAATAAAAAAGCAATGGAGCTTACCCTGAATTTATATCTTTATTTATTTAAATAAAATATAAGAAAAATTCGAAGAAATCTGTTAAAAATATAATAATAAGTTTAACTACACCTCTATAAGGGTGAATAATTAGCTTACCAAGCTTTAGCCAAATACCAATTTAATTGGGTGTTATATTGGTGTCCAAATACCAAGTGAAATTGGGTTTATATTGGGTACAGTTACTACTGCAAATATCTAATTTTTATGGTAAAAAATTAGTAAAACTATTATAAGGGTTCTTTTCCGCAATCAATGAGTTATGATGACCCAATAATATGCAGCAGACCCAAATATTTGGTTAATTTTGAGTTGTACTAAGGTAAAAATCACGTCCCAAGGCTTATACTAAATAATAAGTAAAATATAAGGAAAGAACCCCAATTGTCAGTATAGTCTAGTATGTAAGTATGATATAATAGTGTTATTTTATGGTCCTACTACTTATTTATAAATGATTTAGTGATTAAACCTCAGGGGAAGACTAATAGAATAGTTATACTCAAATAAAACTCACAATACTTGGATTTAAATGCGTGCTAGTGGTGGAAAATAGAAGAATAAAATATAGTTATAGCTTATTATAAAGATAATATCAATTTATAAGGGCTTTATAATATATTTCTGATTGCTAATAATTGTATTATAGTGTTTGGTTGAAGTGTAGTAATTGAATGATGATAATAAACCGTCAAAATCCCTCCTTACTTATACCCAAATCCACTGGAGTGCACAGACCTTCAATCCAGATGATGTCACTGCTATCCCCGGCAATTACAGCACTTTGAGGGCCCATCACCTCCCCATGGCGTCCACTTCAAGCAGTTCCAACACCCAGACCTCCAGTAAGGACCCTCCATCACTATTAATAATAACACAGAGTCATACCATAAATAGAAAACCCAGATAAAAGCGGATACCATAAAGAAACAGGTAAAATAAATAATCAAAAAGAGATTTAATGAAACTAAAAGCATATAAAGGAAAAAAATAAAATGTCCAAGCCCCCAATAACATCCCCAAGCATCCACATTAACCCAAAAACATCTTTCCAACCCATAAATCCGTGAATAACCATCCAAGGAAGTAATTTTAGTTGTCCAAACTGGGTGTATGCGCCTGATATAGGTGTCTATGCTTCTGTAGGCGTTGTGAGTCCACTGATTTCGTCCATATTACCTAAAATAAGCAGAAAAACAAAGGTTATAGGCTATTAAGGGGCTAAAACCCACTTATATACCTAAATATACATAATATACTGCATATTTCACTGAATATGAGATTTATGTATACATATAAGCTTATGTATGTCAATAATTACTTCATATCACTTAAGATAAGTATATTATGACTCCATTAACACCTTAATAAGTATTATTAGGCCATGGATAAGCTATTTAAACTATTATAAATTATATAATAGAATAATAATTATATATATATATATAATAAAATAATATATATTATTATTTTAACCTTATTTTTAAGATATAAGCTTAATCTAGTTAAGGTTATCTTATTTTAAGCATAAGAAATACTCAGTCCTAAGGATATTTAGGCTGACAAATTCCTTGCACTTTGTGGGGAGAATAAATTCTTTTCTCCAAGTTCATTCCTTTTATTTTCTGTTTTATTTACTTCTTACTCTTATAATTCTAACCACAGCAGCTCATAATTGGGTACCTTATAGTTTATCACATGCTTTGTTGCAGTTACTTTTTTTTGTAAGGTGCACTGTTTCTCATTGACCTTCTTTCATGTATGTTTATTTTTTATTTATATCCAAATATTTTTCTCTCTATTCTCTTTATCACTTCTATTTCTCTCTCTTCTCCACTGTTCCATCCCTTGCTTCACCTGACAGTCATGGGTAGAATAGAGTCCTTTTCCAGTTTTACCACCCACTTTGTTTTAGCTACTTTTTTTTGTAGGATTCACAGTTGCTAAATGATATTTCTTTAGCCTTTTTTTGTGCTAAATCCTCTTAATAATTTTTTATAGGATGTTAAGGTCTGATAGTAAATAAGGAATAAGGGGAGATAGAAGATAAACAATTTTTTTGATTGAATATATCTTGTACAGGACAGCCCATATGAATTGATGTGTTATAGTCAGGAAGAAGAATAATTATGTTGAAGAGTGATTCAAGTGACTGGGAGATAGTGTCTAGAAAATGAGAAAGATAGAAAATCAAAATATTAATTAGCAGGTGACAGTTGGTATCCTCTTGGGGTAATAATTTAGCTTCAAACCATATATAAGGGTGAATAATGTACCATAAGCCAACCCTTGACAGGAGCAACTAAAAATTTGTATTCTGGTGGGCCATGTAGGTCATAGAGGATTTTGAAATTAGTGTGGAAATGTTTATCAAAGTTAATATTAGGTGAATTTGCCCTATCCCTAATATTATGTTTTTTATGAGAGGGATAAAGTCAAAAAGGTTGCTCTACCAAACCTGGGGATCTGCTGAAGTCATATATGTGAGATTGAAGTAAGCCATTTTGGATGAGAGAAGTAGTATAAGATTATGCAATATTAAAAAGAAACAAAGTTTGAGAGGGAAGAAGATAATGCAGGAGGAAATCAGTATTTATACAAGACAAGAAATATTTCTTGGCCATGTAAGTCACATTATGTAAATAATGACTGGATTTACCATGATGAGTAAAACTGTGTAAAACTCTGTAAGTTAAGATAAACCACCAGAAATTATTTCAGCAATATATATTTCCCAAATTAAATTTTGTCCATATATATTAAAACTACAAGATATCCACGTTAACAACTGAAAATTTGAAAAATTAATGAATTTTTGATTAATGTATAATTTGAAATCCACTTGTCAACAATATGAATAAAACTTTTCTGAAAAAATAAAATCATAGTTTGAGAAAAATTATAACACTAGAAACAAATTAATCTTCTGCTGTTACAAGAAAAGAGACCAGCTTTCTGACTAAAAAAATCTGCTTATGGGCAAAGAAATACATCCAATTATAGTTCCACGCTACTGATAACCTTTATGGCCACAAATAGAAAGGGAACTGAGGGTCTGAATTATTCCCTTACTTTTAATACATATTTTAAAATCCTGCACAAAGTTAAGTTAAAATAAAAATGGATCCCAACCAAAGTATATAAAAAATATGGTATTTAACATGCCTTGTAATTTTAATTGATGGTTTTTGAAAGTCCATAGCACAGGTTCAACAGCTTATAGTCAAAAAAGTGTTGGTAAATTTACTAGCTCATGTATATCTAATAAATTAATGTATTTATAATACACAATATTAAATTTAACTTTTCCCCTATATTTTTCTCAAGTGCATTTTAAAAATTAAAACCACAATTAAATTCAATGTCTTTGTGTTACAGTAAAAATAACACAGTACAAATAAATATTCAAATTTACATATTTACAAACCAAATCATCAACTAGAAGATATGTAGAGTTGTTCCCTGGGGTGCCCCACCCAGCCCCCCTGCAGACAGACACTGGGCCTTACACAATAATTTTCAAGTGCCACTTAGTTAATTCAAATTTTTCACTCTTACTTATCATATTATTATCATATACTCTGAAGTTTTGCATAAATGGATGTTTTTAAATAAATCACTCAAAATTTTAACAAATTTTTAACTTGAATTTATCACATCTCACAAACAAGACAAAACTTATTAAATGTAAATGAAGCAAGCTCAAGAAAATGGGGAATATAGTGCATTATATTTAAATAAAAGTTACACCAAATGATCCAAATTTTATTGAAAATTAAATTTTTCTAATAGTTTATTACAACATGAGGAAACATAAAGCCTCATGTTTGAAACTTTTTACACTCACCCAAATTACTCTACCAATTGAAATATCATTTCCAAATTTTGTTGCACACCCTATTATTATAACATGAAATGTAATTCCTATTCAAAAGGGAAAATGAGGCAACATGATGTCTTATGATACAAATATGTACCTACATAAACTCAACTTCTGCATGATCACAATTTAATAATAGGATCTATCAATTTCAATGATGAGGAAAAAATATGGGATCTGTTAATTGAAGTGATGAGAAAAAAATATAAAGAGCAGGTGTAGGTACTTTGCATCTGAAACAGAATTAAAAATGTCAACATTTTTCTTAATGAATTGAACATGTAGTAACATAAATGTAGCAGCTGCACTGGAAAATATGTCACCCAGTGCAGCTCATTACTTGCACTTAAAAACAAAAATTATTTATGTGTATTAAAAAAATTGGGCAATAGAAGAATTAATATTTCCTAATGTTTTGGAATATATTTTGACTTATTTCAAAAAATTTTTTTTCACAAAAACATCTGGCAGAATTTTGCTGTACTTTTTCTAACACATGCTCACTCAGATATTCAAAACAAAGGTAGAATTCAAATTTTTTTTGGCACATAATAGTACATACAAGAATATGCACCATTTCATGTTGAAATGGGGAAGAAAATTGCAAAATGTCATCAGAACATGGTTCCTTTGCATATAGATGATGCAAAATTTTGCCTCATCTTATTCTTTGTGCCAAGTCAAGTGTAAGGGGAATAACATTTTACTACATGCATACATGAGGTGACATGTCGCCTCATGTATGCTTGTAGGTAATACCAGTAATTTCTTGCTCTAAAATAAAAGGAGAGGAAAATAAAAAGTAGAGAAAAATGACAAAATGAAATTGCATACATGAGGCGACATGTTGCCTCATGTATTCAATAGCAAGAGTACTTGGACAATTCACTTCTGATCCCTCTCCCTAAACTCTTGCTATTTCATACATGAGGCGACATGTCGCCTCATGTATGCAATTACATTCCTTCATCAATACTATACTTTTTCGACTCTCCATGTAATTTTTAGTAAGAAGTAACTTCCATTACCTACATGCATACATGAGGCAACAAGTCGTCTCATGTATGCATTTAAAAAGTGCTGTAAAAAGAAATTGTTCAGTATTTGAATCAGAGCTCATGTATGCAAGAGCAAGAGCATGGAAGATAAAGTTCAGTAGCTTCATTTTTCTGTCCCCGCTGCTATTGCATACATGAGGCAACATGTCGCCTCATGTATGCAATACCATCTTTCACTTTCAATACTATTTTTTCTTTCATTTATGAGTGAGAAATTAAGTGTTTAATCTACATGCGTACATGCGGCAACATGTTGCCTTATGTATGCAATATGACATTCTTTTTTTTATGTATCTTATATCTTGAGAAAATGAGAAAGTTTCTTACATGCATATATGAGGCAACATGTTGCCTCATATATGCATTTTAGCAACAAACACCATGCACACATTGCAGACGTTCCCAGTGTGATCATCACCTGGGCATTTGCATTGGGTTTGCATAAAATGTGTGAATGCCACTGCAAAATCAAATGCAAGCACAACACACATTTTTAAACACCACTGATATTTGAAGCATCAGTGAAAATGACGCACTTCCCTCTAACCTTGACTCTCTGGTAGCTAGTCTTGGTCTGATACGTCAGCAAATCAAATTTCAAATAAACTGGCTTTGCAGAAACCTTTCTGTTCTTGCTCTTGTTCTCTACTTTCCTAATTAATCCTTTACCTCTAGTTATATTTAATTATAATCATAAAAAGTTGTAACAAATCCAAAGTGCTCTCATTTTATTGTTCAAAACTTTCTAAATATTTTTAGATTGACCATCTTGGAATCACTCAAAATGGAAAATATATTTCTGCTTGGGAAAAGCTTAAGCATTACGGAAGAGATGAGAAAAACTTTAATTTACTGATAATTAGCTCCTAAGAATTTTCTGAAGCCTCAGAATTGAGTCCTTAAGTCTTTTGGAAGAGAGAAATAGTGAGGTGGATGTGACATCTCAAGTGGAAGTTACTGGGGCCAGTTGCATTTCTTATGTCTAGCCCAATAAAATGTTGTGATGTTCTTCAAAGCAGGTTCTGAATATGTCCCGAGATTTAAAAAGTGGCTTGGGTAGATTCAGAAGTGCTCACATGTGGTGGCTGATTATCATAAATTCTATTCACCAAAAAAAAAAGAAATAACTTGAACAAGAACAGTGTAAGTAAAATTAAATGCATAAGGTAAAACAACAATCCTCTGTCCCTTCTCCCTCCCACATTATTGCTCATGTTGCCTCAATAAATACTGGAAGATATCCTAGCAATTTGACTCTCACTCAACAATTCCTATTTTTTTACCACTTTAATTGCCTGTTCATTCACCTCCTCACCTTTCCTCATCTCACTTGTACTTAATATTATCTTAGTTGTTTCTTCCTTCACCCCCCCAGCTGGGTGGGTTGAATGAAATAAAAAAAAGTAGAAATAAAAGAGAATAAATAATTGTAAAATACTTTCAAATTGAGGGAGCAATTAACTCTGGTAAATTTCCCAATAATCATCCCCTTGCACAGTAGTACCTTGTATTTGTGTCCATTTCATTTCCCTACTCCTCTTGTCCTGTTTCCCCCTCACGCTTTTATACATAGCATATTTTATGCCTGTCTCCTTCATGCCCCAAGTTGGGTGAGATTATATGAAATAAAAAAAACTGGGGGGGGGAATGTTAGATTGATCAATGGGAAACGAATGCAAGGCATTCAGACTGACGATCTAAAGAATGGTGGTGTTCACTAATGTGTGTTATGTCTACCTTGGTGTTCACAAATTTCATACAAATCTAATGCAAACCACTGGGTGACAATCACACTGGGAATTTCTGTGATTTATTGGTGGTGTAAACTACCCTGTACATTTTTATTCACAGTCCTTTATAAGTCCCAAGTGGCCTTTACTTCACTTGGTTATGTTCGCTCTATATTTATCTTTCTGCCTCTTTCAATTGTCCTAGCCTTGAAATCTTTACAGAGATAATAACTCTTCTACCATCACAAAGTCACCAAGTCATTTTGAAATTTTCAAATATTTTTCCAGAATTCACTTTTAAAATATGGTATATTTAAGAAGATTAAATTATTTCATGTAGGAAAAGTGTAAATGAGGAAATTTATCCCAACTTTCCTTAACAACAACAGGGTATGAGAGTTTTCAATTTGATTTCATTGATTTTTTTCTTGGTAAAGTCTAATGTGCCAACCAGCAGAAAGAACATCATGAAAAGGTATTTCATGGGCCTGGCATAAATGGTGTAAGGGTAGTTAGCATGAAGGACTTCTTTCCAGGAAAAAAAGCTAATATAGCACTGTGGCAGAATTTTCAGAAGTTGCTCAATATCAAATAAGATAGAAAGCTTCAACAATAAGCAGTGCAATATACTTTCTCTAATTTTTTTTTGTACAGTGACACTCAGAGTTTTATTCTGGCTTGTAAGTAACTAAAGCACTGAAATTCCTTCAAAGGTTACTTCCCATGTTACTTTTAGATACCTGAAAAACCACTTGACTGCAAGTCGTCTAACTTTTGACCTGGTGATTGTGATACTGAACTCTCGTTATTTCCTGCCTCTCATTGCTAAGTACAGAAGAGTTAGGTGCCATGCCATGTGGAAGACATATAGAAAGCTCAAAATTTTCAAAGCAAGTATCAATCTGAGAGTGGCATGGAAAACATTTGGGCGCTGTAAAATCAATTTTTCAAAAAAAAAAAAGATATAGAACGTAAGTGAAATATATAAATTAAGAGAGAGGAAAATGATACACATACAAAGTGGAGGTGTAGGATTTTGAATACTAGACATATTGATTAATGAATATTAAAAAAAAGTATTTGATATCAAAAATTTATGATGTAATATGATGAATAATTATAAGAAACTCTATTCTAGAAAATTGAAGTTAATAATTTAATAGGATAAAAAAATTAATAAGATTAAAATTAAAGTGAGGATGAAAGAAAC
Source organism: Hemileia vastatrix (assembly GCA_030280995.1). Lineage (NCBI taxonomy): Eukaryota > Fungi > Basidiomycota > Pucciniomycetes > Pucciniales > Zaghouaniaceae > Hemileia > Hemileia vastatrix. The sequence continues at coordinate 27,785,913 of JASXTE010000007.1, read as the reverse complement.
AGAAAACATAAAGAGAGGGATTATATATTATTTGAGCTTTTTTTAACATTTATTATTCATAGTGGGGTAAACTAAGTAACATGCTATATCATAATCTGTTTATATTGAAGCTAAATTTGATGTATCTAACAGAAAATATTAGGAATTCTTTGGGGACTTTTAGTGTGAAAAACAAATAATAACAAATGTATATCCCATATGAAAATTGCCACTGGTGATTACAAAATTTTTTAAATTAGAATTTACTCCTAAACAATGGAGATACAATTAATTAGTATATTATATAAAAAAAGGATAATGCTTCAAAACTATTTGTTAAATTTACTTTCAGATGACAATGAGAGATTCACAAATATACTGATATGCCTCACCAAACAAGAAATTAATTTTAAATATAAAATTGGTAACATTAGAATTTAAGATAAGAATTTGTTTTTTAAGTGACAGGAGGAGTGTCAGGCTAGGGTGTGGGCCCAGTGAGCAAACCATTGATAAACTTGGATACAACTAAGGTGAAAAAAAATTTATTAGCTTTATTTTACAATATATCTTAGTCTACACAAGATATTGCATTGTTGTCCCTAACTATACCAATATTGTTACTTTTTAAAATTTATAGGACTACTAAGTTGATAAAATATTTTTATGAATCACCCAATGAAATACCTTAAGCAACATTTAAAATAATTAAAACATTAGTATTCAATTTGAGATTTGGATTAGCTATTTTTTCACAACATACCCCAGTTTTGATTAATATAATAATACTTGAAAAAAATTGTTGAGATAACCTAGAAATGGGTGCAAGAAAATGATGAAACATATGACTCAAAACTTAACTCATACACTATTGATAAACTTCATGGATCCTGATTAATTTCTATTGAAATTAATTTTGAGACTGGCATATTGAATTTTAGCTATGACCAAGTACTGTAAGTGCCATGGTTGGTATTCAATATATTGGTGTTGAAATTAATTTTGATAGGAATTAAAAAGTATCATATGGCACCATGCATGGAACCCTGACAGAAACCAAAAAATTTATGAGGCAATGAACCTCATAATTTCAATTGAAATTAATGTAGACCCCTGCATATTGAATACAAGCAATGTCACATGGACTACACAGACATAGATAAAATTCATCAAAATGTCTTAAAATTAATTTTTATTGAAATTAACCAAGGCATTAAAACATAAATTTTTATATGTTGTAATTGATCAAACAAGTTAATCCAACTGCTTAGCTTACCCATACTTATTAAAATTTTATGCATAGTCCATGTCCATATTAATTTTGATCAAAATTAATGTTGACCAATACATAGTGAATAGATGCTATGCCACTTACACTTGCCAGGAATAGCTACCATTAAATATGCCAGTATCAAAAATTAATTTCAATGGAAATTAATGAGCATGTAAATCATGAATTTCTGGAGTCAACTTCTTATTTTTATGCATGGTGCCTTTCCAACATTAATTTTGATCGATATTACTTTTGATACTTTCATATTGCATGTAGCTATGCCTGGAAAGTGTAAGTGGCATAATGTGTATTCATTATGTAATTGTTAACATTATTTTTGATTGAATTTAATATTAACATTTGCATATTGAACCCAAGCCAGCAAACAAGCCAAAAGATTCTTAATAAAACTACCAATTACTTTTGATCAAAATTAAGGCTGACCATATACATATTGAATGGTAGTTATATCTGGCCTGGGTAAATGGAGATAGCTTATATTCAATATGTATTGGTCAAAATTAATTTTTATCAAAATTAATGAGCATTTTGATCATGAACTTTGTCAGTCAGTTAGTTGTTTCAATCCATAATGGCATGCCAACATTAATTTTGATCAAAATTAATTTTGAAATGATATAATGCTTTTTTTCATGACATGTAAAGGACAGAAAGTATTCTTAAGTATTGGAATTAACTATACATGTTGAGGGTAAAAATAATATTTACATATCCATATTAATTTCTATAAAAATTAATGTTGACCAATACATAATAAATAGTAAATATGCCTGGCTAGTGTAAGTGGCATAGATTTTATTCAATCTGAATTATGCAACATTAATTTTGATTGAAATAAGGCTCATGATTATCATCAATTTATGCAGTCAGTTGCTAACTGTTATGCATGGTAAAATGTCAACATTAATTTTATTTAAAGTAGAATTTGAGATTCCACCAAGCATTTTTCTGTAAGATGAAAAGTAGGGCCCTCTATTCTAAAGTAAACATGTTACAATGCATATTTAGCATGTATATATCATTTACACATTAATATTAATTTCAAACAAAATTAATGTTGACCAATACACATTGAACACAAGCTTTAAAACTTACACACACCAGATATATCTACCATTCAATATGTATATGGTCAAAACTTATTTCGATCGAAATTAATGGGCAGTTTTATGAAGAATTTTTTGAGTTGTTTGCTAATTTGGATTCAATATGCAAATGTCAATATTAAACTTGATTGAAATTAATGTTGACCTATACATAATGAATACACACTATGCCACTTACACTTTCCAGGAATAACCAACATTCAATATTCCAGTATCAAAATTCATTTTGATCGAAATCAATTTTGGAAAGGCACCATACATATAAATTTGCAGTTGACTGCAGAAATTCATGATTAACATGATCATTGATTTTGATCAAAATTAATTTTATATCGTAATATTTAATGGTAGCTATGCCTGGAAAGTGTAAATGGCATAGCATGTATTCACTATGTATTGGTCAATATTAATTTCAATTGAAATTAATACGGATACATAAATGTTACATAAAGAGGTATGGACCATCAATTTGATGAAAAGACATTTTTTTATGTAATAAATTATTTTTTTTCTTAAATAAAATCTAACTCTCTCTCAAAACCTTATAACAGTTACCAAGTTGCTTTGAAAAAAACAGAATACATAAAATTCAAAATAAGATAGCTATATTACACAGAAGATCACAGTTATACCCAAGTTATGATGATGTTGATGCTGTATTAATTGATTCCCGAATCTTTATCAGATCAATATCAGCTCCAACCCCAAGTGACTCACATTCATTCACAGATAATCCTGCCAAAAATGTTGCTGAATAGCAATTCTTGGGTGGGTATTTGGGAACATTGAATATACCATCTTGTGCAACTGTCCTTTCTGATGACTGTGAATATGTTTTTGATGCTGATTTTCTTTGAGCTGGTGTATGGGCTAAATCATTTGTAATCTTATCCATTTTTTAAAAAAATCATTGACTTCAGGAATTTGCCATCCAGGAATAGCTCAGATGGGTGCAGTTGGGGCTGGTGGTGGGCCTTCCTCAATATCAGAGATGCACCTAGTATCATGAAAAAGTGCAACAAAACCAGGCACAT